>OY735203.1:57187060-57202060 GCA_963457665.1 Thysanoteuthis rhombus | reverse complement strand
GTCAAAGCTCTTTCATGATGGAAACTTGTATGTGTCAAGAATTTTCCAACTTGCTTTTACCCCGGTATCTTTTTCTCTCACAAGAAGTGGGGCATACTTTTGTCTTGATAAGCAGCGACGAGAACAAAGTGACCAATAGGAATAACGTTGCGAACATTTCCCCAAGACTTTCAGGAAGGAAACCACACTTCTGCAGGAAATGCCTTTTGTATGAAATGATTCAGCAACATAAAAAAAGCGTTGCAGTAAATGTCAATCGAGGAATGGGTTTGCTTGGAGGTGGGCAGACAGTGTAAAGATTGATGCAACAATTTGAGTCAGCGATATCTTCACGTTCTTTGTGATGTACTCTTTGGTTATATTAGGTTCTTAGAAAGAACAAAAAAAAAAAGAAAAAAAATCAGCGTTTTTCGCGAGTTCCATAAACGAGGTTAGTTCTGGACTATCATGCAACTAGTTTCCCCAAATCGGTCACAAGAACAATAGTATGACTTTCCACACGAAACAAGGGAGGGAAATCTCTATGGCTTATCTCGTAATCAAGACAGATGAATGTTTTGCATTTATAGCAGATCTCGATGGTCGAGCCAAGATTTGGAATGCTTATGTTCAAAGAAGTAGACCCTCCCAACTTTAAAAACTTGTGTAGTCTCCTGCATTTATTCCTATTTGCCCAGGTGACGTATTCAAATGGCCTGCTTATAAATAATTCATATGTATGTATAGCCTTCTGCCAGACTAGGCTGAGGATACACCCACCGTATTCAGCTCAAAACCCGTTAGTGCCGAAGGAAAATCCTGTTCAGTTTTCTTGATAGTAGATTTTTTTTTTACAAACAAAACTGTTGCCAAATGCCTTTAGAGTATCAAACCGTAGGAATATGTTTATCATGTTTATTTTTTCGTTGCTTTTCTTAGCGCCAAACCAGAGGTACTTGTTAGTGTGAATGACTTCACAGAAACCCAAGATTATAATGCCTTGCCTGCGTTTAGGGCAGGGGTGCAGAATTTCCTGATTTTGCTCGGATATCGCCAACCAGTGAGGCGCACATTGTCTGGCAACAGAAGCAAGGTGGAAATGTCGGAAGGTGAAGAGAAGAGAAAAGAATTTTATTTTCTCGGTTTCTTGTTTCTTTTGGAACCTTTTATTATTTTCTTAACAGATGATGATACGTTTGTTGATAAGAGATTTGAATAAAAAGATAACCTGACTGCTGACTCAGCCTCAATACAACACTTTAGGTACAAATTGAATATCATACCCCCCTGCTCCCCGTAGCCCCCCTCCCCCAAATAAACAAACAGATCCAACGATTTATCCTAGTCAGTGACAGTTACTTTGGAGAGTTGCTGGATTCATTCCTCACACAATTTCAGCAGAGTTGGACACTGGGCCAGCCGTCTGTTTTGACCGTCGTAATGGACACGCACATTCAATGTACGATAGATTGAAAGATTCGTCTTTGTCTTTGATAGTTGCCGTGACGAATATCTGGATTCGTTCCAGTCAACTTCAGTTGAATTGGACACTGCCCAGATGTCTGTTTCGATCGGTGTTATGACCACGTACATCCAATGTACCCCAGTGATAGAAGCTCGGTTTAAAGCTGAAGAGGATTTCTGGTCAGCCTTTTTGTACAACACATTGCTTTTACCAGACTTGTCAATAATTCTGTGGAATCTATTTCCCGATCAAATTCAATTGCATTTAAGAAACTATGGGGGAACATAAGGAAGATGCATTGATAGGAGTGACCTTGGAAGTAATTTGATTGCTTTTTTATTGAAAATAGTGGATTTAGCAATGGTAAATCCAGTATGATTAGCCGCACATGATAATGGTCCAACGAGCTATTAAAAAATTGAGAAAATCAGATTCAAATCTTGACGAAATTTCCACGTGATATCTTCGTTATTATAGATATACAATGCTCAGTATTTATTTTCTTCTGAAGCTTGAACAACTTGCGTTATGATTTAGATGTATATCACATTAATGAATCTCAAATACTCGAAAACTCGAAAAATGAGAGATTTTTCGTCTATTTTTCTTCCTACAAACAAAAATCTCCCTTTGTTTTGTACACTATAAGTATTTTGGGGAACATTATCATGCATTTGAAAACCAAAGCTGAAGTATCAAAGCTTCAAAACCAAACCAAAATGAGTATCTTGATTGCAGAAATAACGAAAGTATCACGGATGTAACGTCCTCAAATAATTACCCGCTATTTTCACTAGAGTATTTAGCAAAAAAAAATTAGTGATCATTTTCAAATAACATGACTTGTACATATAAAATTCGTTGTAATACGCACCAACAACATAATGCAAGGTGTTAAAGCTTGAAAAAATTGGGCATTTCTAACGAGAACATCGCAAACTAAATTTTGTCAATCTTTGAATCCATTTTTCATAACTTTTCAAAGAATAGCTCATTGGGTGGTCTCACGTACATGTATCATTAATGTGTTTCATCATTTGAAACTTGGTTGAAATTACCTCCCGTTATTACATGGTGAAGTAGCGTTTAGCCTTGACAGCGTAAAAAGAATAAATAATTAAATAAAGTGGGCTGCTGTAGGAATAAAACACGCGAACGATAGGTAGGTGCTAAATGACACATCCACTGTGTAAGGAGAGATCATTTCAAAAAGAATTTCCAATTAAATAAGGCACTATTGATCATTTCTGTTGGATTATGCATCCATTTATTAATATATATATATATATATATATATATATATATATATATATATATATATATATATATATATATATATATATATATATGAGTCAGAGATGGGCTGGTCATGTTACATGAAGGTCAGTCTCCCACTGGACATCACGACTCACAACATGGATACCTTTAGATCATACGCAAAATCTTGGCTGGTGAAAAATAGGCTGGCGTGACGATTTGGATGAATTTGGAAAATATTGGTGCTGCGACGCCCTCAAAATCGATAGGCGGATCAATTCATAGACTTTCCAGAAGATTCAGCAGACCTCTCCATCGTGGGTGTCACAAAGCCAGTACTTTCTGGATTTGTCTAGCTTGTAATGTCATCTTAAATTATGTCTGCAACAATTTCACATATGATCTCTTGAGATCTATGATGTGAATCGTGATATCGTGTGGTTGTCAGCAATTCTTGCAACATAACTAGCCTATTGCCCTCTAAGTTTCCCCAATAGTTTCTATGATATTTCGAACACCTATCTGTATATGATATACTGTGTTGCCTCATGATCTCTACATGTGAGGTTGAGCATAATTCTCTTGGCAGTTCGAATCTCGGCTGTGGCTGCCTATTTTCACTTCGTGCTGATATGCTGAGGAAACGTATGATTCCTTTCCTCCCTGCACTGTGCCTTCCCCAGAAAATAAAAAAGCTGTTACTTCTAACATTAACCTCGGCAGGGGTCAGTTAGATATAATAGCTGTGGCTTCATAGACGATTGATACAAGCCAATATGGAACAAGCATGTTCTTTTACAACCTCCGGTGGGATTATTTCCTGTCCAGTTCTAATTCATTCTTGCAGATATTGTTTTTGTTTTGAAAGGTTTCGAATAAATAATAAATACTATAACCCACTGGTATTCAAACATTTCTGAATAATGTGCCACCTTTAAAATATCTTTTCAGCCGAGTACCCCTTGATTGGCGCAAAACAATTTTGGTAGAAAAAATTCCTTTAGAAAGAAGAGCAGAACAACGTTTCGCTTTAAGTATCTGATTTGATGAACAACATCCATGTAACTGCAGAATACTTGAATGCTGCAACTCAAATATTTAGATCGATCACTAAATTCATGGCAAAACAATTTTTTGTCACAGTGCAATAACGTTAGGACAGTATTGTACGTGCGTTGAATCTAATCTTTTCGATAAGTTGCATTAAGAATTTATCCAGAAACATGAACTAGAGCTTCGTTCTGGATCTTCATCATTCTTAAAGGTGTGTAGGCAAGTGCTGCAATCAAATTCATTTTTCCCTTATTGCCTTAATCGTATAATCAAGATTTTAGGAGTTGTTTGTAACTAATATTTTTTCAATTAATATTCAAAAAAATCTTAGGTACCCGTACTAAAAAATACCTCGAAGGAGAACCTATACCCCCACTTGTAAAATACTGCTATCGCCCAATGAGATAGGCGCGAAGTATAATCATGGTTAATCAAATCAAATAATGATGGTAAACAAAAATAAAACGTATGATAAAAAAATGTTCCTGTTAATTGCCGACCTTCGTTCTGACGACGGCTGTGGCTGTGATTTACAAAACAATCAGTGTGTGAATCTTTCCCTTTCAAGTTAGGCTTCTGCATAGAGACGATCCCGTTCGTTTCCAGTGGTACAATGGGACATCATAGCTGACAGCCTTGTTTGCCAGGAGGAGGTAGAGTTTACCATCAGACTGCATCAGGAGATCCACTCCTGTTTTCCCTTTCTATCAGAGTAAACTTCTCAGTTGGATTTACCTGAAGGGCCCCAACAGCCCTGCTATTTACCCATAGCTAAGAGGAGCTAAGTGGATTCATGCTTTTCCAAAGGGAATCAGTGCAAAGTGAATTCAAACAGCCTCAGCCGAAATTGGAACTCGGGGTTGTAATTTAGCATAACGGTTACCTGCTTAGAAAACTGAATTATAGAAAAATAGAATAAAAATCGAACAAACAGTTTCACACGGAGATCACTTAAGATTTAGTATCGATCACAGCAGGTTGTTTTTCTTTTCTTCAAAATTCACTTGAGTCGATACATATTCTATTGATTTCGACGATGAACTGGAAATAGTTGAGCAGTCATCACAGCCTCAATAACAGTGATAGCAGTGACGGTCGGGTTGATGCTCAACGCTCGGGTAGGACTCCAATAAAAGTGTCGGGGTGGACAGCAGCCGGAGACCAATAGACGTGGGTGGATAATTATGGGGCTCTGTCAGTCGTGACCTGCGTTCAATCTGATTTATTATGGAATGTCAAGGAAGATATTTTATGATAAAATGAAGAATATAGATGAAAACGTAGTGCTGGAAAAAGTATATCACTAAGATTATTCGTAGAAGTCATGCTAAGAAATCGAATGGAAAGATAACTAAACAGTACAATATATTGGAGAAAAATAGGGGTCAGGGATATTCAAAGCGTCATTAACAAACTTTGATGACAATGGGTAAGCTAAGGATTTCAGACGACTTTTTGGCATCACAACTCACAACATGGATGCCTGGGGGACCATGTACAGAAAATTTGTGACGGTGAAAAGTTAGATGAACTGGACTAGTCCAAGAAGATTTTTTATCGTGACTCTCAGAAACGAATAGAAAAAAAAACTGGCTTATGTCCATGACTCGACTTCAAAATATTGATGATGATGAAGATGATGATGAGATGAAAAAAAAAGATGTTTTCATTTTAGTGGGTTGAGAAACCGTTCAGGGGTGGAAAATCGAAAACAAGATTCTCCCGGGCGTATGAACACATCTGCTTTGTCTGGTAAAGGGCCAGAGAGAGGATGGCGAGGACATTTTCTTCAGCACATGACAGGCCCTACGTTGATATGAGAGAGAGAGAGGGAGAGAGAGAGAGAGAGAGAGGTCAATTCTTGATATCTCTAGTTACCTTAGTCTATGAATCGTTAGTCTTTCTTCATTTTATCTCAATTGATCTCGTCTTCCTATGTCTCTGTCTCTGTCTCTCTCCTGTGTCTCTATTTGTCTCTGGCTGTCTATCTAGTTCTTTTTCTATTTCCCGCCTTGATTGTCGCTTCTGTTCAGTGCTTCTCTTCGTTCTCCCCTCCATCGCACTATCTTTGTCGTTATCTTTCTTTTTTTCCTTTTTCTACCTCCTTTTTTTTCTTTTTTTATACTCTTTTTCGGATTTCTGTTATCCTTTCTCTCCCTTTTTTTCTCTCTTTCCTTTTCTCTTTACCTTTCTCTCCCTTTCACACCCCTCCTTTCACATTCTATCGTTCGTCTATCCCTCTCTCTCCTTCACTCATTCTTCCACTCTTTATTTTCTCTCTCTTCCATGTTTTCTCTTTCCACGCTTTAATTTTCATTCCTTCCTTCCCTCTTTATATCTCTTTGCCTTTTTCTACGTCTTTATCCCCATATTCGTACTCTTTTCCCTTTTCCTATTCTCTCTCCCCCTCATCCTTCAACTCTTGCCTCCTCCCTCACACTACATTTGTCCTTTTTTTCTCTCTCTCTCTCCATCTCTTGATTCTCCAAAACTTCTTTTGATATATAAAACCCGTTCTATTCATTTAATTTCCTGTAACCAAAGAAAAACCATCTGTCATCAGCTCCATCTGCAGACAAACAATAAAAGCGGATCTACAGTCTTGAAAAAAAATGTCTATTCGTAAATCAGACTGGTTTTCTCTCGTGCAACCATTTTTTTTCTTGGTTATCAAAATAAATCTTATCCGGTATTTTCTGTTCCCATCGTCAAAAAACCTTGCAAAATTTCTAGGCTTTAAATATATATACCCTTCAGAAGATCCAGTGAAGAGGATTTTGCAAGAATTATTTTTTGGGGGCCATCGGCTTCGATTTTCTTTAGTATCTTTTCCATAGTATTGAAGAAAAATGGCACGAAGTCAACCGTCAGAAAGTGGGAGATGATGATGATGGTGATGATGATGATGATGATGATGATCATCATCATCAGCAGCAGCAGTAGCAGCAGCAGCAATCAGCAGCTGCAGCCATCATTATCAGCAACATCAATATTTCAAATCTTAAAATTATGAAAGATGTTTGGATGAAAATGAGAAACGGAAATCTCTCGATTTCCGAAAGTTTGCTTTACACCCTTTTTCTATCTTTTACCCCGACCCCCAACCCCCCAAAAAGGCTAAAATAGCGTTCAGCATTTGTTTTGCTATAAACAGTTATAGAGAGAGCGCGAACACTTTTCTTTTCTATCTTACCCCCAGTCTCTTACATCCCCTCCACCACCATTCCAATCATCTGCAGCTCATCTTAACATACCATCATCACCAGTCATAGTCGTAGTAATGATAATAGTACTGTCACGTATATAATAACAATAATTATTTAGTAGTATAAGTAGTAGTAATAATTGTAATAAGATCACTATTTATATTATTGTCAAAAGAAATACTGTTATCATGATGGTTTTTGTTGTGATTACTCTGTTATAATGAATAAATAAAACATAAATATTGATAATGATAATGTTGACTTGCTGAACCCATGCTAATTCCACAGGTGTTGAAAACTAAAATAATCCTCTGCCTCATTTTTTCTCTAAGCCTTCGTCTGTATCTTCTCTTTCTCTACCTAATCATTTCCAAATCTCGTAGCCCTCTATATTTTTATTAAAAGTACCAGCTTCCTCTCCTTTCCTTTCCCTTCATACCCTCTATTGAACTACCTCATTCTCTTTTCTGTCGTCTCTCTATCTACCCTGTCATTCAACTACCTAACCTTTCCCTTGTGCTATCATTGGAAGTGTAGTGTTCAAACGCAGTAGGGAAGGAAGGTAGGAACAAGCAGAAAAATATATTAAGGATATTTGCTCTCGGAATGATTTAAAACCAGGGATTTTAAAAAATGTTTCTCAAGATGTCTTGACATTTTTGCCGTCTTCTTTTTTTTTTTCTGCCTCTCTTATCCTTGATGGAACCACATTGTCGCATTGTTGGTGTTTGATTTCAAGAATCTTGGAGTCATTTTCTAAATGGGTGAATTATTTGCCTCGGGATGCCATCAAGAAGATGCACAGTTGCGTGAGTAAATGGAATTCTTGCCTCCCTCAGATTCGCATTAAAATCCAATCAAAAATCCACTGATAAAAATATTTTTGAAAGATGGAAACATTTTCGTTTCGGTAACACCGGAGACATTGTTCTTGCTATTCCATCTTTTTGTCTCCCATTCCTTTTTTTTGATACTTGGCCTTCTTTTTTGTCATTCTTTCAACTCGTTCTTTTTCTTTGGTTCTCTCCCCATAACAAAGACTCTTCCACTTTAAAGACAAAAAGGTTTGCTGATAAAAAATGTCTATTACTCACCATTTTAAACAATGGACTCTTCCACCAGAAGGAGTAACAGGGTTAAGATACACGTAATCCTCACTTTTCTAATCATCACTCCTTTCTAGATCCCAGTCTCTTCTATCTCCTTCCACTATAATTACAGCGTTTCGTACCATCCAAGACATTTCTGGAGTCTGGTGAGGTTCAAAAATGTTTCCCATATAAATTAATGATAATTGCTTTTTCACTTTACGCTATTTTGGTTTACAGAAAGCTTTTGAAGGAACGCTTCACATTCCAATAATGCAAAAGCCAGCATATCTGTGAAATTGTTCACGAGGATTATAGGTGAATAATTGGGACTCCATTTTTTTTTTCACTGGAAATGAATTCTCAGCTAAACCACACACACAGACACACACACACACACACGAAATAACAATACAAATACATGACTATAAACATGAAAATGATAGAATTTAAAAAGAAATTGAAAATATTAATAATGCTTATAGCATAGCTGATTGGGTTAAATTCAACTCAAAAGCTATCTGATATGAGTGTAGATCCTGAATCGATAGTGAGACCTTTCAGTACATTCCACACAGACATTTTAATGTAAGTACCATCGTTCACCGCTTATTGATGATTTGACAGGTTTAGGTACATACAGGCAATTGTTTGAAAGACCACATTTCAGTTTGCTGGGCCTGATGAAGCTCCGTTCCGATTACGGCACCTGGTATTCTCCGATGGTCACCCATCAAGGTACTGATCTTGCTCAACTTTGCCCAACTTAAATAATCTAACAAGAACCGGTATATTCAACATGATTTATCTGTAACCTCTTAGCCCCGGGAAGAGATTCTTAACCCTAATCCTTGTGTTGAATGATAAGCGGATCTCTTTAATGTCTTCGGTATGTCTCAGTCAGTTGATTGGACCACAGCCTCCCGATGTGGTGGCGAGTACTCTACCAATAGCACTCAGCGATCGGTCATACTGACATTGTTTAACAAAAAAAATCTACCAACCCTATAAGCAATAGATAGTCAGTTCACTCCACGATTGCTGACTCTGTGTCAAATTTATCAAAGCTTCATATAAGCTGTTGAAAAGATAAAAACATTCGAACATCCTGATTAATGTGATTAAATCTATAAGAAAAACCCATGCATATGTTCCTTTGTCTCTGAATCGCTCCCAAACAAATCTTCCGGGTAATTCATGAAGGTATAATGATAAAAGAAAAAAAACGAATAAAAAAGCTGGAAGAATTGGTGATTAGTCATTTTTGGTACTTGACACTTCTTAGAAATAGGCAAAAAATGTTGATCGTTCCTCCTATCCCCGTTGGCCACCCAGAATATGGCTTGATATCGTTCATTGAGCTTAGAATGAACTCTAAAACTGATCGCATCTAAAATCCTATAATATACAAGTAAGCAAAAGACTAACTCCCGAAATAGTAAATAGATGAATGATTGGGGAATAATAACGACTTACTTTTTTTTGCACGAACTTATACATTCTACGAAGAGTGTTTTGCAATTTTCCAAAGTTGTACATCTCAAGATATCAAATTTTTTAAGGAACACAAAAATTAAAAAAGAAAGAAAATAGAAAAAGGAAATCGTCTCAGTCGGAGCTTGAACTCAGTTCACCAATCGCTTCTCGGCCTTTTTGGCTAAGATCAAAGTGTACTATCTGTTTTTCCAAGCTATCAGGCTGAGAAATTGGTCATTGTCCAGGGGTGCTCCCCATCTGAAGATCACTGACCGGTATGATCAGGATCGTCCAAAAAACTTCCACTGGATTTATACTGTGCGATAATTTTAGCCTGTCCCATTGTACTGGTGGATTCATGCGTCAGGACTTAGTGACCCTTGCAACCTGTGTCTCCACGCTCGTGTCCTTGTGCCATATTTGTAGGTGGTGTATAGGAATAAACTCAGCTCGTCGATTACTTCTCCTGATCTTCTACATGCTTGGCCGTCTATATCCCTGTTTGGAAGTAACCGGACATTATGACGTGTGGAGAAACCTCATGTAATTGTCATGTAATATAAATTCCCGTCCGTTGTATTTCGGTTCCAATAAGGGTTGCCGATTTAGATACTTTATATCTAAATTTAGATAATTCTCAAGAGCGGGATAAAAGGGAAGCAATTCATATAATCTGCAAAGAGGAATCGATAGTTTTTAATTTATTTTTTTATTAGATCTTTTGAGAACCACGGATTCAAAAAACTTCAAAATAGACGCGTGTGCAGAGTAATATGTGTAATGGATGCTAACTCCGTACAATAGCCAGTAGTCGAGTGATCATTATATTTTCACGCACACACACAGACACACTGATTTTTACAATTGTAGTTAGATGATATAAAATCTAACATTACTATCAGAAGACAGATGTCATTGAATATAGCCATGACAAGAATAACGTTGGGAAAAAAAACTTGAAAAATGTTAACACAACGATGGAAAATTTTGTATTTAAAAATTTAAATCCTGTCTTCTTCCCGCAGGCAAATCTGAAAACGACGAGGAATATAAAAGAACATGAAAGACAAAGAAATAAATTGATAAGACAGGCGAACGTTTGCATTAAGAACTTTTATTGAGTCTTTCAATTATTAAGAAGAGACGAAGGTTTTCAAAAGGTCACCATTTCTCTCACCACATACTATCTCGATCGTTCTATATAAAGAGGCTGTATGAAGTTTTGAAGGATTATGTACGTACACACACGCACACATACACATATATCCAGGATACTGTGGATTATTGATTTATTTTACAAATGTGAATACACAAGAGAGCGGCTACTATAGTCTCTCCTCAAGTCAAAACATCTACCTATATTTTTACCTTATTTTCCAAAAGACTTGCCTGATTGAGCATTACTGTACAGTGTGCAAGCTAAGGGACCTAATCTCAAGCCAAAATTTATATTCAGAGATACTGTTACTTTCATTTGAGATCCAAAACTATAGAGAATTTTCTAATTGCGCTATGTGAGGTGAAATGAAGATTGTGTTAGAATTATTTATTGTCTAAACATCAATCATTGTACTTGCTCTTTAGAGAGATGTAAAAGTATCGTTTTCAAAGGTATGTATGGGGCACAGCTAACCAGGGCACAGTGGATCGCTGCTGGGACTGAGCCTCTTCGATTAAAATTGATCCCGTCAAATCATCTCACGTAGTTTACAAGAAAACTGGACGAGCTTTTTAATTTTACTTTTGTATCATTATTCCCCTTTCTCTTATCAAATTGCTTTTGAGACTGATTGAATATGGTTTTGTCTTGAATATTTCCATTAGTCTGCCTATGTAGGTTTGAGAGAACTTTATAACCAGTTTTTGTAACATAGTGTAGAATTCAATAATCCTTTAATGAAATGTGTAGTTTGATTCACTGTGGGACCTCTTAGAATCATCCAATCTTATGTTGATTCGCTGGCTGGGACACAGTGGACCAGAGGTAATTACGAAGATGAAGTGCTTGGCAGCTGCAGACTTGAAGGGATATTAATTTCATGACTTCATATAACCTATTACAGTCAGTAGAGTTGATCTTTACCCAAATATATTAATAAAATTAACTTCAATCAAATTTTTGTTCTTTCTAATCCTACTGTTCCTTCGTTTTCCATATATCTAAGGTGTGTGCAAAACTTTCCAGTGTCTTTTTGTTGAGACAGCATATATAGTTCAGAACTGATTTTGAGTGTTCTAAGGGTGTATAACCAATGCATCCTCCAAATAGTCACTTATGGAGCTGAAACCTGGAACCTAACCAAGACACAAATCTGCTAATTGAGAACTATGCAAAATGCACATGAGAAAATTATGCTAGGCCTCACATAGAGAGACAGTACATCCGGGAAAAGACAAGAGTCAGGGACATAGAATCCATTAAAAAGCTCAAATGGCGGTGGGCTAGCCATGTTGCACGAATGGTGGACAACCGATGGACGTCGCAACTCACGACATGGATCCCTCGAGATCACATGCAGAACCGAGGCCAGAAGAATATTAGATGGAGAGACGAGCTTGAAAAATTAAGAAATTACTGGCTCAGCGACGCCCATGATAGAGAAGTGTGGCAAATCCTGGGGAAGGTCTATGTCCAACGACGGATGTTGAAAGACTGATGATGATGACCCTTTCGTTTCCCTACTTATCACCAAATGTACTGACCAAAATAGAAAAAAAAAGATAAAGAAAAAAACAAAAAACTCAAACATGCCTCATTATTTTTGAGCATGTACTCTGAAGCATGAACTCACGTGCACGTAGCTGTTTACCCGAATGATTTGCCTCCCTTGTTGGTAGAGTCTCTGCATAATCACCTGAACTGGAATTCGAATTCATTGTTGCAATATGCTTGACATTTCTTTCCTTGCTTCGAGTCCCCCTGCCTCGTTTTCGATTTTGCACTCAATTCCTCAAACATTTTGTTTTCAAATTACCTCTATCCCAAAGACTCGATTGGCCCAATAGGAGAGACACATGAGATCATTAGGACTTCTTTTTTTCCCCCGTATATTCCCTGCTGAAGACTTTTCAATGATCCTAATTATACTACGCTGCTGGCCTCTCAACCGTATTTCGCCAAGACGTCAAAGAAAGTCATTCGGTTACAGTTCACTTTATATAATCTTAAATCCAAAAGCATTTTATACCGAACTCCGCTTCATGAAAAAAAAAAGTAAGCTATGAAAGTAAACGGAGCTTGCGAAAGGAGAAGTTTTCTTTTATAATAATTATTATTGATCATCATCATTTTTGTGAGGGGAATCGGAAAACGTTCAGCCTAGTATGTTTACTATCAGCTTTTCCATCATTATTACTCTTCCAAACCTGACAATCAAAGAAAACAGATGTTGTTTTCGAGGCTCAAAAAAAAAAAAAATTACTAGCGGATGTAATATTAGGTTGGTACAAAAATAGTTGTCGTTTTTCACCATCAAATTAAGAGCAGTATATATCAGCTGAGAATAAACGTTACTAATCGAAATAAGAACCTTCAAAATCTACACACATTTGCTAACTGGACACAAGCCCATTTATCATGGAAGCATATAATTTCAGAGTCCTAGAACCAAATGTATACTTCCGTTGCATCTCCAATTACTGTCTGTTTGTTGAAGACCTCCGTTTGCAGGAAGTGGTCTAAATGCTTGAGAGTAAGTTGGATGAGGTAGAGTTTCGTAACCTAGTTCATTCAATTTTGGAAGCGTTAATCGTGCGACATACGACCTTTTTTGTTTGACCGATTCCTTGCAAAGATCGAGCAACTATTGAATGGTGAACTTCTAGTTCTTCTGCAACCTCTCGAGTTATTTTGCGTGGGCCTGCCTCAATGATGGCCCTCAATAAGGGTTGTCAATCACAGTAGGACATCCACATCTTCAAGACTTTCGTCTCCGTTTCGTAATTTCTGGAACCAATATTGAGCAGTACGTTCGTTGAAAGTTCCCTAGTTGATATTGCGAGCTGTTACCACTAATTCACGCCACTCTATTTTCTAATTCGCACCCTCAAAATCTTTTTAAAACCACTCACCCTTTTTTCAACTTAACTCACTCCATTTTCTAATTCGCTCACTCTGTATCTTTTTTCAAATCTCTCTTTTTTGAAATTTGCTTGCTCTGTTTTCTGATTCACTCGATTTTTTAAATCACTTGCTCTATTTCTAATCAGCTCTCTCTGTTTTCGAATTCGTTCATGCAATATTTTTGTAAATAACTTGTTCCATTTCTTATTTGCACAAGTTTTGAATTTGCCCACGTTGTATTTTTTTTAAATTACCCGCTCAATTTCTAATTTGCTTGCTCTACTTTTTAATCCGCTTGATCAATGTTTTTTTTATTAGCACTAATTTTCAGCTTTCTCGGGAAACGGTTTAGATTTTACACCTTGAAATTGTATTAATTCAGATCACTGAAATAGTTTTTTTTAGTTGCAAAACCCTTGGAAATAGAGAAGAGATCCATTCAGCGAGATCAAAATTCTTTACTTCCTCTATCTATCGCTTTTTCCACACTCTTACTCATCAACCACTCTCTTTCTTCACCCCCACTTTTTTTCCTTTTCTCTCTCTCACTGGGAGAAGTTTAGTAAGAGTCATTCATTCATTCAGACGCCCTCTTATTCCTCCACTCCCACTCACTTTTCACTCTCACTTCTCATCCTCCTCTTTCTTCCCTCCCTCACTTTGTTCACCCTACATCTGTCTTTTCTCCCCTTCTCTTCACCCCCTCTCTTTCTCTTAGTCTCTTCATTCAACCCTTTCTCTATCTTCTTTTTCTCTCAGAGAGAGAGAGAGAGAGAGAGAGAGAGAGAGAGAGAGAGAGAGAGAGAGAGAGAGAGAGAGAATTCTTACTCTCCCCGTCTCTACTTTGCTCTCTCTACATTCTTTCTCTTGTCACTCCATCCCACTTCCTTTATTTCTCATCATTCATCTCTTCCCCCTCTCTCTCTATTCAACTTCTATCTCTCTCTCTATTTTCCTCTCTCTCTCTCAAAGAGACATCCTATCTCTAATTTGCTTCGCCATTACTGTGTCCTTTCTTTTGGACTTCGAAGTAAAAAACCAGCATAAAACCAAAAAACCCTGCTATCTTCACATTATGTACGTGATACAAATTCTTTCCAACTAATCCTCGTCATTTAATGTTGTGGTTGGCGAAAGCATCTTAGCTGATCATAACCAACACAATGCCCGTTGGCGATAGGCTAAGCTGAGGGATTTATTAATTAAGCTACAGAAAGTAACAATTGGAAAGTCTTGTTGCTGCTGTTATTATTATCATTATCATTATCATTATTATCAATATCATTATCATCATTATCATTATTATTATACAAAATAACAACGGTGGTCACATGACATTGTGATACAGAAAGTTTTACGATGAGAGACATGTTTGAAATTAGTACAAAATTACGTCACTTGGATATCACTATT
>OY735203.1:57104560-57182060 GCA_963457665.1 Thysanoteuthis rhombus | reverse complement strand
AGATTTTGTTCTCGAGACTGTTCTGTTTGATTAAAACAAAACTGGCTTCCGTCCATTAGCAAAGGATTAAGGCATAGAATAGATGTTTTTTTTCTTCCTAACGGAGGTATTTTTGATAAAACTTGAAGGTGATTAAATCGTATTAGAAGGCTTCTCTCAAAGAGGAAAGTAATTAGTTTCAGGAAAATAAAAAAATCTGCCTAAAAAATAAGCAAAAAAAAAAAAAGTGGTTAATTAGTTAGGTTCTTGTAAAATAATAGAATATCACGAAAATTAAGTCTTATAAACCGACCTTCTTTAATCCGACCGACATTTGATGGAAACATTTTAATCATGTTAGTAAAATACCCTTTGCTCTACTCCAAGGATACCTAGAATTGGAAATATAGAAGACTAGAGTATATGAAAAACCCACATGAGTTACCCGGAGCGACCATCGCAGGAACTTGACCAACTCTCCACGGGCACTTGAAAACTATTTCCATTCCACTTAATTTTACTTCCCCCCCTCTCTCGACGGCTGAGTTCAGCCAGTTTCCTTTAGCAAATATCTTGATGTCATACCTCCTACCTTTTGAGTAATCTTAGCCTGTTCCCCCTCTCTCCCCACCGTATTTGCGATCTTTGTGTTTCGATTCCATTCTCAGAACCGCTCCTCGATTCCCACCTCCTTCAACGAAATATTTTCATTCTTAATATGACAGACAGACGGGCGGACACATTGCATAGTATGATGGAAATCTGTCAATCTTTTTCTATTGATATTATTATTATCATCATTATTATTATAGTTAATATTATCATAGAATCATCATCATCTTCATTGTCATCATCACTGTTCTTTACGATCTGTTGCCAATTTGTTACCAACGACTTGGAGCAAAAGAAGGTTGGAGCTATGTACAATTTTTTGTGTGTTTTGCTGTTTTCTTTCCTTTTGTGATGCAGTCTAGATTAGTAAAACACAGATGACAGTCCTCTTATCAATATACGGGCAGTATCTGGATTTCACACAGGGAAGGGTCTCCGGTAATCTTGGCGAAGTGTTTTCCTGTGCCCTTCTTGATCATTCCCGACAATAACAAGAACAGTTAATGATTTCATCTTGTGTGTTTCAATTTCAAGGTTTTTGTTTTTGCCAAGTTTAGCAAGCTCTTTTACTGCTTTGTTTCGATCAGAAGGCATACCCGTGTCAATGGTGGGCCTTGATTAGTATACCGGGGCTATTGGTACTGTCGATATTTATGGTAAAGTCCCATCGTATCGTAGCATTACGTCCTACAGTTACTGGGTCATGGTGATGTCCATACCAGTTACTGACCGTTGGTACTTTATAATGCTTACAGATTTTCCGATGGTGATATTAACATAGACAGTCATGTCTGAATTTGTTAAAACAGGGCAGCTAGACACGAGATGATCTATAGTTTCTACCTTCATAGAAGCGGCATTTTGAGTCGATACCATTTTTATGATATTTGCTTGGTTGAGGTTTCGAGTGTTGAAGCTATAGTCTTGAACGGTAAGAATAAATCCCCGTTTCTAGTTTCAATCCAACGCCCCGGGGCCACTGGTGGATATTTTATTCTCCCCCTTTTTTTTTATAACGCTCTTTGATTTCGGCTAATGAGAGTCACCAGTTATATCTCAACCAGGCTAGCAACCTTTTATAATTTATGTCAATTTGGTAGGAGAAAAATTATATGTATATTGCAAGGTGAAGTATATTCATCCACGTTGAAAATTTCCTGGGGTATGCACTGAAGAGTTGAGAACAATTTTCTTTATTCCACGTATACTTGGCTTTCAATGTATATTTTCAACAAATTCTGATTCCTTTTCAGATTTATCGAAACTTTCCAACATCTACAGATATACTTTGATCCTGAATTGCCACATTCTATTGATTTCTATTCCAAGATGATCTTAATGTTATTAACTATTAACATTATCACTATTATCATTATTACTATTATTATTGTCACTATTATTATTATTACTATTGTTGTTGTTGTTGTTGTTATTGTTTCACACTAGTTGCCTGGAGGATACCACTGGAGATTGAGTGCCCGCAAGTCTCCAGCTGTCATCTCCACACTCTCATAGTCCACAACAGTATTGTGGTTTACAATTTCATACCAGTTGCCCGATGGTTATCGCCGAGGGCAGAGAGACAGTGAGTCTCCTCAGGTCTTCGGTCCTCCTCTTATTTTATTTCCCCTTCACCTATCACAGCAGTGCTGTGGTTTGTACCTCCACCATCATTTGTGTTTTTTTCTTCCTTTCCCCTCTTTTAGGCAACTGCTAACAGCTGGTGTCATAGATCACATATTTCTAGCACTTTCCTTACTATTCGAACAGTCCCTAGGAGTGCTATGGTCTGCACCGTCTCAATCCTTCCTTTTACCTTTAGTTCCTCTAATCTCACATCCAGTGCCGAGTGCATCAATTATTACTGGTACCATCCTAACTTTCATGTTCCACACCTTCATTAGTTCTCATGTCAGGTCCTGGTTTTTCTCCAGTTTTTCACTCTCTTTCCTATTCACTCTCTGATCTGCTAGTATAGCCACATCTATTATTTGGTAGGTTCGCATCTTTTTGTCAACGATCACTCGGTCCGGTCCGCTTGCTTGGATGGGGTGGTCAGTTTGGATGTCAAAGTCCCAAAGTAAATTGTAGTTTCCATTTTCCGAGGCTGTTTCCAGTTTGTACCGGTACTACTTTTCCGCATGGTTAAATCCTATTCGTTTACTCAGTTCCCAGTGTATCACTGTTGCTACTCCACCGTTTATACTCCTTCTTGGCTAGTTGACTATGTTCAATGCTTAGGTGGTTTACGGTTTCATCCCTTTCTTCACATTGGCAGCACTTGCCGTTTCTTAGTGTTCTATCGATTTTTTTTCTTAGTATAGTTTGTTCTGATGCATTTGTTTTGGGCTGCTATGATGGATGTTTCTGTTTCTCTCTTCAGGTTTCCTTTTCTTTGCCATGTCTCGTCTACCACATCCTATATCTGTTTTTTAAATTCTCCGTATAGTTTCCTCTGTTCCCATTTTTCTTTCCTTGTTTGCTGTTCCATTGTTTCCTACTTTTTGGTTGTTCGTTACGCTGCTTTATGATGTCTTCACTGTTTGCTTGCACATACTTTTGTAAAACTGATTTGACCCACTGGACACAGTCCTCTCAACTGATGTGTCCTCTGCCACAATCTTTTCTCTTCACGCATAGTCCATCCGTGTGGTCTCTGGGGTGTAAAGCTTTGTGCATTGTCATAAGCTTCCTTGTTCACCGGTCCACTGACTGGAATGATCCTGCGTATCTTACTATCGATACAGCCCGTGTCTTCATTCCTTTTATAAAGTTCCTGCCATTCAATTTGGTCTCTAATATTTCCCTTATCCTCCCAAGGTATTCTCTTCTTGTCTTCTCCTGCATTTCTTCCCGTTTTATCGCGTCACATTCGAGAACTCCTAAGTATTTGTATTGGTCTTTTGCAGCCAGTGCTCTAATCTTCCTGATGTCTGGGAGTTCGATTCTTCCTTTCTGTCTCTGCGTCCTTTCCTTTGAGCATTTCCATAATCGCCCTTTTTTCTATTCCAAACTCCATCCCAATGTCATCACTGTGTTCCTTCACTTTGTTGAACGACGTTTTGAGCTCTCCCATGTTCCTTGCAAATATTAGAATGTCGTCCATGCACATTAGGTGGTTGACTTTTCCTTTTGTATGGAGAATTAGTATCCTTTACTGAGAGTCTCGCTGGAAGATTCCCCTTTTTATATTTACTAGTTTTCCATTGAGTTGGCTAAGAATCTTATCACTAGTTCAGTGATCTTGAATATTTTTCTCATTTTTGATACATTTATTATCATCATTATCATCACTATTATTATTATTACTATTATTTTTATTATCATTTTCATTATTATTATTATTACTTTTATTTTTATTATCATTTTCATTATCATTATCATTACTATCATTTTTATTATCATTTTCATTATTATCATTATTATTATTATTTTATTATCATTTCATACTATTATTTTTATTATCATTTTCATTATCATTATTATTATCATTATTATCATTATTATCATTATCATTATTATTATTAATTTGCAATTTATGTTCGAACAACGTTAATTATTTTTTATCTTATCAGCAGAAAGCTTGATTTAATTACTTTTTATTTGGTTTAAGATATAACTGAACTTTTCGAGTGAAAAGTTCCACACCTTCGCCCACCTGACGTTGATAACTTCACACAAATAAAAAGAAATTATCAATGCAATTTATTGAAAGCTATGACAATATCATAGTTTTGAGGTTTATTACGATTTCAACCGTAAACTTCCATATTTATTTATTCATATCGATCTGTGTATTATTGAATATTTGAATAATTAGAAGATTTGAAGAATCTTTCTATTGAAAGAATTGATGAATCCATACATTATAAGATTTTAAGACTTCGTGTATTCATTCTACGGAAATCAAGAGTTTTCAGAAAAATTTCCACACTCTTCGGAAAGATAACAGTTTGTGTCGGCTTCAGAAAATAAACAAAAGAGCTAACACAAAATTGTTAGTTCTTAGAAAAAAACCATAACGGAGGGGGGGGGGCGTAATTTTGTAAGACTAACTTGATGAAATGTTTCCCTTGGTTCACATTTGTGGACAGGAATTTTCTTGGTATTATATTTTATGGTTTCCCCAAAATATCAAATTTTCCTATTTACAACATCAGAAAAAACCTACAGTTAAAAAATGAATTGATTTCTTTTTTCTCACTTACTCTCTAATCAACCACTGCTTTCCCTCTTACTCCCCAATCCACTCTCTAAAATTAAATACTCCAACTTTGATTGTGGCTGATAAAGGCATCAGGGGCACAAAAAATGAGCCAGTTTCAAGACGAATTTCAAAATTATTTTTATTGTAAATGGACCACCCCCCAAAAGGAAAAAAAAAACAAACTAAAATTGAAAAAATTACAGAAATACAAAAAAAAAAAAACCCAACATTTTTTGAGGGGTGATTTTCTTAATCTAACTTGCTCAAATCCTGTCCATCACATACAGACGGGTGGACGAACGGACATTTAATGAATTATTATAAGATTATTGAGTTTTCACACCAGCAATCGCTGGTGACTTTTACAAAAGATCAACTTTTAGCAAGTCTCCGCAATACTTTAAGCATTCTGGCCGACTCCAGTAGTGCTGTCATTTGAATAGTCTTACTCCCACCAATAATTTTCAGGGTTTTGGGCGTCATTCCCAGGGTTCTTTTCACACACATGTTCCACGGATTCTTCAGCACCCAAGCTTGTCCAACATTTCAACTTTCTTTCAGCTTCACCCTGTGGTCTGCTAAATCTAGTATCTGACGTTCATTTTTCTTTTTTTACTACTGCTAAGTCTGGTCTTCTGGTCAGGGTTAGGTGATCTATTTGAATCTCGAAATCTTTGAATGTTTCATTTTCTAAGACAGATTTCGGCCTGAGCAAGTACCATTCCTTTGTATGGTCGACCTTCAGTCGTTTGCACCGTATTTGTATATCACCAACCCACACGTTTACAATGTGGTTGATTGTCTCATCTTATTGTCACATAATCTGCACTTGTTGTTACCCCTGTGTCACATCCATCTCAGTCTTTATACAGTCAATTCTTATGGCGTTGTTCTTAGGCGCTATTAGGAGTGATTAAGTTTCTTGTTTATATTTCCTTTGCAATGCCTATGTGGTTGGAAATGCAATACCTTTAGTTTGTCTCTTATAATGACCGTCATCATCATCATCATGAGTCTTTTAGCGTCAGTCGTTGGACATAGACCTTCCCAAGGATTCGCCACACTTCTCTATCATGGGTGTCGCAGAGCCAGTACTTCCTGAACTCGTCTAGGTCGTCTCTCCATCAAATATTCTGCCGGCCTTGGTTGAGCATGTGATCTCGGGGGATCCATGTCGTGCGTCGTGATGTCCATCGGTTGTCTGCCATTCTTGCAACATGGCCAGCCCACCACCATTGGAGATTTTTAATGAATTCTATGATCCCCCAACTCTTGTCCTTTCTTGGATGTACTGTGCTGTCTTGTGGTCTTTCCATGTGAGGCCCAGCATTATTCTTTCATGTGCACGTTGCATGGTTCTCAATTTGCGGATCTGTCTCTTGGTTAGGTTCCATATTTCAGCTCCACAAGTGACTATTGGGAGGATGCATTGGTTATACATCTTTCTCTTTAGGATTAGTGGGATCTTCTTATTTTTGAGGGTTGAGCTAGCTCTGCCAAAGGCTTGCCATCCTAGCGTGATTCTTCGCTTGATTTCTTCTTATTCTTTTTTATTCCCTGGTTATGTAGTCTCCCTGATAGTTCTATTGCTGTCCCTGGATGCTCTACTTGATATTTTCCTAATCTTCCTATTAAAATCTTTTACTCCCATAATAGCTGAGTCAATCCTTGGTGCTAATAAGACACTCCCACCTCATTTCTTTTTGCATACAATCAGTTGTCATCGTCTTTCTTTATATATTGTCTTCAGTTTTTTGTTCTTTCGTGCAGTCGTCTGAATCCCTCACCTGTCCAGTTTAAAAAGGGCCCAGAGAATCTCACGGTTGAAAATTGCCCAGGTATTAATTTCCTTGATTAGTTTTCTGCAGTAGAGTTTGTTTTCCAGTAGTTTTTTTCTTCTAATGTTTCCCTGCCTACTTTCTTTTCTTTTTGTTTGATATTGTCTGCTTTCAAGATGCCTAAGAATCTGGATGTTCTTTTTCGTTGAGCTATGATCCCTGGTTGGGTAATTCAATTCCATCTGTTGTTTCATTTTCAAGATGAAGTTCTCTACATGTTTAGATATTCATAATATCTTCAGGCATTCTATTATCTAGAGTGGTGTCTCATATATATATATATATATATATATATATATATATATATATATATATATATATATAAGAGAGAGAGAGAGAAAGAGAGAGAGGGGGGAGAATTGAATCAAATCATAGTCTTTTATTTTCCTCTGCTTTGTCACAGTACCATTGATGCCAGCTTAAACGAGATTTATTCAAAATCTTTTGCTATCTTTCCAATTAGGCCGAATAAATAAACGCCGATACCCCAATTTCACGCCAATTACTCCCGATTCCAGGAAGGTACATTCCATTTTCCAAGACATTAATTTGCTAAAAAATCTATCTAGGAATTCTCCCTTCTCCTTTCTTTGAGAATGGCACCTGGATGCTGAGCCAGGGATGCATTCGGGATGAATGACTAACAAATCATAGAACGAGAACAAAGTCAAAACAGCAACAATAACAGGAACAATAACATGGGTCGAGTATTGTTAGAAAATTCAGGTCTTTTTTGTTAGTGTCTACTAAATAAATGTAAAATTTGGGTCATCATGTATAAATACACACACACACACACACACACACACACACACACACACACACACACACACACACACACACACACAGATGAGCAAAACAACTTTAAAAAAAAAAATCGACTATTCTTCGGATTTTGATCGAATTGTTTGTACTTATATCATCATCGGTCTTTCAGCGTCCGTCGTTGGATAGAGACGTTCCCCAAGATGCGTCAGATATCTCTATGATGAGCGTTGCGAAGCCCAAGCTTTATGAAGATGTCTATTTAGTCACGCCATCTTATATTTTTGCGATCGCTTATGATTGCTGGGGATCTATTTTATGAATCGTGTGGTCTAAGGCAGAACATTTTTAAAATGAGTTTCCATTCAAAATTTCGAGTAAAAATTTTTTCATGCCATGGATACATCCCCAATTAATTTGCTATTTTTTTTTAAACATTATCTGTTAGATAATGTTTTACACATTTATAAAGATAAAGCCATAGAAAAATAAATGTTTTTTTTATCATTTTGAAGAAAACAGCTTCAGAGATTAGGCCTTAAAGCCCTTTCGGGAATCGAAAAGAAAACTGAAAAATATTGCTATTCTTGGCAATGTTTTTATCTGTATTTACTTTTTTATAAGAGAATATGTGAAAAAAGATATTAGCATTATAATTTTCCAGGGATATTTTAAAAAATCGTTTCGATTAATCCAAAATCTGGTTTTATTTTTTCTGTTAGAGATCGTGATTTATGTCATTCAAACGAATCAATTGTGAATTGTGAGATAAAATGATTTTAAAAAACACTGCTCCTGGGAAATTTTAAATGTACTTCTGAGGTTTTAAATTTTTAAAAAATTGCACGTTATTTTTGTACGATGGCTATAATTCTATTAAAGATTTGGTAATCACGTGACTTCCAGTCAATGGAAAAAAAAGTTGAACGAACTTTTTATCGTTTTCTTTCATTGCTAATACCTCACACTTGCCTGGAGGTACTGATTGACATATAGCTCTCAAGAATCCTTACTTTAGGAAAAAAGGTGAATTTCCTTTTTTTTTTTACTCAGCAAGTGAACATTTTTGGTACAGTTTAGTTGAGCAATGATTAGACTGACTTATGAGAATCAAATTATCTTTATGGTAGCAATAATCCATTCATAGTAAATTTTTAGTTTCAATTTAAAAAGATTTGAACTATGTCAAAAATGCTGTCAAGATCATTGATTTACCTATTAAAGAGTAAACAAAAAAAAAAACAAACTATTAATCCTTTTGAGACAACAATGTGTACTTTTCATTGTACAAACCATGACAAGGTGATACCAGCTCATCCAAACTCTTTACAGCCTGCCTTGAGATGATCTTCCGGAACATGAACTGGGAAAATAGACGAATCAAAATAGACGGCGAGTACTTGAGCATCCTTAGATTTGCAGACGACATCGTCTTTTTAGCAGAGAACCTACACGACCTCCAACTAATGCTGGATGATCTAAATGAAGAAAGCAAAAAAGTCGGCCTACAAATGAACTTCAGTAAAACGAAATTCATGTGCAATAATCATGCTGAGAATAAGAACACAACTGTCAAGATAGAAAATGCAAAACTCGGCAACGAAGACTACTTCATCTAACTAGGACAGCGAATCTCCATAAGACACACAAAAGAAATGGAAATAACAATGAACCACTTTGGAATGGCAAGCCTTCGGCAGAGCGAGCCCAACTTTCAAGGACCAGATGATCCAAATAATCCTAAAAGGAAGAGTATAGAACCAATGCATTCTCCTGAAAGTCACTTATGGAGCTGGAGCATGGAACCTAACCAAGAGACAGACTTACAAACTGAGAAGAATGCAGCATGCGCATGAGAGAATCATACTCAACCTCACATGGAGAGATCATAAGACAGCACAGTATATAACGAAAAAAACGGGTGTCCCTGATATCATAGAAACTATCAAAAGCCTCAAATGGCAATGGGCAGGTCATGTTGCAAGAATGAAAGACAACCGATGGACATCACGTCTCACATCATGGATCCCTAGAGATCACATAAGAAAGCAAGGCCGACAGAAAACAAGATGGAGAGATGAACTAGACAGATTAAGGAAATACTGGCTCTGTGACGCCCATGATAGAGAAATGTGGCAAATCCTTGTGGAGGTCTATGTCCAACGACGAGCGTTAAAAGACTGATGATGATGAATGTGTACTTTACACTTTTCAAGAAAAACATTCATAACATTTTAATTACGTTATATAATATGGTGTCGAACATTCCAAAAGTTGTATGATAATATTTAGATGCGGGTTAGAATTAGAAGATACAAACATAGAGGGATAGGAGAGCAGGGGTAAATATTAGCCGTCAACACCTGTGGATTTTGCTAATGGGTAATTAAAGTTCTTTCAAGATACTCACATATGTGGACGTCTGCACATGATGTACCTTCTCTTTGATTGATAGACATTATATATACAGATACGTATATAATGCTCTTTCGTAAGAATACAGCAGTCTGGTGAATGGGGAATATATGCTAAACAAATATATCACTTAAATTCAACCTTACGGACCGTCCAGTTCCACGGAGCACCGGTAGGATATCGGCCTCCGGGTCTGAAGTGCAGGTTTCAATTGGGATCGGATAATGGATTGTCTATAGCAACACTGAAGAGTTATAATACAACGAAACAGCTGTCTTTGGATTAACGATCCCCTATTCAGGGTTGAGCACGTTTTAAGTGAGGTAATTGTAAATGCTCTTCCAGAGGTAGGATATCGGCCTCCAGGTCTGAAGTGCAGGTTTCAAACCTACTTCACTTTGCCCTCTACTAATGCATCATGTGCCAACAGAGCAGGGTATAGCTCAATACTCCACTTGGTCCACACGATCAATGATATAACGTCTAAGTTCATTTCGTATTAATGCCATTCAGAGGGGCTGGATCTATTATTCCCTCAACTATTGATAAAAAGGTCAGATCAGGCTCTCTAGTCCTATTAGGAAAATCTAGTAGGAATTTGTTTACATTTTTAGGGGTCAGAATAGGGGTTAATTTACACTTTTAGCGATCAGAATACAGGGAGAACCTCTTTTTCACTATTAAGCTCCAAAAGCTACGGGGCAAAATCTCACTGGATGATTTCTTTTTCCTTTTTTTGCAGCCAAAATCGTGAGGGAATTATAGTAATTAGGGGTCAATCATGGAGGGAAGATTTCTTGCACTTTTAAGGGGTATTCAAGGCGCATTTTAATTTCCACTTTTAAATGTCAAAATTGAAGTTGAACTTGATAAAAATATCCCCAATTTTAGGTTTTCAGAGTTTTTGGAATTGGTCACTATTAGGAATAAATGTTTGTTTTCACTTTCAAAGGCCAAAATCCAGGGGATGATTTTTTTCACAATCAGGGTCGAAATCGAAAAAGAAATTTTTTTTGAGAAGCGCTGAACTGAACAACTTCGAAATCTACTATGCTACTATGACTAATATATCTGGATAATGTCAACGTCATACAATAACCAGTTGTCGAGTAATTGTGGGATAGGCATGCACAAACACACAAATTTCTCTAATTGGATTGAGATTGTGAGCAAGGTAAAATTTTTCTTGCAATTTCTCCTTTTTCCTTCTGGTGTGGAGGTTGGGATTTTACAAATTAGAACCCAATGTTCTTTGGAAGGTTTAACAATTAGTGCATCATACGGAGCTGAAAGAAGTTGGTTCTCAAACTAAGACTCATGCAACGTGCACATGAATGGATCATGCCTAACACGATATGGAAAGTTCACAGGAAGTACACGTATATTGGGGAAAAAATCGTTAGAGATATCCTCACAGGCGCTAGGAAGCTTGAATGGCAATGGCTAGGCCATGTTCTCAAGAATATCCGACAGCGGCTTGACATTGCAATGTACTACACGAATCCCTTGGGATCATAAGTGAAATTCTGAGCGGCAAAGATCAATGTTGCTAATTCAAAAGATATTCATGTGTCAGTATGACAAGAAAAAAAATAAAGAATAGCCCCCCCCCCCCAGCGTCAAATACTACCGGAAAACACTGAAAAAGATACTAAAATTGGTTAGAATGTGGCCCGAAATAGTCGAAAAATGGCTCAAATGCTCGTTCTCATTTCGCGATTTTCGCACTCCAAAAACGAAAAACGCTCTGAATTTGGCACACTGAGCGCTAAATTGGCAGCATTGATGATAATAAACAAAGTGCGTGCCACTCTGTACTTTGGAAGGATTTTTGTGCTTAAAAGTTGCCGTGCCCCTCAAAATGTTTCTTCATCTAAAAACAAAAGAAATTCGGAAATGGCCTAAACGCTTTCATGGTTTCAGAATTACGTTATAAAACGCCCTGACCTTTATTCTGACAATTGAACTCTCTTCAAATGGCATTTCTTTCATTTTCATTGCAATTCACAGATCGTCATTTTACGACCGTAAGAAAGCAGAGGAGATCGAAAATGGGCTAGAATATCATAATAAGAAACATTTTCAAGTTTCCATTAGAGCCGACAGTGCATCGTGACCCACAGGCTTACTCCCTCCCCCAAGCAATCATCATTCTGTTTTACAAGCTGTCGTTTATAGTGCAGAGGTACGTGACTTTGAAAGAAGCTGACAAGCCTTTATGTTTCATGCTGGCTATGTTGAGCACTGAAGGAATTTCGCCTTTGGCATCCTCCCAGAGTGTTACATGCAGGGCTAATTGGTAAACTGAGCTGTTTTACACTTATCTAGAACTACTGATAAAGATTTATGTTTCGCCAATGGCACTCCCAAGTTTTAAAAGTTAACAGCATTTGGTTATATAAGTGTCAATGTGATAGTGGTTCTCATAATGGAGGCTGGCAACAAGGTCAAATGAAAAGGTAGAGAGAAAGTAGAGGCATCAAAGTGAGGGAGGGAGAGAGGGAAAGACCGAGAGGGATAGAGAGAGAGAATGAAAGAGAAAGAGAGCTTGAGAGGAGGGGCGAGAAATAACATGAAAAGGAGAAGAACAGAACCAACAGCTTGATGAAAAGAATAATGAAGGATTGGCGGGAGAGAAGAAAAAAAGGAGAAGGGGAGGAAAAAGGGAAAGGAAGGAAGGGAAGTAAAGGGAGGAAGGATATAAGGGGGGGGAAATGAGTGAGAACGAGAATGGGAGGGCCAAAAATCTATGTTTATTCTTATATCATTGATCTGCGTGTTCAAATGCACACATGCACACACACACACACACACACACACACACACACATATATATATATATATATATATATATATATATATATATATATATATATATATATATATATATAATCATTCTAAGTCCATAGCTATACAATGGCCTTTCCCATCTCCCTCTGAAGACCACGCTTGCGCTAACCTCCACTACATCTTACCGGTAGACTTTTGTACCTCGTCCCTCAACATTGTATCTGGTATTTTCTTACTGCATTTACTGTCCCATGGGCAATAAAACCTTTTGTTCAGTCTGTTGTCATTCTTTCTCGGTAAGTGTCTAGCCCATCTCAAGTTTTGTTGCTTAATTATCTGTAGAATATATTTCACCCTGGACCTCCCTCTAACCCAAGTTAATTTCGATCCCTTGAAACTATCAAAAGCATTTTTATTTCCGTAGCTCTCGGTGCGATTCTAATTTGGTTCTCAGAGCGTTTTGTTAATTTTTATCTTTTGCATATGTTAGTCATTGCTGTTATTATCATCGAATGCATACTTTACGATTCAAGCACATAGGCAAGGTGCTCTTAGATTTATCTCTATTCATACCAAACGAAGGTAATGAAGTGAAACTTGATGTACATGAACATAAACTGAGTATTAGATGGATAGATTAATAGACAGACAGGGACACAGATCAACAGGAAGAAACTATTATAGATGGAGAGTTAGGGAGAGACCAAAGAAGTACTCAATGTCATTTCGTGCAAGGCTTACTGATTGGCCAAGGATGAATTGAATAAATATCTGGGTAAATCAAGGAAATTTATTCCGATTTTGAGTTATTTCCTCATGCATTAAGACGGTAGTTCAGGGATTGATGAAAAGAAATTAACACAGTTATCTCCTTTGCATTGAAACAATAAATGAACTTATTTCCATTCAGTTTTTTTGTTAATGTATATCCTCTTTAAGTGCTTCGTAGTTCTTTGTTTTTCATATGTTTTTTCAGACATTCCAGAAAGTCTACTATCTACTATCATGTAATGACATTGTTTTTGTTTGAACAAACTCGTTCGACTATTCTACAGGGAAAATTGCTACAGATATCATGACTCCTCCAGCCATCTGTGACATCAAATACTTCGATAATTTCAAATCATTCTTTTTTATTCTTCTTCGGTCTTATAGTAAATTGGTTAGCCACACGAATGTCAATTCACGCTTCTGTCTGTCTCTTCCCGTTCATCGCCTTTATTGATGACTTTGGGGAAAACAAGAGAATTTCTTTTCATCTTTTATTAACCCGAAGAGGCACATAACAGCGTTACACAAATAAAAGCAATCTTACCTTTTGATCGAAAGATGTCTGGAAATCAATAGACAAATATTCTGAAATGCTCCATTCGTCAAGTTGAAACGCCTTTACGTACATGAGAACTCAAAACAGATTTTAAGGGTACCTTTACAATACCTCTGGCAACGACGCATTATTTAAACTACTGAGAAGTCACAAATAGGCAAACAGGATCAGACATTTGGTATTAGATGGAAACCAGATCATTATTATTGGGTTGGATGCAGACCCACACTGTTATTATTCAGTTGAGAATTACTCGGATCTTTTTACATTCATCTAGTTCGCATAAACTAGGGGTGCCTTTATACAACACCTCTCACAACAATGTACGTTTTGATTTCTTAAAAGTCACATACAGATAAGCAGAACCTGAAAATTTTTAGAAATAGATGGAAAATCAGATCATTATTATCGGATTTAGCGCAACCACAGACTCCACAATTTCTATTTCAAAGAATCAACAAAATAAAAACTTTACTTCAAAGAAACAAAAACCTCCCCTCACGCCCATTTAGTATGCATGTCAAATTTGGTTTTGCTGCTCCCCTGTGTCGGTATTTTTAAAGCGTAAAATACAAACAGAATAACCTACACGCAAACAGACACCATCGAAGTATATATATATATATATATATATATATATATATATATATATAGAGAGAGAGAGAGAGAGATAGAGATAGATAGATAGATGGATATTGATAGATAGATAGGTATCGATCGATAGATAGATATAGATAGATATATAGATATGTATGTGTGTGTGTGTTTTGTTCGTCAAAATGAACACTTTGCATTTTTTTGAGTTTTTGGCAACTGTGATAAACCACGGAACAACTATTTATCGATTTCCGGGTGAGCTATGTGAAAATGACTGCTGTTGATATAAGAAATGCTATTACCTCAAAATATGGTTTTGAAGCTAGGTCTGACCACCATAAATAATGCTTGAAACAATTTAGACTAATAGGACCCATTGCTTGACGTTTTAGAACATACATATAAGACAATAACATCGAGGTTCTGAGGTTTCTGGCTGAGTAAAAGGACATTAACTCCTAAGGCAATTTGGGTTTATAGGACGTGTGTCAAGTAAAAGGCCATACATTTATTTAAAGAACGAATAGGCGAAAGAGCGTTCAGTTCATCGTAGAGCTCACGGATTGGAGTTTTTCATATGGAATGAGGCGATATAGGGTGAAGAGTCGAGATCAAATATCTCTAGTTATGATGGTTGGAAGGAAATTACATGTGCGGTAGGTGAAGAGTACCACTTGCTTCGCATTAGAGCAACGGATACACACGTAGGAAGAATTATCTTCACTGTGACATGGAACTGCATTATCTATAAATTTAAGAAGAGTCATCAAACCACTTTACCGTGGGGTACAAGGGTTTGACCCACTTTTTGAATTATACACCAGGCAACTGGAACATTGTGTTGACAACATCCAAACCGGTAATAGATTTGACTGATCAAACAAAATGTTTGAATATGGTAGAAAGTTAGAAGATATTGCATGAAGGAATAGTGGTTCTAATTCCATCGATGCCCACAGATATGATTCTTTTTTCGAATGATTTGAATATCTGACTGGGTACTTGTTTTTTTTACTCCTTTTATTTCTGTGAGTGAACCAATTATAGAATGAAGCTATTTGACCGCTTTGTTTTGACAAACCAACAATATATCACTGCGCTTTGATCATTCACCTTGAGATATACCTGAAATAAAAGAATGAAAATCATGCTTTACTCTGTGTAGGTTTTGGAAAAAATATAAGTGGATAAGTTGAAATGATTCTGATTTTCAAACCATTTTGTACGTGTCCCGCTATTATATGATGCCACTACACACACATACACACACATGCATACATATGCATATATATACAGACACACACATGCATAGACAGACACAGACATACATTCATACACACACATATGCACAAAGGCTCACACATGCAAATTCATGAGTGGATAATGTATATATGAATTCAATAAGTGAAGAACTCTTGAAATCCAAATTGCAAACAGCACATCTGGAACTGAAGAAAAATCAATAAGCAAAAAAACAATAAATAATGAATCTACATCTGAGTTAGGCAAATACCAAATAACATGCAAGAATTACGAAAGAAATATATTGGTGAAACATCCAGAATGTTAAATAATAAAGAGTATATGAATATAAGTGAGTTATAAAATGAATGACACCTTAAATGCGCTTGTGGTCCATTTTAACAAAGAGGGCCACAATTTTGACTTGAAACCTGCAATAATGTCAAAAAAAAAAAAAAAAAAAAAAAAACCAAAACGGAGCAAGACAACATTGAGTCGGTATTCTCCGAATACGATACAATTGAACAGAAACCTGGAAGGGTTCACGTGTCTAAGATACAAGGAAAACTTGAAATAGAATATCAACAACAATACAATAGAGACAGGTTGAGATTCCAAATATAAAAACATCTTCAAAACATTCAAATTCTCATAGTCACCGAATATTTCCTGGTCCAGCACACCGTGTAGTGCAACTGGTCTTTAAGAAATGTGTACTCATTTCACCTCAATTATCCACCTCTAAGTTTTAATTAACATGCACACAGTAATTGATATCTCAAGACGCCAGTCATCTGTATGACATGAATTATTCTTGATCTCCTGCACCAGATCGCCGTTATTTCCTTGGGGATTCAATGCATATCTTTGCTTAGGCATAGTTCCCTTCACACCCTCTGGTCCTTCTGACGAGTCACAGTACCCTTTCACATTCTTAGTAACAAAATAAAATAAATCATCTGTACAGCACGGACTCTAATCGTGTCGTTTGACTCACTCATTGTATGATTTACAGTAATCTACACCGATAAACTGGCCAATATATATATATATATATATATATATATATATATATATATATATATATTGGTATGGATTATGATCAATCCGACAACATGAAGAATGAATTACAAGTTTTGTTTTAGATTCATTTTATTCCTAGCGTTTCGTCAATTTTTACGCATTAACATTAACACACTATTCAAAATTTCCTGGTAAACAGTTATTTCCTTGTTTCCTTGCATCGCTTACCTTTGATGAAGTACTGGAAATTCATTGTGGCTATAGACTCGAATTCCCTTCCAGCACCGCTGGGTGGGGTCGAACCCTTCAGCCCGGACACAGAGGCAGATGCCCTACGCCTACCGTACGTAGAACTGGACGGTCAGTAGGACTGTATGAAGCCAAATTTTTACCTATGCATAATTCCTCATCTACCAGAGTACTCCATTCCAGGGTTGGAAGAGCATTGCTTAGTTGCCTGAAGTAGATGAGTGCCCTGCTTGCGAGTGCTCAACCCTAAAGAAAGGACCGTTAATTAAAAATTGTATCATACACGGACTGCTGTTTCGCTGTATTTCAACTCTTCAGTGGTACTTGAATTCCCTTCCAGTACCACTAAGTAGGGTCGAAACCTTCGTTCTAGACCCAGAGGCAGATATATATAAAGAGCCAAGTATCAATGAGAAATATGTCCTTTGCTATTTATTAGCTCTCTCTGGAGTAGCAAACGATTTATCTATGCATGTTCTGAATTAGACTAATACAAAACTATTAGAGACAAAAAGAGTCCGGAATTACTTAAAGAAGTAACATATTCATTCTATCAAGATAACATTAAACTACATGTCTCTTTAGTAAAAGTTGGCTGGGAAGCCTTCACTTCTCTGTCCTCAGATATTTCACCTTTGAATAAACATAGAGTCCAGTTTTTAAACATTTTTTTCGGAAAAAAAAGATTCATTCTTATCCAAGATAATATAATACTCATAAAGAACTTCTGACAGAGAAAAATAAAAAGTTCTGTGGGATTGAATTATGTAGTTGATTGAAAGATGGAAGAAATTACTGGAATAAAACGGTAAATATACTTTTAAATGAATTTGATGTTTCGAGCAAAGAAAGGGATTTTATTTTCACAAACTTTCTAAGGTGCGCAATACTTTTTCAATAATGTGATTTTTTTCAGGAGAGTTTTCATTTGTGAGTTTCATTTAGTTTCAATTTCCAACTTTCGTCGAAAATTAAATAAATTCTTTTATTTGGTCTATGGAGGTTCCGATGTATTTTTCCGTTACTAATGTGTCTGTAATTTGATATAGAAATGAGGCAATCTCAGTTTTTTATCAACTAGAAGGACCCGTGAAAATTTCCCATGCAACTCAGATGCTCACGAAGGAATTCAAACAAAAAAAAAAAAATGAAAAAAGGAATGAAAGAGGAATCATATGACTCAAGGTTGTAAGACTCCGCTTACCAATTTTTTAACCAGTAGGTATTCGATCAAAGAGTACAATTCTCTTTCATTTCTAAATTATACGTGACAGTATTCCTTACAGAAAATTATGTCTTCCGCTTTGCATTTTTATATGCAAAATTCGATTAATGTAGTTCTTATAAATGACCTATTTCGAAAGAAATAAATACGTTTCTGTACTAGTTGTAAGAACATCGTAGTGCACACCTTTCCCGCTAAAGAAAATCATACATATACGGAATTATCTGCCCTTTAGAAAGGATCTACTTCTAGCCCCTACATCTCTGTAGAAATGATTAATTCCTTGTTCCCCTTTTGATGTCATACCCAACTGCCAATCGGATAGCTGATTGTTATCGATACGATATTTAAACTTCATTCAATAAATCAGCTGAAAGAAAAGGCAGCAGAATACAAAATGCCACTCGCGGTAGCATTTATAGACTTCAAAAAGGCATTCGACTCTGTAGAAGTTCCCATGGTCATAAAAGCCATCACCCTACAAGGTGTAGATCCTGTAGACGTTAAGGTATTGCAACACATATACGACCACAACAACTCATTCGTTAGGCTACACAAGGACTCTGAACAGTTCCAGCTCCAAAAAGGAGTAAGACAAGGTGATACCAGCTTACCCAAACTCTTTACAGCCTGCTTTGAAATGATCTTCCGGAACATGGACTGAGAAAAATAGAGAAATCAAAATAGGCGGCAAATATTTGAGCATCGTTAGATTTGCAGACGACATCGTCCTTCTCGCAGAGAACCTATACGACCTCCAACTAATGCTAGATGATCTAAACAAAGAAACCAAAAAAGTCGGCCTACACATGAACTTCAGTACGAGGAAAATCATGTGCAATAATCATGTTGAGAATAAGAACATAACTTTCAAGATAGAAAATGCAAAACTCGGCAACATAGATCATTACATCTACCTAAGACAACAAATCTCTATGAGACCTTCAAAAGAGGAGGAAATCAATCGAAGAATCACTTTGGGATGGCAAGCCTTCGGCAGAGCAAGTTCAACTTTCAAGAATCAGATGATCCCAATAATCTTAAGAATGTATTTTCCCGATAGTCACTTATGGAGCTGAAACATGGAACATCATAGAAACTATTAAAAAAACTCAAATGGCAATGGGCAGGCCATGTTGCAAAAATGAAAGACAACCGATGGATACATCCCTAGGGATCACGTAAGAAACCGAGGCCAACAGAACACAAGATGGAGAGATGAACTGGACAGATTCAGGAAATACTGGCTCCGCAACGTCCATGATAGAAAATTGTGGCGATTCCCCGGGATGGTCTATGTCCAACGACGGACGTTAGAAGACTGATGAAGATGATTTAAACTGTGGCGGTAAATCTTTCACTTTCTCTCTCTCTCTGTTCCGACGGCCTCGAGGTAAGCTCGTCTCTTCTCCTTTCTCTCTTTAGTTAAGTATAGTTTTTATACACACTGTCTTCTTACACACGCATCATCACACATTCATCTCAAGAACATACCCTATCTAAGTTGAGCACTCTCATTGTAGTTAGGTCTGACTTCTTAAGATAACTTCTTAGTGGCCACAACTATGATGACCAAACTGACGGACATTCTTTAGACTATCTCACATTTACTCAGTGACATTCTTTTCCCTTCATTCTTCTTATCTCTACATCTTTTATCCCGGTAGATCCCTCCACGTATCCGTGTCGGCAGAAACTTCGGTCCTCGTTTATTTTAATTCGCTCATGAATTAAACCTGGCACTGTTGTTTACTTCTTTGTTTGTTCTTATTTCTTCGTTTTGTTAACAATCCAACTAACTATGTACTAACCTTGTTTTTGTGCTTAAGCAGTGAACACGATACTTTCCAGGATTTATCTCCTTAGATAAATTCTGGTAATTTATGTTGGGACCTAATATAATTAACAGCCCTAAATCTGGCGCCTCGACACTAAAACATAATTTAAGCAGCGATATTACCTTTATAGTATTTTTATTTGATGAAACATTTTCAATCATTGGTCATTAACATTTTTTCTACCAGTATTCTTTTCGTTTCCATTTTTACTTACTTTTTACTGCAATTTACACAGGCCTTCAGTCTAGGGCATTGAGTAAACAGTAAAAGAAAAACCCTCGATGAGATTCGAAGTAAATTTCCTGTTGCCTCAGAGAAATAAACAAACAAAAACATGGTCAACCGTTCCAGCAACTTCTGCATTCCAACCCAATAATTTGTCTATCACGTTAACTTAACTTGGTGTGTGGATTATTTCTTTGACTCATTCTACCAATAGAAACTCACATTCAATTTACTTAGGACATTTTTGATTGGCCCACTCCATTTAGTACCGATGTCAATTCTATAAAAAGTGAAGTATTAATTTGAGAATATACGAAACAAAGATGTATCTTCCGACGAAAATATAACCTGCACCTTATTTTTGCAGGTGATTGCTATTTCATGTGGTGTGTGCTTTGATAAAATACAACGAATAATACGATTTTTTTCGCTAGTCTTCTCTAAACAAAATAATCATAGCTATCACAGCTCGCCGTATTTTTGATTGCTGAATAAGTGTAAATAAAATACAGGTATGGTTACTCACTCAATAGAAATCATCCCTTGGCCAACATCTTTTGGTGGCATGCTGCGTTAGGGGTGATCAATTAGAATTGGAAAAGGGGAGTGCACAATGAATAAGTTACTCCTCTCGCCTTTTTTCAATGAACAAGCGTGAATAAACGACCAATTTTGCAGAACTTTACACTGCAAACAAAACCCCCTACTAAAAACCTATCAATAAGGAATAAATGTTCAAATTTTCAGCTCTATAGCTCTGTTGGTGCAAGCTGTACGCGCATCTCATAGATAGATAGCCAACCAGACAGACCCACTTAATGACTAAGGTGATAATTTTTGTGAACAGTTTCTGAAATAGAAGATGATATCTCAACCAAAAACTAATCTTTCCCGTGATTAAATGACTAATCCAAACCAAAAAGAGATAAACGATGAAAGTAAATAAGGATGTTAGTCTTGTCCAGATTCTAGATAACTCGTAGAATGATTAGTCACCTAAGAATTTCAGTGAAGTTTTACAATCTTTCATTTCACATCTGGTTATTTAAAAAAAGAATCCAAAAATTACAAAACAGGAGATAAATTATTCATACCAGCAATTAACAAGTGGGGGAATGGATTTTTTCCATTTTTTCTGAATGTCTTGCGAGAAAGGAATGTGATGTGTTCACACCCAGTGTTTTGTTATGAGAATAAACATAGGCACAAAAAACTAATGCAAATAGACAGTATAATTTATAGCCTGTTGTATTACAGCAAAAAAAGGTCAGAATCTCGGGAAATATTTCCTTGAATTAAAAAGTGAAAACAATATGAGATATTTGGTAAAAACGAAATTGACACTGAGATATAATAGATAGATAGAGAAAGGGATAGATAGTTAGATAGATAGTGAGAAAGATTGATATATACATACATACATACATACATATATAGGTAGATGAATAGAGAGAGAGAGAGAGAGAGAGAGAGAGAGAGACAGAGACAGAGACAGACAGAGACAGAGAGACAGAGAGATTCGGATGGGTGGATAGATAGGCTGCTTAGAAATGTATGTTTCATTTTTTCCAAATGCACCATTAGATGAATGTGTTAAAAACATTATCATCATTGCAATCATCAATAACAAAATCCAACTATGGAAGTAATTTTCATATTTATTGTGGAAAGAATCTAGGGTCTCTAGATGGAAACAATTCCCAGAATTCTGCATTGATCTCCGAGAAGTTTTGCTTCTGAGAAGGTGCTTCAGTAATTTTAGGACAGACATGCATTGTCATTTCTGAGAAGGACACGCTTTGTATTTTCTAAATCAGGGGATTTTGCGTAATTCCTCACATTTTCCTCTTTTTCGACAACAAAGATCGTCTTTTGTAAACTGTAATAACTCATAACAGATGTAACCTACCATATTTCATTTCACCCTTGTTTAGGTATAGACACATGATTTTCATAAAAAATCTCCAATATTATTCAAATCAAGGGAAGGTATGCATTAGAAACGATACATACAGAACTGAATAGACTGAGATAGATAGATATCTGACACAAATTGACAGATTGATTGATGTATAGATAGACGTAACTTTTCTCTGTAAATGACAAGTAAGCATCTTTCTTCTGAAATTTCAAAATTAACGCCAATTTCTTTATTTAAAGTGTCTTAGACCATGTCAAGACCATCATCCTCATCAAATCTTAGCGTCTGTCGTTAGACATAGACCTTTCCCAAGACCCCTATCATAGAGGTCGCTGAGCTACTTCCTGGACTTGTCTACTTCTTATCTAATTTTTTGCCGGCAACTGTTTATTACGTAATCTCCAGGGATCTATGTCGTGTGTCTTGATGTCCAGTGGTTGTCTGACATTCTAGCAATATGATCAGACCAATGCCATTTGATTCTTCTAAGGGATTATATGATATCTCCGACCCGCTTTCTCTGTATTATTCGATGATATCGTGCTGAGTGTGATTCTTTTCTTATGCACATTGTATGTTTTTCAGTTTGTTTACCTTCCATTTTCAGCTCCATAGGTGACTATAGGGAGGATGCATTGGTTGTACACCCTTTCTTTTTAGAACTAATGAGATTTTCTTGTTCTTGAATGCGGAGCTTGCCAAGTTACAGTGATTACAACCAGATTTCTCCTTCTCTGAGGGACTTCATGGAGATTTATTGTTCTAGGTAGATGTAGTGTTCTACTCTCTTCAGCTCTTCGTTTCCGATTTTGATCGTAGTGTATTTGTTCTCGATATGTTTGTTATATATGATATTGGATTTACCGAAATTCATGTTGAAACTCCTTTTTCATTCAGCTTGTGTAGCATTCTTTGGAGATCATGAAGATTCTCAGTAAGAAGTACAATGGTGTCAGCGACTCGGAGGATACTTAGGTATTCGCCGTCTATCGATTCCTGTCTAAACTCATGATTTTTAAGATCTTCTCTGAGCCTTGAAGAGTTTTGGTGATCAGGTATCTCCTTATCTCGCCTTTATTTCGAGCTGACTCATAAAAGGTAAGGGTTCCAAAACTAATAACTAAACTATTCGTACATGACGAATGCAAATAACAAGGGTGATCAAAGAAAATGGAGAACCAACGGAGAGGGACCAGATAGTCGGACGCGCCAAAGAATCCTACGAAAACCTGTATCCTTCCAAACATGGGTCACATAAGAATGTACGAAATATAGGGGCCATGGGTGTTCAGTTCAAGGAATTCCCCTGAATTTACTCCGTAGGAAATGAAGCAAACCATCAAACAATGATAAAAGGGGAAGGTACCTGGATAAGAACATTGCCATCGAAAAAAATAGTTGGTGAAGGCATCACTAACAGACTAGCCTATTTATTCAACTTATGCTTCAGAGCAAAATCTCATAAGATTGGAACACTGTAATCATAATGCTATCATATATAAAATGGAAGCTCAAAGTATCTTAACAACGACAGGCCATTAAACCTATTCAAGTGCATCTACAAACTTTTTACCAAAGTAATCACCAACCATATCAATGACACGCTTGATGAAAACCAAGCATGGAAAAAGTCTAGCTTCATAAAATGTTGGTTCGGTCATTGGCCATCTTCATTCGGTAAATCAACGAAAAGAAAAGGGAGAAGAAGATGAAATGCCACTCACTGTCGCATTAGTTTACATCAAAAAGCCATTCGACTCATACGCAACACGTCTACCAACAGAGCAGTTCCACTATCAGGCTACATAAAGACACATGACATGATAGTGACATATAATCAAGCCAATGGTTGGATCTTTGATAGAATCAACGGATTCTTTCTTAAAGGAAGAGTCTGGTGTGCAGATGTTACAGTCGAGGGGTTTATAAAATGAAAGTTGTTGGCTATGACACATGCACCTTTATTACCTGATTCTTTCTTCTGGTGTCGTTATGCGATATGCTGCTTGGATATTACAGCATTGATTATAATCTCCACCAACAGGTGTCGCCTTCAAACAGAGACTGAAAAAAAAAACTGCTGCTATATACTTCGTTGCCTCCGCCTCCATTTTCTCTTTTTTTACTGCTTCACTTTTCTCTTCTTTCTTTTCTCCTGGTTTTCATTCTTTCACTTAGAAAAAAAAATCTTTTTTTTCTTTCGTTCACTATATCTTCTCAACTGCCTCACTTTCGTTTCTGAAAAACTTGCAATGTTTTAAATATTTTATCGCTCGCCGTTTAAATCTTTCACGTTTGCCAACAACCTTTTTTAGAGGTACATACATTCACTCATTTTTGCCTGTTCGCTCAACATCTCTGGAAGTTCTGAATGAATATAAATGGCATTTTGTGGAAGGGTCTACCGTGGGCTTAGGAAGATATCGTCAAAGATTTTTCATGTATTCACAATGTAGCCCAAAAGAAGTATTCACTCGCGCTCTCCAGTTCACACTACATCTGCAAAATTTCAGCAGTTTTCATGAAGAAGGGGCGATATGCTAAGAGGGAGTTGATTGAATTGCAGGGCGGATCCATACATTTTCCAACTGACAGACACTTTTTATATATTGAGACAATAGTCAACAATATGGGAAACCGAATACAGTTACATCTGAATGAGTACGACCTGATTTTCTTTCAGCTTCTTGTAAAGGGCGTTTACAGTGGTATGCATTCGCTGGGTGCTTTTTAGTGTAATAATAATTTCTTTAATTCTAAAAAAAATATGTTTTTCTCTTTCCGTTTCGTAACTGCCTCTTTCCGTTTCTGAAAATCTTCTGCTGTTTTACATATGTTATTGTTTTTTTTTGTTGTTGTTTTTTCATCATTAAATCATTAATTTCCATTCGTCTTCTAATCTTTTTCACTCAGCTGCTTGGGAGATTGAATCTGCGAACCGAGTTCAAATTAAAGTTAAGATCCCGTTCACTTTGCACTGATACCCTTGGAAAAGGCAAGAATCCGCTATGACAAAATAGCACGACAGACTTTGCTCCTCATATTTGGCAAACCAGTCCAGGAGATAGACGATTCTGGATTCAAATCGAGAAAGTTTAACCCCTCGTCCAGCGTCGTGAAAGGTTGGCAACAAACGTAGTAGGAGGTATGTATCCAAAATGTACGGTTAATGGATCTGTAGTAAAACTATGACGGGCCTAGCAAGCTAGAAGTGGATTATAATGAATTGTCAAATAAGATAGTGAAGAGAATGAAAACGAACGGACGTAATAACTTGACTTCCCTACAACACCGAATACACGTGGAAGGATTAAGAAAAAATATTCTGTTCGTTAAGGTTGGAACTGTCAACGAAATCTGTCACCAGAACTGTCAACATAGGTTTTTTCAGTATTCAAGTTGGTCAGCATTGCTGATTGTCCAGGTATGTATGTATGTATGTATGTATGTATGGTGCGTGCAGATCGTACTAATGGATAAAAGGCTGAATATTCAAACTCTCTCCTAATGATGTATAGGAAAAAATGTGTTTTTTCACCAGTACTAATTGGTTCCCTAGTTAGCGTCTGGCAGCAAACGTATTCATAAATCATATGTTTCATGAATTTTTCAATTGATCACCCTCAACACGACATACTGCCAAAAGACATTGGTTGCATGACAGCTCCTATTAGCAGACTAATCAACCCCGTGTTTTGATTCTATTTTCTCCTTCAGCAACTCATCTGAAAATTAATGGCTTTGCTTTCTCTTATTTGAGTATTTCTTTTCAATATTCATCAAAAAGAAACTCGAAGTTTGTTGGAAGTGCAGAGTGACGGAACGGTTAACGCAGGATGGAATCACCGAGCCGAGTCCAAACTCTGGATGAGACAGTTTGTAACCACTTAACACTGATATCCTTCGGTCAGACATAAATCCGGCCCTTCTGTCCCGATTTATAAGTAAGAGTAGGATTAATTGAGTTCACTAGCCACAACCAGTTAGGAAACGGACAATTCTGATTGAAAACAAGCCTGAAGAAGGATAAATTTAATTAGGATATGTCATCCCTTGTATAATGAAAATATAGGTGGTGCCCCTACAACCCTGCACTTTGTCAAGAGATCCGTAGATATAAAGGAAAAGCTAAGTTTGGTACACATCCAAATGGGAGGAAATCAGGTAGGAAGATTGTTCGACTCCAATTTTCCAGTTTGAAAGGACTACCCGCCATAAAAAAGTATAGACATGTCAGATCCTATTTGGGCTCGAACACCGACCCCTGGAACCGTTTGTGCAACCGTTTTTTTTTTTCGCGTCCTTTTGGCTCTTTATCTTTTTTATTCTTTTGATTTTTCGTCCTCTCACGATGAGTCATTCCTTCTGCCTCCTTCCTTCTGTCCTTCTTTCATGTCCATTCCTTCCTTCTTCAGGTTTTTAAGCTATTTTTCCCACATCCCCTCCTTTATTCTTTCCTTCTTTCTTGATCCATTCCTTTCTTCATTCATTCCAACTTTTCTTCACTCATTCCTATCTTTCTTGTCAAATTCTTTCTTCATTCAATCATCTGATCTTCCATCTCTTCGTCTGCTTTTCCTCGATTCATTTTTTTCCTTTCTTTCATCCTCCACACCATCCTTTTTATCGTACTTCTTTCAAAATTTCCTTGCTTCGTTCATTTTTTCTTGCCTCTTCTGTCCATCTTTCATTCTTTCCTCCATATACCCGTCTTTTCCTTCGTCTTTAATTCCTCCATTCATTCATTACTTCGTTTTTCTTTTTCTTCCTTCAGTTTTTTCTTCTTTCCTCCCTGTCTTTTATCACTTCTTTTAGATTATATTCTAAACATTTCCATCTATTTTCGTAAATGGACATCTGAGTCAGGAGAAATATTTTCATTTTGAAGATGTTTTAAGCGTGACCAGTATGCTAAAAATGTTCGTTTTTTTTTTTCTTATTATTATCTCATTAATTTTTCAATTGAATAATAATTCAATAACGGTGGTATTTGATATGCTTGTAAAATAAAACCAAACCGAAGTAATAAAGCAATATATTCTGGCTTGCAATGATAATAAAGAAGGACTGTGTTTGTAACAGTGCATAACAGTAAACGTCTACCAGTGAGTTTTATCAAAGATAAAATGAGATTCATGTGGATCATGTTATATTTGAAAAATAGTGAATAGAAGTTAATTATTTTCTTGAGATTTATGACCTGTGTAATGCTATGAATAACCTGATAAGCATATCAAGGGATGGAATGCTGCTGGAGCTCACCAGAGTGCCACTCCGGGATCCCTACAAGAAAAATGGAACAAATGTATTTACGAATCTCCCTAATGATTGTAACATTTGTCACTTCCAAAAACTTATTTATACAACACACATAATGCATATATATATATATATATATATATATATATACAAGCCATTTAGAAAAATGCGTACCTGTACAATATGTTATATGATATGAAAAACTATAAAATACTGAACAAGAATGTCAACATAAAATGGACAAGAAGATATTAATGCAAGGACATAAAATAGCTATTTAAAGTTGCATGTACACACATATAACTAAATTATGTAAAATAAGATTGTTAAATTTTGCCATTGCAAATTTTGTGTATTGTATGTTAAGATATTCTTATATCAGCACACTGTGCATATACGCTTTTTTCTTCCTGGTTCTGTTTTCTTTAATATTGATATGTACTCACGATGTCCTCAGCTATAAGTCATCATCATCATCAGTCTTTTAGCGTCCGTCGTAGGACATAGACCTTCCCCAGTTGGACATAGACCTTCCCCATTATCATGGGGAGTGATGGGCCATGCCCTGCCACGCTGGCCCATGACGTTTTGGAAGGGGGTCTAATGGATTGTCCACTGCGGGTCAGTGGCTAAAGAGCTCCACCGGCTCTTGATACACATCCAAACTGTTCTTGTAAGTCAAGAATGGATGTTCGGAGCATCGAAAAAAAAAATTCTTTTTATTTTAAATGAAAAATTTTCCACACAATTCGATCCATTTTTCGATTAAGTTGGATGCAAATTCCATGGGTAAGGATCTTTTTCTTTCTCTCTCCAACCTGTTAGGGTCAGTGAGGCAGCACAGGAGCATATCTCTCCCTTATATATAAAGTTTTTAACTTAAATGAAGTCCACAGACGTTAAAGTTTAAAAACACAATTGCAGCAGCATAGTTGTCCTGGGGACTTCATTTTAGCAGTTGAAAAAGTTTGAATTTTTCATCTTTCGTTGCTAAATATTTCATGTCTGTCTCCCAGCAAGAATTTACTACTCAGATTAGATGGAAGACCAACCGTATTTTGGGGTTCATTGGAGTATTTCATAGATTTTTAGTTATATTTGGTTTGTTTAGTCTGAAGTTTGGGGGCAGGAACGTTACAATCAGGCAATGCAGAGTTGGATGAATGGGCAAGCCATTGGAGAATATAGTGCAAAATATAAAAAAAAATGAGGGAATTAATAAATAAATTCAGAAAATTCAACAACACTCATCTAAATTTGCAGCAATTTTAGTTGTCTTGAGGACTTCATTTTAGCAGTTGAGAAAAGTTTGAATTTTTCATCTTTCGTTGCAAAAACAAAACAAAAAAAATCTAAAAACAGAGCAACCCCGCCCCCCCCCAACCTGCTACCTCGCCCGAGCTTTGACTGGCCATAAAAAAACAAAAAACAAATCTAGTGTTGGATGGGTCGGTCTTCCATCAAATCTAAGCAGCTATAAATACTCATGTTTTAAAAAAATCCCGGTGTAACAGCCCCAAATATATCCCCTGCCCTGATTATACCCGGTGTTAAAGCGGTCTACTTCGTTTTATACACTAGTGAAGCACGTAAATATACATGACAAATACAACCACATCCATACTCATACATGAATACATGCTACAGGCGTTTTCCCATACACACATGCCACATATACACTTACATGCATGCTATATGCACACACATCCACATTCAAAGATATCGTTTATGTATACATATACATACCTCTAACACACACATACACACAGACTTAATCATCATCATTATCATCATCAGTCTTTAAACGTGCGTCATTACACATAGACTTCCCCCAAGATTCGCCAGACTTCTCTATCGCGGGCGTTGCGGAGCTAATACAAACTTGATAGTCTACTTTAGAACCCAGACCATAAACTGGACAAGCCTAAAATATATCCTGTGGTATAAAAGCTGGCCCACTTTAACAACCCATTTTGTGGGTAATTAAGCTGGCCTCCGACACAGGCTGGATTCGAACCACCATTCTCTCAATTACAAAACGTATTCTAAAACTAACTACGCAATGGAGGCATGTGTATTAATAGGAATTATTTTTGGATTCAAATCTTTTGTGTCAATTTTTTGAAATCTTCATTTCTCAACTCTAAAACTTTCATCCTATCTTTACAATTTGGAGAATCCTGTTGAAAAAAAAATGCTCTCAGAGTCAATTCAAGTGTCTAATGGTTGTTTAGTGCAATTCACATCTACAGTTTAGGTATGCATTGCATCATATGAAATTTGAAGTGAAGATTCCCTTAATAATTGTCGCTATATCTTTCACGACACTTTTCGTGAGTCGATATAATTAAAACAATTCTTTGCATAATGGTCTCTACAAGATGTCATAAGTTTTTATCAAATTGGGTTTAGTTTTCCAAAAGCTATTACTAAAGTGAAAAAAAATTGTAAAAACTCAATGGAGAGATAGGAAATTGCTTGCGTTTTTTTAACTCCAGCAACTAAAAAGTTAGCACTGTACCCTTAAGCACACCTATGTTCATAATTTCCACTTAGAGTTGAGGGAAACTAGTGGGTTTCATCTGTTAGAGGCATCGTAGAGTTTTTCTGCTCCTAATCATTTCTTGTTTACCACTGGCAACGACGTTGAAAAGCAGTATTTGTATTCAGTCGTGTCTGTCCGTTCGTTCGTCAACAGTATACCTCCGAAAGTACTGGATGGATCTTAATACAATTTTGTGAAAAGGTGTGTGATGAGGAAAGAATGAGGCGCTAAAATCTCTGGGTCCAAGAATATTTTTTCTGGCTGAAAGATATTTTCCGAATATATATATATATATATATATATATATATATATATATGTATATATATATATATATATATATATATATATATATATATATATATATATAATATATATATATATATATATATTCACAGCCAGCCTCGAGATGATTTTCAGAAGAATGGAGTAGGAGGGTGAAGGAATTAAAATAGATGCCGAAATTCTGAGCAACCTCAGATTTGCAGACGAAATCATCCTTTTCGTAGAGAATGTACACGATATCCAACTAATGATAGATGAACTAAATGAAGAGAGCAAGAAAGTCGGCCTACACATGAACTTCAGCAAGACGAAGATCATGTGCAACGATCACATCGGGGATAAAAACACTAAGATCAAAATCGAGGACACAGAACTGGAGAAAGTAGATCACTACATCTACCTAGGACAACGAATCTCCATTAGACCCTCAAAAGAAGAAAAATCAAGCGAAGAATCATACTACGATGGCAAGCCTTTGGCAGAGCAAGCTTAACCTTCAAAAATAAGAAAATCCCATTAATCCTGAAAAGAAGGGTTTATAACCAATGCATCTACCCAATAGTCACTTATGGGGCTGAAACATGGATCCTAACCAAGAGACAGATCTCCAAACTAAGAACTATGCAACGTGCACATGAAAAAATTATGCTGGGCCTCACATGGAAAGGCCACAAGACGGCAAAGTACATCCAGGAGAAGACAAGAGTCAAAGACATCATAGAATCCAGTGAAGAAACTTAAATGGCAATGGGCTGACAATGCTGCAGGAATGGCGGATAACCGATGGACATCGCAACTTACGACATAGATCCCTCGTGCCGAAGCCGGCAGAATATTAGATGGAGGGATTAGTTAAACAAATTCAGAAAGTATTGACTCCATGACGCCCATGATAGAGAAGTGTGGCACATTTTGGGGAACGTCTATGTCCAACTACGGACGTTAAAAGACTGATGATAATGATGATATATATATATATATATATATATATATATATATATATATATATATATATGTATATGCTCATGACTGTCCACAAGATATCTCAAAAGGTTTTTAATGGATTTCAATAGAAACGGTTCGGCAATTGACCACGGAGTAAATTTTTGAGCGGATCCATGCACGATAATCTCCCCTTTGTCCAAACCACATAATATCACCATAACTTCATATCTGTCCACGCGATATCTTCAAAAGTTCTCAATGAATATCATCTTGTGGAAGGGTGTAAAATAGACTATTGGAAACCTGGATAAATCTTGGAGCGGATATATGTGTAATTACTGCCCTGGTGTCCTAATTATAAGTCAAAACTATATGCTATCACCAAATATGCTCTATTTCTCTCTTTCGATTACATTCATATATATACTCATTACTGTCTCAACGATATCTCCAAAAGTTATCAGTGAACAATGTTGACAATTTATTCCCCCTGACAATGGCGTTGGCGTCCTTTTTAGATTTTCGGCGAGTATTTGCTTCCATTTTTATCTCACTTTTCATCGCAACTACTCAGACAAGACTAGAACTGACGACTTCCTTATCGCTAAATGTTGTTTATTTTGTCTTTATCGTTTGCGGGTGGATATTTGTCATGCCTGAAGCTAATAGTGTTTTCGGTCAAATCATTCTGAAACCACAGATTTTTACCCGATTACTGGAGTTCGAGGAGCTGAACTTGAGTGGTACTTGAATGATTGACATCCTAGCGGCATCAGATACTGCAAGCAGTGACTTTGTGGTAGATGAAACAAATGAACTCTCAAATGAACTGAAACCAATAGAGATCCTTATGCCTTCGGAGAAGGTATTGATCCACTACTTCACTGAGCTATGGGCAAATTGCAGTGCAGCTTAAGCTATTTAGCCCCGTTAGGTAGTTCATCGGAGAGAAGGTAGGTCTGATGGTTAAAACCTACCGCTTGGCTCTGGCCATAGGTGGTTCAAGGCCCGGTTGAGAGTCGGGCATGTATCTGCGCCTATAGCTTCGTAGAAATAGACACTAAAATCGTACTATTATCCAATATTCCTTGTTACATTAGATAATCTTTGATTTTATTAAAAAGAAGCTCCTATCTCCATTGTCCGCAGAGCTATTGCACATGACTGACCTCACATTTTTGGCTAAGAATTTTGGGTTTTAATATTTTGACTCATGAGAATCAAAGAAAAAAAGGCCCTGAATCATGTGCACAGTTTGTGTGTTCAAAAACACTAAAAACAAAAGTGAGATTTTTGGCAAGAAATACTGTCACTAAAATTGTGCTGCTCATAACTCAAACCGACACAGTTCTGAACGTAATAATTTAGAATGTTGATATTCGGAAAGATCAAAATCTCTTAATTCTTAAAATTCCAAAAAATTAAAAACAAAACGTAATAGCAAGAGTTCAAAATATTGTAGAGATCTCGAAAATCGCAATTCTGATTGGAAAACAGTTATAAACGAGAAGATGACGCTCTGGCTGTTTATGGAAATCATTCTTTGCTGGACACTGTGTAAATGGATTTTGCCTTTTTTATGCCCTTTGGTCGTACTGTGTATATTCCCTACAACTCAAAGGATATTTACTGCAACCCTCCCAACACAATGAAATACAATAGAAGTAAGGTAACTGTAAATACAAGTCTTAATAATGGTTTTAATAATTTTTTCCTGAATCATATTTACGAAATCGTGATTTTCAGGATCAGTTGTTTTCGAATCAGTCTTGAAGTCCTAATGGGAAAAACAACTGATTCTCTAGTCAGCGCAATGAGGCTACATGGGAACTGCTTGATGGCTGATGTTGCCTATATCCCAGCATAAAGGTCAATGTTCAAACTTTGTTTCTTTTAGGCACGCAGAGAAATCATCTGCTACTTGAGCATTACAATCTTTTAGCGTATCATGTCGGACTAATTCATACGACTTTGCAAGTCGGAACATGATATTTGAATAATGTTCTTAATCTAAATTTGGGACGCAGGTCAGCAAACCTATCAAGACGAAACCTGTGCATGGTCAACTTGTCGTTGTGTAATGGTTAGTTAAACTAATCTTGCAGATCCTTACTAGTGAATATTAACTTTAGTCTTGACTGGGTGCCCAATACTTGGGGCGTTGTGCCAAAAGTAAACTAAGCTTAGTAAATGAGATCGGTTGGACCCAAGTCATTTCCCAAGGCTGCACTTCCCCATTGTACTTCAGAAGGGTTCGTTAGGTTCATTGCCTGATACCCGAAGTGTCCCGAAGCAGGGTGCTGTGTGTGTGTGTGTGAAGGGGGGGGTAATTGGACGATATTTGTCTTTACCTTGATGTAAGGCGTATGGGTCCACAATCTGAGCTCATTCTTCTCACATCCCACTCTGCTGTAGAAGGTGGATAAATCCACATGCTTACACTGCACGAGGCAAATCGTGCAGCGAACCAGATTCACTTTAGACAAACAAATACGCGTTCAAACATATTTTCTTGAACTATTGATTATTAACGGTAGAAAATCAGGACTAACGCTCGCTGAGTATCATTTGAAATTAAACAGATTTAAATTTCGAAATCAAAGAATGGTTAATTTTGTTTTTTTTTTACTTCCATGATCCACGCCTCATGAGCGGATAATTAGCTATTTGCGTTCGTTCTATTAAATAAAGCCAATCAATGACTCACGAAGAAGCACTTATTGGTTAGCTGAGATACGCGAATGATGTGAGTATCGATTTAATTGATGTGCGCCTACGATTGAGATGGTGTGTCTACTAATTGTAGCATTTCTTTAATCTTTTCATTCGAAACCGTCAACCAAAACTGTCAACATAGTTTACTTCATTTTGCGTTCCGGTCTGGCCATGTATGTGTTCAACAGCACCGAATGAGCTAGAAGGCTGAAGAATTTACACATGTTCTCATTTTGTCTAGTAGAACTGTTTTGTTAAATCTCCATCCCTTAAAAGGGTTTATTTGGGGGTTCGAAATGTAATTTTATGCTAAATTGATTCTTTAATTTGTGTCTGGCAGCATTCTTGCTTTTTTTTTCAATATTAAGACCTTTTTTTTTTTTAGTTTTTATTGACCTAAAAACGCAAGGGGAATAATTTATTTATAATCGCTCGTTTTTCTAATTTTTAATTGATCAACCCTACACGATATGCTGCCAAAGTACGTTGATGACGTTACTGTTTCTATTTAGTGACTAACCAGAGCTGTTTTTGTTTCTCTTTATTGCAGCACTTGGGTCGTTATTCCTTATTTCCGTTCTTGGTTCGGAGAATAACGCGCTAAGAGTCAAGATGTAAAGCAATAAAATTAAATAAAGACCAATAATAAAGTTATAATAATGGCAATGTTTATCTAAGTAATTCGAATACTATCAGGTCTATTTCTACCGGCTTCTTTGTTTTTCTTCTTAAAAGACAAACAGAAAAATCGATGTTTGAAACTGGAAATACCACGGGTTCGATCATACTCTAATCTCATAATTAAAATGTATGAAATATGAGGTTGGGATTTCTGTCAATGTAATTAGATGCATCAGTAATAGTTGATGTAGTTGTTGTAGTAACAGTGATTTGATGAGCAGAATTGCTAGTGACGGTATAATAATATGAGAGCTCTTTCTAATCATACGTATACCAGCAGTCCCTGTTACAATTATAGTATCATTAGCAGCAATCAACTTCACATTTCCCACTTTCTTATCAAACCACCAACAATTTTTCTCTTTTACTTCCTAACATGCCGGTCAGGAGAGCCTAGGGTGCACATTTCTCAATAAGAAGACATTCCAAACCAGTGGTTCCCAACCTGAGGTCCACAGACCCCGGAGAGCAGTTCCAGAAAAGTACTACTGGAGTCCGTGAGTGTGTTCAGTGGGCAGAGTTTTCTGAAGAGGATATCCATCTGTATGTGGCGCTCTAAAACAAAAATCACTCGACATAACCACATGGGATCGTCTGTGGCTTATCCTGAGAACCCTAGGTAGGTTTTTAAAATCAAAAGCCAAATATGTTTTTGGGGACCTGTTTGTCTTTCAATGCTGATCCATGCAAAATCAACTTGAATGCTGCCTACCTGATCGCAGTCCCAGCGCGAGTGGTGACGATTTTGGCATGCTGTATAACCACACAAGCGCACACGCACACAAAAACAGTTAACTGATGAAAAGGCTACTCCTGTTTAACCTGACATTGTTAATTTGATCTGAAATAGATTAACCCCTGGGTCGAGATGGTGCCGGGAGGAGGACAGAGTGCTGAAGAGTCGGACTGTCTGGCGTAAATCTGGACATCAGGCCACCATAGTAGAGTCTCTTTTGGTAAACTTAAGGTAAACAGCGGGTTACAGACGACTGATAACAATAAAAAAACATGATTAGAATATTCAACCAAGTTGGAAGAACGGATCAAATAGTCGTGAGCAAGGAAATTTCTTCAGTGCTGCTATGTCAACGAAAGTCGAATACCTTAGATTTGCTGATGACATCAACATCGTCATTTTTGAAAAAAAAACGTCAATATCTCCAAGAAATGCTAACCTAACTGAACGAAAAGAGCGAGAAAGTTGGACTGCACATGAACTTCAGTAAAACAAATGTCATGTGTAACGAACATGCTGCGGACAAAGACACAAAAACCCAAATCGAAAACGTTCAGTTGAAGGAAATAGATCACTACATCTTCGTAGGACAAGGAATCTCCATGAAATACTAAAACGAAGAAAAAAATTAAAAATAACAAGCAACGAATCACTCTATGATGACAAGCTTTCGACAAAGCAAGCTCAACCTTCAAAAACAAGGAAATCCCATTGGTCTTAAAAACAAGAATATACAACCAATCAATCCTCAATGATCACCTATGGAACAGAAACATGGAGCCTAACCAAATGATAGACCCTCAAACTGAGAACCATGCAATATGCACATGAGAGAATTATGCTCAACAACATATTGAGAGATTACATAACAATACAGCGTATTAGAGAGAGGAAAAAGATCCAGGAAAAATCATGATATCAATTAACTAGTTATGTTGCAAGAATGTCATACATTCAATGACATCATGACTCAAAATGTGGCTTCCCAGAGATCATATGCAAAACTGTGGCTGACAAGATACAAGAACGTGATGAACCAAACCAGTTGAAAAAATAATGGCTCCGTGACCCTCATGACTGGTAGCTCTGGCGTCGGACGCTCTAAAGCTGATAACGATGATGATGATGATGGTGATGATTATGAAACGTACCATATAGATTGTATTGGATAGAATAAAAATTCGAGAACGGATTGAGACTGTCTGAATAGCGGCGCTGCGATGATAATGAAGAAGGCACTGAAGATTCAAAAGACAAATTATCAACAAAGCGTAGCTTTATCTGACATATGGTTACACTAATGGAACCGAGGTGATGTTAGAACTCACAATAAACATTACAATATGGTAGGTTCTCAAGCCTAGGTTAGTATTGCATAAGGCCAAAGATGTGGGGCATTCAGAGAGGATTGAACTCATAACACATGAATAATGATCAGCTAGACAAGGGCACAAGCTAATTCTTCATGGCAAGGTTCCTGGGATACTTTCTAAGCTTAGGTTACACTTGTAAAAAATCGTAAATGTAAGGCACTCATTGAGGGCCCAACTCTACTGTATCTGCTATTTTGCTTGTCGGCTATATCATACCGACTGAATCAGGTCTTTAAGTGTGTCTTTGTTGTCAACTGGTCGCTCAAAACAACAAAGCACCTCATGTCTTGAACTGCAACTCTAATTCACTATTAGTCGCTCATGATGACCACTTCTATCAGAGCGATTGAAAATCAGGGCGTAATTTAACAAGAACTGAATTTTGATAAGTCCACGTACACTGAAAAAGGAAGCGCTGTTAAGTGGGGACCACTGAGGGGAAACTGCAGATAATTGGGAGGGGGCTCTGAACGGTCAAGGGGAATGCCTAGAGTGATAATTATAAGTTATATCTAAGAAAAAAAATCCAATCTATAATCTCATGCTTTTGAACGCTGATGATACAATTTTATATCTATCACGAGGATTGATTAAAACAATATTGTACTTTGATGACGTCAATTAACTGGTGACCTATAAACCACCTTATAAAGATGTGTATGAACACATCTAAAAATCAAGTCTCAACAAATTCTCCCCCATACACCTCCATTCATTCACTTGGCACTCAAATAAAATCAAATAAAAAGGATTAGGAGGTGACGTCATAGTAGTTGTTATAGTACCAACGACACATCGAAGAAATTATCTACTCGAGTAGCTCGTGAACCATAACCTAATGAAGAGGTATCCGATATAATTATCACCTTATCAAAAAGACAAGAGAGGCTTCGTTTTGAAATCTTTAATATTGGCAAAAGGGAAAATACCCAGTCCTGTCAGATTAGTGCAATCAGCAACGAATGAATTTGAAAGTGTTTATCTCAAATTAAATCCAGGCCTTATATTAATTGTCAACAAAGAATTGTAAATATAAATTTCTCCAGTTTTCAAGTTGGTTTGGCTGGCTGCTTAGGTGGCTTATGGAACTAGAGGACTAAAAATGTAAACATTTACTACTTATGTCTCTAAAAAAAAGTCTTTTTCTGTTGTTTCGAAATCCCCTCTCTAAATAGGTTCCTATGAGGGGAGTTTCAATTTGCAATGTGAGTTAAGGCTAAATCAATCTCTTAGTTCGTGCCCGTTTTTGAAAATTCAAATGTTCCAGTGATCGCAGCTCAAACAAAAGACGAGGGAAGTTACTGATTCATTGATCACCCCTTTTTCCCAAACAAGGCATGTTGCCAAAAGATGTTGGTCACATGACAGTTCCCATTGTTTTTAATTAGTCTATTTTTCCGAGCATTTGAAATATTCTAAAGAAAACAAAACAAAACAAAACAAACAAAACCGTACGCAAATGGGAAGATAGTGCGCAAATGTCAGATCTAGATACGATTATAGTCTGTTTCCAAAAAGACCGGAAAATTGAACTCACCTGCCACCGGCTATATGGAATTTAGTCCCCCCCCCCCCAGCTGCAAATGGCCGGGCAATAAATCAACCAAATCAGATGACACAAACCACTTCATTAAATAAACCATGTGATACAGAAAAGGCTGAACGAACAATCTAATTGGCTGGCGTGCATCAGTATGTAAATTAGTACCCGAAAATAATACGTCTGAGAGGTACAGTAACAGTACGGAACTAACCAGTCAAAAGCTGAGGGAATGAGGCTAAGCAACATAGCAAATTACTGCAGGGATGCTGGTCAAAACTTGATCAGTTCTAGATTGGTCGCCAGGGCAAAGGAGTTTAATGCTGGAATAAACTCAGAAGAACAACATCACTGAGGACGCCTCGTGGAGTATTGAGTAGATGTATTGATCGTACTGATATTTTATAAGTTCAATGCAATTGTCAAATGTCGCCATTTTTGAAGGCAAGGTGTAAACTAGTAGCAGAGAGAATAACACTTTGATATCAGTTTGTAGTGACGTCACCTCTTTTATAAAATTTCATACTGTTGATGAAAAAGCACGCTAAATTGTTCTAATTTTATCTATCGCAAAAGAAAAACCTCTTTGTTTAACTCTATTGTTAGTTGGTTATTCATTTTTTCCAAACTTTTTAGGTTTTGTGGCTGTAAGTTTTATCTATCTTGTATTTCTGCGTATTTAGCATTTAATTTTTTTCCGGCTTGGTAGGTAAATGGAAGCTTGTTGTCTGTAATTCTGAGAAATTAACTCTCAAAGAGTTCTTTTATTTTCGGACTATTGAATCATTCTTTGTTATTTACATTCTCACAATGGTCTGGCCACTGCATTCTACGTCCTTTGTCAGGTGTCCTATTCGTATGTGAAGAGAGGAACTTTTTCCGGTAGTGCCAAGTAAAAAACGATAATCTTTTTAGCATCAACGCTTGTAACGTAAGTTTCAACTGTTTTTCAAACATTCTCTTTCTTAAAAAAGAATTCTATATAGTGTCCTTGATGAGTTGCAGAATAGCAAGAAAGGAAACGAGAATTTCTCGTTTGGGGTCCCTACTGTAGACTGTATTATTCACCTCGCTTCCTAAAAAAAGTTAAAAAAAAAAAAAAAGTGGAAGCAATTGGAAGATTGTACTAACCAATAAACAATAACCCTTGAATTCAAGTGAGTGTAGAAATGAATTTAATATTTATCTCACCAGACCTGTTATTTTTCCTTGAATTTCTTCATGTCAGTCAGGGAAAGAAAAAATATATCTTGATTATGAGTTTACTGCTATGAAGAAAAACAACGTTAATTATCCACAATGTGTTCTTTGCCGCAGGGTTCTCACAAATAGTACCATGAAACTAAGCCTCCATTTCGGAACAAATCACCCATACGATTGTATAAAAACTAATTTCGCATAGCTGCAAAGATATTGCATCCTGCCTATTCAATAAAGTGTCTGTTGATAAATTAAACACTGTTCCCCGAACCAACAATACTGAGAGAGCAAGATGGTAGAAGACGTTGAAGAACAAGTAATTTTAGAAATTAAGAACAATCTTATGGGAAAATTCACAATCCAGTTAGACAATTTACAGACGTTTCTTTGAACGTACAATTATTATTGTTTGCAAGGTATAAAAGAGATAGATCGATTACCGTAGGAATTCTATTGTGCAAACCATTGGAATCAAGTGCAAAGGTTAAGCATTCTAACCATGTGTCAACATTTTTTAAATGATTAAGAACTTTCGTTGAAATTGGTTGCTGGCTATACTACAGATGGTACCAAATTCATACTATGGAGTTGATCAGAATTCACTGCAAAGGTTCCAGAAGCAAACCTCTAATTAAAAACATTGCATTTCATAATCAACCAATACGCTTTGCTTACAAAAACTCTCAATCCTAAGCTAAAAAACAGTTCTAAGTAATATTGTGAATATGGCTAACATTATCAAGTCAAGTCCCCTCAAAACCTAAATACTAAAATTGCTTTGCCACGGACTAATACTGAAGAAAAACTCTTATATCATATTGAAATAGGATGGCCATCACGGGGTAATGTTGTTGTAAGAGATTCAGTTTTGATATTTAAAGTTTGGAAGCCATTGCCCTAGACGGTCTGAATAGTTGCACTGTAAAGAAAGAGGTACTAGTCAAAAACAGATTCTGGTGGACAATACTTCGTATAATTAAGCTATTGTCCCTACGAAGATATCATTATTTTCGTCATCTCCGGCACCATGTTTTTCAAATATCCAAAAATAGTCGACCTCAATAAAATAATTATTCCGAAATCAATTAGTTCTTCAGAATCATGACCGTAAACAATATTATCAGTTGATTGATAAAGATTAAAATTTCACGACAAGAATCTGTGGAGTGTTTTTCAGGAATCATCGGCTGGATATTCGGTTTCAGAGATTCCATTCGAAAAACAGAACAATTTATCCAGGCTATTTACCAAATAAAAGCTAAAAATTGTTTTTTTCTGAATGGAACATTATTGCAACAGTCAACGAAGTGTAAGCGATATTTTCTTCAGTACGTGACGCCATTATATATATATATATGTGTGTGTGTGTATGTGTGTGTGTGTAATTATAAACAGCGTTATATTTGAAATGATCTTCCGTTATCATAGAGAGAATGTATCACTTGACTTGGACAGCGTAAACAGAGTAAATAATCAAAGCAAATTGGGCTACTGCAGGGAACAAGATGAGAATTCGAAGTGATTCCTGCTGCAGCACCATTTTCTTCAATTGTTTATTCTACTTACGTTGTCAAGGCCAAGTGATACATTCTCCCTGTGATAACGGAAGATCATTTCAAATATAACACTATTTATAATTACGCACTCACACACACATACACACACGTATATATATGTAATAATGGAAGATCATTCCAAACAAACGTTTCAATATAACATAATGCAATTTAAAATCATTCTGTCGGGTCATATATCATTTTTTTTATAACATATATACGTATGTTTACACACCCACTCATTCAAATCATGCAAATCAAATTTCTTCTCATACGAAGGTTTACCAACGTGTGACCAGCCTAGGATAAACCGGGCATTTTGATACACTGATGAGTGCAGAGCCCTTTCTGTAGGCTTCGTACATTCAGGTCACAGGGAATAATCTAAATAAAATAAATAAATAAGACTTGGTTTCTACGCATTTGAATTTCAAAACAAACTCTGTGGTTAAATATGGAAAGTCGATTTACGAGAGAGGCCTTTGTTAGAAAACTGGGACGCTCACCGTTTTTGACGTGGGTGTAAAATTAGCTTGCCTTATGCATCAAAGTACAGTGGTTGCCTGTTCAGTGGCGTGCTGTTATTTCTTTTTTTTTCTCTTTTGTAAATGGCGATTAGTCATTGCAGTTACATAACCACCTGATCCAACAGGACCAATCAGGACTTTGCTTTTATTCTGCAGGATTTGAGACAAAGTCAACATATATAAAATGCAATATATGCATTATATATATATATATATATATATATATATATATATATATATATATATATATATATATATATATATATATATATATATATATATATATACAAACTCCTCAGGGAATGGTGTGTAAATAAATTACTCTATCAGTAACAGCATATACCTATTTAATAGGGCACATGTGCTTGCCTAGATGTGCATATCTGCTCTGTATAAGAGAGAGCACACGAAGCACCCTCACAAACCAGTACAGGGATATCCCCACTGGACAATACCAAAGGTCAAAAAGCATACGTGTATTTGGGAAAGAGTACACGGCAAACTTGTGGGGTAGTTGCAGCATACGCTGCAGCACACATTTTCAGGAACACTGGCGTTAGCAGATGTCGAATTAATCACATGAGACCCTGGTTTTAGGATTGAATTGAGAAGTGTTTGATAGAACGGTATGGTTTCCATTGCATGGGAGTTTTTTTGGAGCCTACGCTTGAGAGAAAAATTATGTGAAAGATTTCCCATTGTTTTTGCTTACGAACTCAGGGAGAGTTCTCAGTAGGGCGAGATTTGATGGAACCATTAAGGGATATCATGGAAATCTATCTTCCCATGAGGCTTAGTGATATTTGGATCGCGTATATATATACATACATATATATATATATATATATATATATATATATATATATGTGTGTGTGTGTGTGTGTGTGTGTGTTTGTATTCATACATGCATAAATATATATGCATATATACATATATACTTAATTTCTTTCGAAAGTCACTTATTTATATCTATGTGAATCATGGGAGTAGGAAGATTTGGCTTTTCATTTCTATATGTAAAGTATTTTTGCATGTATACGTACATACATACACTCTTTGCTCATACCAGGAACCGAACCCAGATCCTTGTTCGTGCTAATCATCATACCATCTGAGCTGACATTTACATCATCTCACTCTCTCCCTTTCTCATTTCCTCTCTCATTTGATCTCTTTCTCCCTCTCCCACTCTATTTTGCTCTCTCTCTCTCTATCCCACGCTGTGTCTGTCATTCTAATACCATCTCACTCTCACTTTCTGTATATCACTGTCTGTCTGTACGTCTATCTGCATATCTGTCTACACAATATATCAGCACGTTCTCGGTGAATGTTTATATCATTTTATGAAAGGGTTGCTCATGGGCTAAGGGAGAATCAGTTGAATCCTTGTGTGGATTTCATTACTTTCCATGCATCGTAGCCATATGTTCATGCAATGTCTCGACATGTCCAACGTCAAATGAATTTTCTTGAAAGGTAATCTATGAAATAAGGATGAATTCGGTGAATTTTGGAGCGGATCCAGGAATTATTCTTCGATTAAGATTTATCTTTTTTCATTTAATAATACATTTATATATTCACTCATGTTTTCAGCACGATCTCTCCAAAAGTTCTGAATGAATTTCAATAAAATATTTGTTAGAGTCGGCCATGGGTTAAAGAAGAATCGATTCAATTTTTGGGGTGGGTTTGGGGTGGATCTGAGTATCCAAAAGAGTTTTCTCCCCCCTCCCTTCATTGTAATTATATATGACCATTCCAGTGACCATGGCTCTGGTCACTAGGTATGCTCTGTTTGAGTGCTTCTACTTGAACTGACCATCAAGGTATCGATTGTGACATTGAATCTGACATCTGACTTACATTTTTGCTTTGCACGGCACCTCAGAGCATCCGAGCATAACAACACTCCTCTCTTTTGAAATCGCAATGTTGGTTAAGGGGGGGGGGCACATATGGTAGACAAGCCATATCCAGTTAGATAGAGAAAAATCGATTCTTACCAGCAAACTCCCCCCCCTCAATATCTGTTGTCAATGGGGACCATGACATAGCTAAGGTGTTTCCGATCGGCGATTGTCTTTTGATTATAAATTCAGCACGGTTTTAACGATGTTTACCTAAAGAGTGTATCTCATAAGGAATAGATACTGTCACATAGTAGCTTATTATATACAGTATTCGATGGTTTGGCTTAGTTTTTATCCCTGCTCACATTTTTTTCTTAAGTGAATCTATGTGTTTTCAATCAATGCGAACTTCATTCGTTCGGGAATATGTCATTTGTGAGAAACGTGTTTTTGAGACTTTAGAGTCGGGGTTGGGTTCTATATACAATGTAACTATAATTCTAAACTCGACCTTCACTTTCCGTTAGTTGCACGAAATCGTTATTGTAAAGAATTTACAAAAAACAAAAAAACATTAGAAATTAATTTTTTTTCGAAACAGAAATTAATTCCCATTTTACTGATTGAAAGTTCATAAAATTGAGAAAAAAAAATCGCAAAAAAACAACGATGTGAACTAAACCGAATCTTTATTCAAGACGAAACAACATCGAAAATTCTGCTTTGCTTTTCCCAAAGAAATACAGTCGCTTCGTTTTCATTATAATCTGCTCATTTATCTAAATCTAACCATGAGTCTCATTCAGAGCAGATGTCACCAAGGAAAATCAGTTTGAGATTCACAGACACGTAGCAATCGATTGTGAGCCCCCCTCCACCTCGAAGCCTTTGCTTGAATTTAGCTTCTTTCATACTAGAACTGTTGTCATCTCCCGAAAACGCCCCTCTCCTACCTATTTGTTTCTTTCGGCTTGAAACCTTAACAAAATATTTTATCATTCCCCTGACAAAATTTATCTTCAATGAATTCGGCTATTTCAGCATTGTCTTGTATTATCCTCAGAAGTTTTTGTTCAGAATTGATTACCGATAAGAAATTTCGTGGAGTTTTCATCATTTAAAGTTATCTGAAGAACCTGTTCTTCTTTTTTCTTCTCTTTGTTCTTGTACTGGTTATTTTTCTTCTTCTTTTTCGATTTCTTGTTGTTTCCCTTCCTCTTATTCATTTCTTCCTCCCTACCCAGACACTCCCACCCACCCGATGAATAATATCATTTATATTTGCTTCAACTCAATCAAATGCTTCAAAAGAGGAAATTGATGAAAAAATCCGTCAACGCAAACGAGATTCAAATTAATATCCTCAGCCAGGAAAAATATTTTTTTCAATAACGGAAAAATTCATTATGCATGAAGTTGTCTTAAGATAACATGAAAGAGTCGAGCTTTTCATTATGTTATTATGACTGAGGTTACTTTACTTCGGGCTAAAAGTATTGTAATCGTCACCCAGCTGGAGGGAGAAGAAAAGGATTCAGGCATGTCCCGAAGGCATTAGAGCAAAGTGACTGCAAGCTATTTAGGTCAGTGTTTGAACTCTGACAGCCAATTTAATCATCCTGGTTGCTAACCACTACACCACTTTGCTCATGTCCATAAAATATTTTCAAATTACGAATGGCCAATGCACGGATGATTTTTGGTGACTGAAGCAAATGTATTCCAAATTTATATTCAACTTAATATCCTCAACAAGCAAAAATATTTTTATGGTGAAAAAATTCATAAATTCATGCATGAAGTTGTCTTGGGATAAAAGAGTCAAACTTCTCATAATGTTATTCCTGAGGAGATTGAGTCTATAAAATATTTTCAGATTATGAATCGGCAACGCACCATTGATTCTTGGCAAATAAATATCAAATAAGTTTCCAGTTTTATTGGAAGTTGATCTCAGAATCAATGCAGCGTAATTCATGGAGCATGTAGGACGCATCACAGGCTCCATAATTACGGCTGGCAATTTGTGATCAAGATATTTGGTTGATCTGAATCATTTTTTTTTCTCTTCGTATATTCAAGATTACGGAAAAAAAAAAGATCAAGTCTTTTTGATTTTGACATTTTGTTCATAATTATGCCAGTGTGACTTCGTTTTCCGCTCAGATATGGCAAGAATTTTAAAAAGTGTTTTTAAAAGTACTTTAAGCCTTCTGGGATCCGGAGGAACATGAAATTAGAGTTAATGCAGTTACTTAATATCAGGCCAGAGTGCACACACGCACACACACTCAAACGCACGTATATACATATATATGTATATACGAGAGTAAGTCAGGAAGTATTGATACAATATCATATTTACTTTTATTGAACAAAAATCGGGCAAGTACGTTTAGCATTCTGTCTTAATATGATTAACTTGTTTTCCACGCTAACTCACGATTTAATTTTGTAATAACTTTTGTGAAACTCAAATAATTCGTATAAAATCTATGTAATCTAATTGGGACCTTTATTGCGGGTATTTTTTTCAAATAACACCCACAAGTCGCGAAAATTGCCATAAAATACGTGGGATAAAAAGCTTTAAGGTATTTTCTCTCCAAATTACATAAACACAAAGTATGCCTAAACCACAGAACCGAATTCAACAGAATTTTTTGACTCCATTATTTTTTCTTCAATTTTCAAGCATTTCAAACATGGAATGAACAGAAATATATCAATTTTGCGACTGTATTTATAGCTTTCGTTTATTTTACGTTAAAATAGTCTTGTTAAGTTTATCCTTCTAGTTTTTATTACATTCAAATTAACACATCTAACAGGTACCAATTGTCTTATAAGTATCAACATGAATTATAATTTGCATTACATTATATAGAAACTCATTTGAAATGATCTACCGTCGCCCCACAGTTAACACATCATTCAATTTAAACCACGTAAATAGAATAAATAATTGAAGAAAATGTGGCTAATGCAAGAATCGAGCCAGTCATCGTCAACGCAGTGATGCGCTTACCATTGAGCTAAACAGCCCACCCGTTACGAGGTTCGATTCCTGCAGCAGCTCCGTTTCCTTTTAATTGTTTATTCTAAGACGTGAGATCATTTTAGATAAGTTTCTACTTAATATGAGAAAATTAATAATTTATTCTGTCGGACCAAATACGTCCATTCTTTGATGCATAGTATCAATGTGAAACTATTGTTTCTCGACGTATCCTTCATCAAGGTCTTTACATCTCTAAAGACAGAGTTGCCATTTCTCTGAACCTCCCCTGAATAATCCAGGGCTCTTCGATTTTCACCATGTCAAAACGTCAGTTTGAGCCTCACCGACGGATTTGAGACGTGTTCCTTTAAAACATTCATTGAATTTTGGAACAAACAAAGTCTGAAGGGGCAAGATCAGAACTGTTCAGCCCTTGTCGCCTTCGAAAATAATCAGGTGCATTATCATGATTGAAAAATTCCCTGGTGCAATTGGCCGGTGCAACTGGTGTATCTGACCGTTTTCTCTCCACTGCAGATTCCCAATTTCTTAAAACTTCTTTATAATTATCCCCTGTGACCATCTTGTATTTTTTGAGCAAAATCATCAATATAACCCCATTGGAAAACCTCAGAATCAGTCGCCATTACCTTTTGAGGTGACCTCTCTGTCGTGAATATAACTGGACCGCCAGTTCCCTTCGGATTACACTGTTTTTATAAGACCTTATTCTCTGGATCATTTTGGTAGTTGCAAAGTTATGATTTGTTTCATAAAATCGTCCACATTTGCTTTGAACTTGCATAAAAGACTGATGGAAAGATCAGCTTTTTGAGCAAGCTGGCTTTCGCACAACGCTTTTTTGACACCAATCAAACTGAAAGCGTGCTCAGGTCAAGATGTTTGCTTCAAATTGAAAGTACCAATTCCTGCGAGATCCTAAATTCAGTAGATATCACAAGTATGAATATATATATATATATATATATATATATATATATATATATATATATATATATATATATATATATGCGTGTGTGTGTGAGTGTGTATTAAGGAATGCACATATTTGGTCAGAGAGAATGAATTATGAATACATTATATCATATTGAAACTCATTTGAGGTGATCTTCCGTCGTCACACGGTTAATGTATCACTTGCCTTAGACAACGTAAATGGAATAAATAATTAAAGAAAATAGGGCAACTGCAGGAATCAAATCTGCCAACGATAGGGTTGTCGCTTCAACGCAGCGATATTCTTATTTACATTGTCTAAAGCGAGTGAAACAATAACCGTGTAGCGACGGGATATCTTCCCAAATAAATTTATAAATAATAGAACACAATTTGTAATTCATTCCGTCGGACCAAATGTATCCATTTCTTAATGCATAACTGTCGTATTAAATTGACGAATTGACCGAGAATAAACGATGTGAGAATTCGGTATGAAAGCGGTTATTTATGCCTTGGCATGACCGGCAGCTGTTTAGCTCAATAGTAAAAGCAAGTTCGATTCCTGCAACAGCCTATTTTTACTGTTTATTTCACCTACGTTGTCTAGGACGAATGATATATAAACCGTGTAAGGACGGGAGATAATTTCAAATAAGTTTCTACATAGTATAACACAATTTATAATATATATATATATATATATATATATATATATATATATATATATATATATATATATATATATATATATATACTGGCGTTACCAGGGGAAATATCTATAAACATGACAAACTAGGAAGCAAATACTATTTTATGAAAATTTCATAAAAACGGTGGTCAGGCATGCGTAGTACCTCTTTAAAACTCGAAGTTCATTTTTTCTGAAAACTGAGGATTCATTTAATCATCTTTGGCGTTAGTAGTCTGCATGTTGAATCAGACTACATAATTTAAATTGTGCCCGTGTTTTAAGGTTATTTTTAGAATTTGATTGGGATCAAATTAGGATTATTGTTTTTGTTTTGAGAAAAAAACATGTTTTATTATTTCAGGGTTAGATTCTCCAAAGGATTTTGCCAAACTTATATCAGTACAGGCAGGAGAAATTTATGTCGATGATCACCTGTATTGAACGCAAAGTAAGGGTGACCCTCAGCATCATAGTTACATTGTGAAAAGAATCCTCTCTACTGAAACCTCCAAGATTTTCCCTTCTGGAAACTGACAGATTTCCGGAAAATATGAAGGTCTAATAAACTGAAAGCACACGAATCTGAAAGAAAAAAAAAAGAAAGAAAATTATCTGCGGTAGGTCTGAACTCAGTCTGCTGATAATATTTACTGCGTTTCTAAACACTGGTGTATTGTCGCTTTCATTGAGTTCTTTGGCGCCAAAATTAGTCTCTATTCTTAACACAGATCCCCTCCCCCCCAAAAAAAAAGACGATTCATTTTAGAAAAAAAAAATCGACCTTAATATGTGCATCGTGGGTAAATTGTGATCCCACTGTAAATTTCAGCCCAATCGAAAAAAAGAAAAGAAAAAAAAAATGAGCCCGCGCTTGTTTTCTGAGAACACGAACGTAAACCCCCATCGAAAGTGCCGAATTTGTTTTTGTGAAATTGAACATAGAAATGAGTACTGCGGGCAAATTGTGATCTGCCCATCTCAGATTTGCTTATTCATTCGAGGTTTTAACCACTTGTCTATTGGACTGCCATGACTTGGAAACAACGAATTACTGTCGAAAAATTCTTTTTTAAAGAAAGCATTGACCCCATCTCACGTTCCACAAATAATGAAAAAAAGACAAACTCCCCAGGTGATGCTGACTCATAATCAACGTATGATTTAGATTTCATAGATCTAACTCTGATAGCTTTGATAAAAATACACACACTTATTTCTGATACGGCAAACGCAGGCCCCATAGATATCAACTTGTTTTTGTAGAATTCAAACTTAAACTATGTGTTGTAGGCAGACTGTGAGCTGCCGATTCCAGACACACCGAGAGTGAGAGTCGAGTTTAGCACTATAACTACATTGTAATTATAGACACCCCCTTTCTGAAACGTGAAAAAAAATCATCAAAACTGACAAATTTCAATGAGGTTTGAAAGTAAAATAGTTTGGAAGCATTCAAAGTTGAAAGGGGGGAGGGAGAAGCTTCCTCTATTAGTTTTCAACTTGGTCCACGATTTCTAGTCTCTGAAATTCTAAGCACTCGGCTATTGAACCTAAGATTTTGCCGTATCATACAAGATGACTACATTTTGTCTTTTGAAAAGCCCAGACGTGCGGCTAAAGATACGCTTGCTGTATCCAATTTAATGCAATCTCTGTCCGATTTGGGACGTTTGTAATATTCTTTAATCCATTGACCAAGATAACTAAACCCGAAAATTTGTTAGTCAAAGTGATTTCAGTAGGCATAACAATAAAAAGACTCCAAAGATCAGATGCATATATTCTCTTCTATTCGCCCCACAGTTATTTTTCATTCTGTTTCTCTGGCTTCTCCTGGTTTTCCAGCTCCAGAATGATCCGTACAAAAAGCGTGCACCATTTCCCTAAAAAAAAGTGTGATTTGTCCTCAGTAAAACACTTCTGGCAACTATGTAGAAGGAATGATTATTAATCATTGACCATATTCCGTCAGTTGTAATAAGCTTCCAGTCATTTAAACCTTTCAAGACTAACAAGTAAAGGTGTTTGATCCCTGAATTCCCAAAAGGATATATTAAAAAGCCAAACATGTATTAATTATAATTCAAAGGTTAAAGAGAACTATTCTTTTGTTAAATGAAAAATGTACTATAGTTTGAAAAAGAATGAACTTAATCATGATGGGATTCATTTGTCCCATTAGATGAAAAACACGAAATTAGCAAATCAAATTGCCTACTCATCTTTCCTGTTTAGTCATATAATGCAAATTAATTTCAGAATGGGTTCTGCACTATTGTGATTGTGATGTCATTGTTTGTGGTTGTAAAAGCCAGGAAAATGTTATTTACGAAACACTTGAGTCCCATTATATTAAAAAAGAAATCGACCGATATATATATATATATATATATATAATCCCAACCATCATAGAAACATTAAGATATATATATGTCCGTGGAATCCCGTAAGGTTTAATTAAAACTGCGTTCTTTATGTTTTACGGTGTTTTGAATGGAGGTCCTCTGTGCTGTGAGACTTATCTTGATTCACTTTGAGATTTGCGTTGATGTGGGCAGGGGACCCAGCAGAAAGTACAACAACGGGAGAATTGTGGACTGTCCATTGTCATCTCTGTATATTTTTGATGTGAGGTGCATCTTCCCCTCCCTTCAGGGCAACGCACTTATTGCGCATATTATGATAGAATTTTCCTCTTATTGAAGCCATGGAATCCTAATTCTGCAAGCAAAATATGACAATAATTGATAAACAATAGTAATAACAAAAACTCATTCTTGCATTGCTGCAATAAAATAAACGAATCATGCTCCTCAATGCTCTTCACGGATAAATCTGAAGTTAGGAATATTGATAACTCCACGAGGATTTTTCACTAATCAATAATAATGAGTTTAGGGTACCACAATTATGGTGCCTATTATGATAAAACTATGATCCTATTGAAGCCATGGAGCAATTCTTATTCTGTGAGAGAAATTATGCAATAATGTTTAAACAATAATAATGATTATAGATCTTTTTAATACTACGATGTTATAAATGAATCACACTCTTCAATGCTGTTCACAAATAGATCTATGTTATGGATATTTTAAATTCCACAAGGATTTTTTGCTAATCATTAATAGTAATATTTATCATTGATATAGGGATATATGATTCTCAAGCCATTTTTTTCTACGAAACTGACGTTCGGAAATCTCAAGGAGATTTTTTAAATGTTTCCCTAATTTTACCAGAGAAATAGTGATTACCGTATTTGCCGTCTTATAAGGCGCACATTTAAAAATAAATAAATGAAAGCAAAAAAATATTGCTCGGTATCCAGTATGCTGGTATTATGACTAGGATGCTGCTAATCGAACATCGAAATAGACAGCTACGGTGTTCAGGTGAGCAACAATGATATCGTTATAAGCCATGCCTCTTTAGGCCGGTTCTTCTTTGTATCTCGATTCTCAATAATTGAAAGAATGTTCCCTTTATTGAAATCTGAAGATCCACACATCAAAATGCTGCAAAGGGAATGAATTAAAATAGATTGGAAGAATTGAATTTGGCAACTCGAAAATATTTTTTTTGCTGACAAAATTAATATCGATAGTCGTTTAGACAATTCTTTCTGGTTGCTTTTGTTGCCTGATCAATATGACCTTTATCAAATTGAACTGTTTACTTCACTTGATTTGAAAGTTCCAGCTGCCTTTGTCACTGTATCAGACTAACGTCTAATTTCCAGCAAAACCTTACACAGCAAAACCTGAAACGAACTTTACTAAAATATCGAAATGGCCCTTAATCTTTGCCTATTATCATTACTTGTTACGTGTTAGTTCGTCTGTAACATGACAAATAGAGAGAAAAGAAGGGGATAATAAAAACAGAGGGACACAAAATCTGGCCGAGTCAAACTCTCTGTACGTGTGTTCGTTTGGCTGCTTGTACATCGAAAAAAAGGAAAGCGAAAGAATGAAATTAGATTGAATTGAATTGCTTGCCGGGAGAAGGAAACAGAGAAGCAGGGAAGAGACAAGTAAAATTTTAGGGGTGAAACATCAAGATATTCACAAAAGAAGAACGACTGAACATGTTTGTGCTACTACTACTACTACTACTACTACTACTACTGTTTATTCGTATAACCATTTGAATACAATGCTCGAAGTATTGCAAACTGGAATAATAAGTATAGTTCTATTCTATCAAATACTGTTCTCTTTTCCCATTGCATGCGTTTTCAGGTTCTGCTGTGCTTCAATTACCACCACTGGATATACAGTTGGCAAAATAATAGACATTTTACTATTATAATATAATAGTAGTTAACATTATTGTATCTAACAACGAATAACATTTCTGTGGTTTATTGCGAATAGATGATGGAAAGGGGAGGATGTCAGGATCAATTAATGAACTCTTGGACAAACAAATGCAATCTGATCTTATTTGAGTCGAGGTTTCCTCGGTTTTTCTGTGGTCAACATCGATAGCATTTTTTTCCTAAAAAGACATACTTGAGTTGAGGCCTTCCAGTTCGTAAAAAAAAATAGGGTAAATTCGGCCTGACGAGAGGTATCTACAGGAGACGCATTCGAATGTAGAATAACTAATGTGTCTACCTCCTCAAAATTCTTTCATCCTAATTTTAGTTGCTTTTCATTGCAGCTACTCAACCAGCATGTCTATGCTAGTGAGTAAATAGCGCTGATCGGGAAAGAAAAGTAATCTCTTGATGAGACTTGAAATCACATCCTTCCTACCTAACTCTGTCGATTGATCCTAATTTGACTTGCTTTTCCACGTAACTAGTGTACGTAAAGCAATAAATAACCAATACAACGTTGAACGATCAAAAAATTGAGAGATAAGTTCTAGGATTAGATTTGATCTTTTGCCAGCTGCAAGAGATCCGCTTGCTCAATCGGTTGAGCAGATGCCAAACATAGGCAGGTTTCCCTAGTTAAATGGGGTGCAAGATTCGTCTAAGGCTTCTTCATTTCTACTGTGCTAATTACATATGATCTGATATTTGGGATGAATAGCAAAAGAGAGAAAAAAGACGTAAGTCATACTAGTAAGAAATTGATAATGGTTGACAATACTTCATTAAATGAAGATGAATCAAGATACTAGAATTGGGCGTATGTAACTTATCCAGAGCTTATCCCTAACCTTAATAGCGCAAATTAGAACGCTTGTTTATATGATAGAGTACTGTGAGCGACTCTCTCTTATGGAGACTGCTATCTACATAATGGGAGCCAATTGCTCTTTATTACATTCGTTGTTAGACTGCTATCTTTACTTTTATTATTTTAAAAACAAAGCACGACTGATACATTCTTTGGATCCGTTGAGGATGTATGCTGTATTCAGCGAAATTGTTTCGTACTTTTTTTTTTTCGTGTACCCGACTACACCACCGAAATATGTTCTTAGGTCATGTCGTACTGAAGATGATTACCATCAGGGAAAATGATCCGTTTCTCATCCCTAGTAACAACTCTGGGGCTGCTGAGAACACAGTTGCTCGGAACATTCGGCACATTACTGTTGATTCGATTTTCAACTTCATATCTTGTATTGTGGCTGGAATAAAATGAAAATAAATGAACATAATTGACCTGAGCTTCATTCTGCTTCGTTCCGCTGATTTCAAGCTGGTAACTCTTATTAAGCTCTATAGCACACACACACACACACACACACACACACACAATATATATATATATATATATATATATATATATATTGCTTTGAAATGAGATGCAAGTTCGAATCTTGTCTGAAGTTACCTATTTGCTCCGAATATCCTATGTGAGTGTGTGCGGGTCTCTAAGGTAACATGAGTGCAATTAAGGCCACTTCCCCGTTTCAGCATGAAGTGAGGGTGAGATCTATTGAGATGGACAGATCCCGCTCCCTGTATCTTATTCATGAGTAATATTTCAAAATATAATATTGATACGATGTAAACAGTTGTGTTATGATAGAATGTCTTTTTTTCAACCGGATGCATCAATATAAAAGTATTGTACAATTCGAAAATTTATTCATTGATTTCATATGAAAGTATTTGTCTTTTTAAATCACGTATAAAAAATGGATGAATGAATGGATAGATGGATCTCCCTCTCACTATCTCTCACACACTCTCTCTACATGTGTGCGTGAGAGTGTGTGTTTTTTCATGTGCATAAAGCAATGAGAAAAAAGGGATATAAGACCAATAATGAATCAAATGCTACTCATATTTTGCATCAATCTTGTTAAATATGCCCGAAGCATATAGCGCTTTCGGCAGCATCTTCTGCCATTTTTTATATCAGAGTGTAGTGTTACGGTTCATTTTCATGGTGGAGGTGTATCTTGAAAAACACCTCAGAATTAAGTCACTGGAAGACCGATAGCAACCGAAAAAAACAAACAATTAATTACGGATGCCCAATTTAACAGTAACGTTAAATCGTAAATTGGCATAAAAAAATTTACCCGTCTACCATGGAATTGAACAATCTGAAATTGAAAATGACAGAAGCTACTGTCAAAAGCGCTATATCCTTTGGAGAGTATCTATTTTCACTAAAACCAAACATCAGTTCACGTTTACGAAAACAAGACGGATTACAAAAAAAAAAAAAAAATAACCAGGTGCTCCTTGACCATCATCTATAAGGGAAGATGTATTGAGAAAATATGCTGCCAACTGATAAATTATATATATATATATATATATATATATATATATATATATATATATATATATATATATATATATATATATATGTATATATTGTGTGTGTGTGCGCGTATGCATGTATGTTGGACAGAATGCAATAATTTTAGAGACACTACTGTCAGCAAAATTGCAGCACACACATATATGTATAAGTACGTAAATATTTATACCTAGGGCCGTAGAGTAGAGAAATGAGCTATTTGAGCTATTTTGGACCCCCTGCTTATCAAGAGTGTGGTTAGCTCAGTGATGGACGCAGGTTGGAGTCCTATATGACGTTCATTTTCTTCAATTAGGATGGCTATTTTCTACTAGGTTAATATGTTTCCCAATATCTCAACAATCATCATCATATATATATATATATATATATATATATATATATATATATATATATATATATCATACAAACTCTTGGATACAAAGATGTTATTTTTTGATTGAAAAGACAAAAAAAAAATGGAAGAAATAAAATAAAAAACTTGACCAAAGATGATTCATGGGATATTAATATCTGCGAGAACAAATCTTTGCACACCCGTTAAACAAAGCTGTGTTGTCACAAATACGTCCGCGCGCACAAAAATTTATATGCTTACATATACATTATTCACAATTATTTTCCTTACAAGATATTCAAACGCGAGATAATCCGACAGTTCAGTTGGCATAACACACACACACACATACACAAAAAACTGACAGATTATCATTTTAATCAAATCATCATGATTTAAAAACATTGAATAGTAAATATAACTAGATGTGAGTTGTGGGTTATCCAGTAAGGATTGAACACGTTTCTCAACCATCATTCTGCAGTAGTTGGTCTAAACATCGAAACTTGACCAGGTTATTCTCATAATGCCAATCTGGGTGATTTCGGTGGTAATGAATACTGTTCCAGCAGTAATCTTTGTTAGTCTTGGCTAATCTTTGTAAATATCTAAATTCCATGCTCACCATAGAATGATATGTAGATGACTATCCATATCCTAGAGACTCCAGTACTCGCATGTCACTACACCACGGAGAGTCGTCCTTGAATATTGAAGTTATTCTAGTACGGTACAAGATCCCAATTGTTATCCTAAGTCATAAATAAACCTTGATACTACCTTAATACCGACTGCTGCACAGCAAAGCACTCCCTATATTAACCCAGCTCATCTTGGCCACAGGTGAGGGCATATAATAAGGATCGAACTCACTATAGCAATTTGATATGCATAGATTTAGCATAGATATGAGCTACCCATCGGCAATTGGACACACTACTAATGATCTACGAGATTAGCTCGTTAACCATAAAATTATGACGTGGCGCTTATACATTACAATAAGACACTATCATATAGATTACTATATACTACTAAAAAACTCAAATGGCAATGGGCGGGCCATGTGGCAAGGATGAAAGATAACCGATGGACATGGATCCCCAGAGATCACATAAGAAACAGAAGCCGACAAAACACAAGATGGAGAGATGAACTAGACAGATTCAGTAAATACTGGCTCCGCGACGCCCATGATAGAGAATTATGGCGGATCCCGTGGAAGGTCTATGTCGAACGACGGACGTTAAAAGACTGATGATGATGATGATGATGATATAGATTGCTGCAATGTGAATTATCAGGGAAAGGCGCTCGACTCAGCTGACTCGGCTAAAAGTAGTAAAACATTGTCCTTCTCCTGGATACGGCTTCAGCCGTCCCTACGCTAGCCCCGATTATTGCAAGTCTCGGCTAGACTTCGAAGTTCGATGTATGAAATTGACTTAGAGGCAACAAACTCGGGTGGCGTCACTCACTTCGCCTGTTACTTTGCCCCTGGCTGTGAGGAAGGAGGAATAGGTCATGTCTTCCACTGAGGCATTAGTGCGAACGCAGAACTCGTCTCGCCGATTCCATTTTCTGTGTTGCTAACCGCTTGGCCACTGGCTCTTCCTTTTCGGAATGAAAGTTCAAATTCCTGGCTCTCTCTCCTTTTTCATTTGAATTGTGGAAATGAAAAGGAAAAAGGTCACATTCTGTCTCGGTAGACAATGGAAGGTTTATGGGGTGAGCTTAACAGGGTACAAGCCGGAACGAAGCGTACAAAATCCTGGGGTATCACGTAGACAGAACCTCTTCTCCTCTCCAATGATGTAGTCCCAAGGAAGAGCAAAGCGATATGTTTAGCATAAGGTAGGTTACAGATGCGGCCGGAAGGAAGTTGACATTCAACCAGCTTGAAAGGTCCCACTCGTAGATTCGAAAGCGGAGTTCACCAACTTATAGACTGGTTTCCAACTGACATCAGAGCGTCAAGTTCGTCTTTTTATCTACACATAGCTGGGAACGAGAAAAAAACTGATGGATGCATCCTTTATCAAGGGACATTAGTTTGAAGGAAATGCTGTTTCAGCTACAGTTCGAGCTCGGTTAGTCGATTATATATTACCCATGATTTCAACCATTTGGGTAACTACTATCTCCAACACTCAGCAAAACATACGTGTGATATCTTTTCTTGTAAAAATATCTTCACATTACGGCTTCTTGTTATTTTCTATAAATTCATGCATGTATTAGCACACACACATACAAACGCACACACTCCCTCATTCTCTCTGTCTGTCTCTCTCTCCCCTCTCACTCTCCATATATATATATATATATATATATATATATATATATATATATATATATATATATATATCATGCACATTAAAATTATCACTTACTACTCAATTCTACAATCATACAAAAATACAATTCAAACATACAGTGAACACATACATTCACACAAACTGATTCCTCTTTCCCTTTACCTCTCTACTTAAAAGGAGTTCCTGCATCAAAATCCTTTTCCAAAGATTCACTGATAACTGGAATTTCATTACATCCATGGAATTTAAATCCATATCAAGATTGATATACTAATGGCCTAAATATAACCCCCTTTACTGGACGGCGAAAAATTGTGACTAGAAACCGAATCACATCAGCCTTTACAAAGACATTTACGAAACCAGTTAGGATTTATATAAAACTATTACATCCAAAAACTATTACTAAAACGTTTGACTTGCCTTCTTTTACACTATTCTGAAAATCTATTTAACCGTTATTGCGGAATTTTCCTACCTACACACACAGACACACACACATATATATACACACACAGGCACACACACACACACATACATTCGTATATATATATACATAAATACATAAATACGTGTGCGTGCGCGTGTGTATATATATCGCTTCATTTTCTATTTATATTCCTTGAAAGCTTCACAGCATTAAACACTAAAGATTGAAAAACTTTTTCATATCTTTTTGTGTCACTTCAGTCACGTATTTCCCAATTTGTAATTTATCTAATTTTCTTCGGTGTTTCTGCTATTTCACATATACTTTGTGATTATAAAGCAATGTGTAAAATTCTTGTTGGGATCATCAGTTGTTTACCGTGTAACCATTCCGGGAATTTTAAAAACAGAGCAGTTTTATTAATATGGCACCCAAGCAGTATTGGTCAAACATCACTTCCATTCCAGTTAGGATTTTAATATATATATATATATATATATATATATATATATATATATATATATATATATATATATATATATATGTATATATATATATATATATATATTGATTCATACTCTCTCTCTCTCTATCCATCTATCTCTATCTATCTATCTATCTATCTATCTATCTATCTATCTATCAATCTATCTATCTATCTATCTATCTATATGTGTATGTTTGTGAGTGTGCGTTGTGCCTCTGTCTGTGTGTGTGTAAGTGATATATACACCTACCTCAAGTATATATTATTCCCAAAATTTTGATACAAACAGTAATATCATATCGTTGCAAGTGAATAATTACTACTCACTCCAACAGTCACATTTCAAAACACAGTGGAAATTATCTTCTGGATATAAATACAACTATGAGGCCCACTCACATCGTCTATCTGAGGAGTAAAGCGAAACGATAGTACACAATTGTCATAGACCAAACTAATGTATCTAATTGATATATATATATATATATATATATATATATATATATATATATATATGTACATACATATATATATATATATATATATATATATATACATATATATATATATATGTATATATATATACATATATATATATATATATATACATGTATATATATATGTATATATATGTATATATGTATATGTATATATGTACACCACTTCATTCTCTCTGTATATAAATATTTCTTCATTTTTCCAAGCATAATTACTACGTTCTCTCTCTCCTTCTTTATTTCTCTCTCTCTCTCTCTATCTATTATATATCTATACCTATACCCCTTTCCTCTCCCTCTGTCTCTTTTTTACCTCTTTCTTTCTCTTTTTATCGATTTATATATATATATATATATATATATATATATATATATATATATATATATATATATATATATATATTTACTCTATTTTCGATGAGACAGTTTGCCTTCTGGCTGTGTTATTCTCGCGTAGACACGTACAAATAATTACAGTTTGCCGCTCTAAACTAGAAATATGACTTGTTTGTTTTTCCATTTTTGAAGTGTGAAGTAAAATGCCAACAGCAGAAAAAAAAGAGAGAGAAAAATACTTTTTTATTTCTTACATGGACTGATGCAACTTTCGATATTTGTCATGTACGTTCCGGCTTTTTATTTTTCCATTTCTATTTTTGCATACTTCAACTCAGTTAGGATCAACGACGAACTGTTACTTCCCCCACGTCGTCGTTTCTATTGTGGACATTCAGATAACAAGATACATTGTTATGCGTGAAAGTCGCCATTACTGTCTATCTCCCTTAAAACAGTCAACCAAAAATGTTATCATTGATTTCTTCAGTTTTTAAGTTCAACAGGCTTGCTGTGTATGTATGTTTGACCCATAAAAGCCGCACCGATTGAGCCAGAGACCTGAAAATCTAAATATGTACTCGTTATTATGTTTAAAAATGAGAACAATTAAAAAAAATCTCCCATATAGATTTTTAGTGAGAAGTAAAGTTCAATTTGCAATGTAATTTTGTGATTTCATGACCCCCTCAGTGTGTGCTCAGTAGCCTTGAATTTTAATGATCACAAAAGGCAAGAAAAGTAACTTATCTATTGATCTCCCTTTCTTCCGATTTTTCAAAGAATTGGTTTTCTTCCAGAGTTTTTCTTTGTAGAAAGTTATATCGTATTTTTAGTGTATACGTCCCCCTCTCTTGTTTTATGACATGAAATAAATTTCCCCTTTAATGAACGAAGTAGTTCAGAAAAATTTAATCCTTTTTTTATTGTTGCAATTCAAAAATGCATCTTATGCATTGAAAACTTGCTTAATCTTTCAATCAACAGATAGCCTTGATGTGTATCGAACACGTGTCAAGCACTAGCTAGATCATCCTCCGTTCATCATCATCTGTCTTTTATCTTTTGTCGTTGGACAAAGACCTTCCAAAGGATTTGCCACGTTTCTCTATCTTGGGCGTCGCAGAGTCAATATTTTCTAAATTTGTTTAGTTCATCTCTCCATCTTGTATTTTTTTTCGGTCTTGGTTTCACATGTGATCTCTGGGGGTCCATATTGTGAGTAATGATGTTCAACTGGTTGTCTGCCATTCTCGCAACATGACTAGCCCATTGCCATTTAGGTTTTCTGGTAGATTCTATGAAGTCTTGGACCCCAGTTTTCTTTCTGATATACTGCGCTGCCTTGTGATCTCTCCATGTAATGTTGAGCATGATTCTCTCTTGTACGCGCTGAGAGACAAACCAGCCTCCATTACTTGTTAACAAATCTTGGAGTTAGAATCTAAAGAAATCAGCGAAGAAAAAAGCTTTATCAACAGTCGAAACACTAAGAATCTGATTTTAAAACATTTTTCCTGTAAGAAATGAAAATCCAATAAAACTTATCCGGTTTTTTTTTTCTCTCGAGAAATTATCTCATGAGATTTTTTTCCCCATTTATCATTGAAACAAAAAAATGTTTTTTTCCAGAATTCATCTGAAGGCTTCCGGAATTCTGTATTGGTAATCGATATAGACGCATAACAGAGTGTTAGCGCAATTCTTGCAAACGATTAAGTACTTAATGCTTCCTCGACTGGGGTTGCTTGTCAATGGAATTGTGTTATCGTTTCATATATCCAGGCTGGTTAGAAAATAGAAAGAATTACCACGAACGGCAACACAGGAATTTAGTTCTCAATGACGTCACTAACCAAAATACTATCTGGCTCAAATTAGTTCTTTGCATTATGGGAAATGCTATTTGTTCAGTATATATATATATATATATATATATATATATATATAATACTCTTCCATAGGAATAGAGCGCTCTGGTGGAGGATTTCTGTGTAAATATAAATATCTCGCATGAATTCAGCCTTACTGACTGTCCAGTTCTGTAGTCCAGAGGTAGGTTATCGGTCTGAAGTGGAGGTTTCATTTCTTCCTCGCAGATACATAATGGAAAGTCTATAGCCACACTGAAGAGATGTAATACATCGAAACAGCTGTCTGTGGATGACACAATAATATCTATATCTATATCTATATATATATATATATATATATATATATATATATATATATATATGTATATACACGTATACATATATATGTGCGTGTGTGTTAACTATAAATTGTGTTATCTTATACGGAACCTTATTTAAAATGACTTCCATCGTTACACAGTTAACATATTATTCCATTTAGATAATGCAAATAGAATAAGCAATTGAAGGAGATGGGCTTGCGGCAGGAATCGAACCTGCTACCGATAGCAGCAGCCCTATTTTCTATTTACGTAGTCTGAATTGAATCATTTATTAACCATGTAGCGACGGGAAAATCATTTCAGACAAGTTTTTGTATCATATAACACAGTTTCATAATTCTGTGGGACCAAAATGTCCATTTCTCAAATATATACAGTCACGATCAAAGCGACAAAAATACCACGAATATGAAAGATGAGAATTTGGGTTGGAAGCGGTTATTCGGCCTTTGCCTTATCAGCGGGCTATTTATCACAATGGAAGCAAATAAACAGCATACTTAAGGAAAATGGAGACCTAACTAACAGACAGAGACAAGATTGTTGAACTCAGAACTCCATTTATCCAAACAAAGACTACAAAACAATGAACAGAATACGCAAGACGCAAACAATCAACTCAAGGGTTTCCCAGAAGTAGATCCAGTATATGACGAAGTGCTACAACATACAGTCACAGCAGCTTCTTTATCGGGCTACATAAAGACGGCGCCCTTTCAACTCAGATAAGCGGACGACATTGCCCTTTTCACAGAGAACCTACACGACCTTCAACTAATGCTAGATAAATTAAATGAAGAGAGCAAGAAAGTTGGCCTACACATGAACATTAGCAAGACGAAGATCATGTGCAACGATCACGGCGGAAATAAGAACACTGATTAAAATTGAGGACACAGAACTAGAGAAAATAGATCACTACATCTTCCTAGAATAACGAATCTCCATGAGACCCTCAAAAGAGCAGGAAATTAAGCGAAGAATCACTCTGGGATGGCAGGCCTTCAGCAGAGCAAGCTCAACTTTCAAAAACCAGATGATCCCAATAATCCTAAAAAGAAGAGTATACAACCAATGCATTCTCCCGATAATCACAGAGAAATCAAGCGAAGAATTACCATAGGATGGCAGACCTTTGGCAGAGAAAGCTCGACCTTCAAAATCAAGAATATCCGAATGATCCTAAAAAGGACGGTGCATCGTCCCGATAGTCACTTATAGAGTTGAAACATGGAATCTAACCAAAAGACAGATCCGCTAATTGAGAACCATGCAACATGTAATGATAGAATTATGCTGGGCTTCACATGGAGAGACCACAAGACAGTACAATATATCCGAGAGAAAACAGGAGTCAGGGACATCATAATGGGTTAGCCCTGTTGCAAGAATGGCAGGCACCCGATGGATGACTCCCGACATGGATCCCCCCATATCATATGTGAAACTGAGAGCGGCAGAGTACTAAATGAAGAGACAAGCTGGACAAATTCAGGAAGTACTGGCTGTAAGACGCCCATGATAGAGAAGTGTTGCAAATCCTTGGAAGGTCTATGCCCAATGACAGACGTCAAGAGGATGATGATGATGATATGCATTGCTACGTTGAAGCAGCTACCCTATCGGTGGCAGGTTCAATTTCAGCTGCAGCCACATTTTTTCTTTAGTTGTTTATTCTATTTGTGCTGTCTAAATCGTGTGGTATATTAACCATGTAATGACGGGAGATCCTTCCAAATAAGTTTCTACATAATATAATGCAATATGTGACCGAAACAGCTGCTCATATATGATGTTTACTCCTTTTTGCATTTTGGCTGTGTATTGTAGGATATTTTCCGCCGAAACCATTTGATTAATTTAATCGAGTATCACGAGTTGTAGATAAAAAAAAATTGTCATGATAATATAATAATAAACGATAACAATCGGCTGTATGATAAATCATGTTTACTTCGGTTATTTTTCAAAACTATGTTTAATTATTCTGCATTTTATATCGAATAAATGCGAATGATTAATCCCGACCAAGATGCCGTTTATGTGTCCATGAAAATCGAATTTATAATCAATCGTTGGTAAGGATAATTATCTCTGACGCAAAGAAACCGTTATCTGTGTTATCCTTGTCAAGATTTTTCTTTCGAGCATATCTGTCATTACCATTTCATATCTATTCCTATTGGATATAATCCGTTGAAGATCCGCCGTTTTCAAAGTAACACCTACACCTCAAACCAAAACTGTCATTGTTTGCTGTGTCCAGACAAGCGCATTATTTACTTCATCGTTATCTACAAGAACCAGAAGACAAAACTCCAGGTACTGACATCCTGTGGGGGTGAGGAAGAATTTTATCTGCACTTGAGTGACCACACCATGGAAAATGGAGAGACTACTTCCAACAATTGATCAATGCTTTCAAAAACAACTTAATAGAGGATATCGGAAACTCAAAGTTCGACTATAAATTTTCACATTAGCATAGTCCCATCCTGTCTGTCTCTGGACAAGATAGTTTAGTAGGCTGCATATGGTTTCACGACGCTGTTCGGGTGTCATTGAAACCTATTGGAAGATATTGTAATAAAGGTATACTTTATCATTGTGAAGCATTATTACTACAGATATTTAGTCACTATTTTCCTTCATCTTAATGCGATAATAATGTTTCACAATACTTAATCTAATTAAAAGAAATGAAGATAAATGATTAACTGATACAGTGAAAATCCGCTTCTCCAAAGAAAAGGGAGTTGTCAACCACATGATGTACATGGACGACATAGAATTATTTGCAAAGAACAGGGGAGAGCTCGAAACGTTGTTCAACAAAGTAAACGAATATAGTGACGACATTGGGATGGAGTTCGTGATTTTTAAAAAATGTGCACTGATAGCAATGCACGAAGTAAGGCTTGCAGCAGCTGAAGGAATCGAATTACCGGACAACAAAAAATCAGAACATTGACCACAACTGACTGATGTAAAAACCTGGGAGTTCTTGAATATAAGCGATAAAACGAGATTAAATGAAAGAGAAAATAAGAGGAGAATACTTTGGAAGGATAAGAAAAATATTAGAGACCAAACTAAATAGCAGGAATCCGATAAAATAAGTGAACACAGTGGCAGTATCGGTAGTAAGTTACATGAAGCCATTCCTTGGATTAACAAAGGAAGAACTCCGATCAATGGACTGCTGAACAAGAAAACTTATGACAATACAACCATGATACACTGGGAACTGAACAAACAAATGGGATTCAAACATATGGACAAGATGTATTAGCACAAATTGGAGACAGCCCTGGGGAATGGAAGCCATAAATTACTCAGGGATTTTGACATCAAGACTGAAGACCTAATCCAAGCGAGTAGACCAGACGTGGCAATTGTTGTCACGGGAAGGAGAAACTGTCAAATAATATGCGTGGCCGTACCTGCGGATAACAGAGTAAAAACGAAAGAGAGTGAAAAACTAAGAAGATACCAGGACTTGGTAAGGGAAATAAAGAAAGTGTGTAACATGAAAGAGTAGTTCCAGAAATAGCAGGTGCACTCAGAACCGTACCAAAGACATTGAAAACGGGATTGGAGGAATTATGAATAAGGAAAAGGATTGAGACTGTACACACAACACCGCTGGGGACCGCACGAATACTGAGGAGAGTACTTAGAACACAGGAGCTACGACCCCCCAGCTGGTAACAATGGCTTAATAACCAAGAAATATGGTGGTAGCGTTACAAACCACATGAAAGAGGAAGACTGGAGACCTGAAGAGACACTGCCACTTGGCCTCGAGCGATAATCCTTGGGCAACTGGGGTGAAACCGTAATCCGCTGCACTACTTTGGACTGTGAGAGTGCAAAAAAAGACGGCGGGAGATTCGAGAAGACTTGCTGTCACTCAGTCTTCAGCAGTAACCACCAGGCAACTGGTGTAATAATAATAATAATAATAATAATAATAATTATAAGAATAATAATAATGATAATTTGACTTTGTAACATAATCCCATTTCGTACAAGTCCCAGGCTTTAACCACTGAACTAAACCCGCTAGTTTTCTAGCAGCCAATGATATTCGCTCAAACAACAAATCAATAGGAGAAAATGAATAAATGACAAACTGGCTGCATTCTGAAATTACTGATAGGTTTATTAGAGTAATCCTTATTAATTTATTCGCTAAAAGAAAAAAGTAACTGATGATTGTAATAGATTACCTCGTCTTCGGGAATGGACATCTTGAGATGTATACGTTGTTCTTTCTCAAGAAGCTCCCTTGGCCAACCATATCTCACCATTTTTCCGTCGTACATACCGGTGTATGAGACGATAGATTAATTAAACAAAACCATACAAGTATTAAACTGCGCAGGTATTATAACTAGAAGGAGGATTCTCTCCAAGTACAATCATGACAGTTGGATGGGGTTGCAGCGAAGGTAGTCCTCTAAATATGCTAGTAAATCGTCTCATTGTCCAACATACACGATGAATATACATAAAAATGTGAAGCATACAATTTCATATTAATATTTTATTATCATACAAAAATATTCCATCGGTACATCATTTGGGGGGGGGCGAGAAATATCAAAATGTCATCAAGATCATAGTTGATGTTTTCATGCTTACTCGACATTTGTTCAAATCGCGAAAATTCTAGTCGGGAAATATATATATATATATATATATATATATGTATATAAAGTAATGGGTGTGCTGTAAGAATCGAACCTGCAACCGATGGAAAGCTGCGTTAACGTAGCGTTGCTCATACTACTGAGCTTAACAGCCTACGGTAATGCAAAGGCCCAAAAAAGTGTTTCAACTACAAGTTCTCATCTCGTTTATTCACGGTCTATATCTTCTCTACTTGTTTCTTCCAACGCATCAATTATGATATTAAGAAAAGATGAATATATAATCTGAGAGAATGATTGTAGATTGCGTTATATCATAGTTACAATCTTATTTGTGTGTGTATGTAGGCGATTTGTCAGGGAGAACAGACAATTCTGGATGTATATACATGCCATGTACCTTCAAGGGCTTAATGATAATGATAAATTATTTGACGATCTCGTGTAATTTCTCTGCCTTTTTGTGTCTGCATGAATGTGTCAAAATGTATTTACTCGAATTCGTAACCTCTTTCTTACTGCTCTTTTTTTTTTCATAACACATGTAACGTCAGCAAACTGTGACTATTTCAACATTATGTGACAAATTCCTTCGGTGTTCTTGTAAAACCTTGTAAAATCTACGATGACTTGTGATTATTAGAGGATAGGTTTATTTTTTTCGTGTGCCTGCGTGAATCGGGAATGAAGCCAAAGCGAGTCAATCCTCCGCGTCCCTCGGAGGCCTGAGGCGTGGCAGATTCCTTCCACTCGAGGATGATTAACCGATCCAGATGATGCTTCTTTTTTGCTTCCTCCGTGGGTGTCAGTTTTTACACACACACACACACACACACACACACACACACACACACACACATTTACACACACAGACTCCTCCCTACATTGACATAGATACAGACAGACTGACAGATATAGACTAATAAACCCCCATATATATATATATATATATATATATATATATATATATATATATATATATATATATATATGCATCTTTCTCTTGAAGCACTGCTGCCAACGTCAGCAGATTAATCAGGCTTGATCTCAGAAATCTCAAGGCGGATGGATTTGATTTTCCCCCGCTTTGCAACTAGTCATATATCGGCTTCTCCTCTGATTATGACATTGAGAACAAAACAAAAAAAAAGTACAATATCTTTCTATCTATCTATCTATCTATCTATCTATCTATCTATGTATATATATATATATGTTCCTCTCGACCTCCAACTCGTACATACTAGTACACATAAGCACTAACCCACATATATTTGTCTTTTTGGTCGCGGGCAGCGGTAGGGATAAACGAAAAACTACTAGGCGTAGCTCAGGTTTTATAAAGAAGGCGTCCATTTGTCTTGATAGACAGTGAGACGAAACCTCTCCAGGGTGCAAGCTTGGGCGAAACAAAAGAATCCTAGGTTGCATATTTGAGAGAATCCTTCTCTTGGCCTCTCGATGTTGGTGGCAGAGTTTACAGCCGAAACATAGTGAAAAAATAAGCTAAAGAAATTAGCCCGAGCAAACCACATGCACTGATTATGCAAATGTGAACACTAAGTACTAACTTTAAAAACTGATGTCTGTATTTCGCAAAAATGAATCACCGTAATCTGTGCTAGTACCAGACTATCCATCTAAAATTATCCAAAAGATATCAGCAGACAATGGTGCCTAGCAGTGTTTTCATACGGATTTTCAAGATTGTAGCCACAAAAATGTAACCAGGAGCTCCCAGAGACACGGACACTGAAAAAGAGGGGAATTCGTATCCCACTTGGCTGGATGGTCAGGCTGACCATTAGTGGGGCTACAGCAATTCGATACACTTGAAACAGCTTGCTGGATTGATAACATTTGTAACGTTATGTGAAATCTGGCACGAGGCCAGCATTATCAAGCTTCTACCAACTAACCAGTTCTCTTGAGTATTTAAAAAAAGATGCTCGCTTATCATCACTTTACAGATAGATTACCAAAACAGACATTCGTCAGACTCATCCCATTTTAACTGAGGACTAAATTCATCGAACGTTCAGTGAGAGAAAAAAAATAACTTACTGCACAACGTCGATGCACAAATCGTCATATAACATCATATATATATAATTATAAATTGCGTTATATCATATAGAGACTCTTATTTGAAATGATCACCAGTTATCATGTGTTGAATATACCATTTGATTTGGACAACGTAGATAGAATAAACAGTTGAAGAAAATAGGGCTACTGTTGGAATCGAACCTGCAACCGAGAGGATAGCTGCCTCAACAGAGCGTTGCTCTTACCATTGAACTAAACAGCTGCTGGTAAAGCAAATACCCAAGGCAGATATATCCATTTCTCAAAAACCTATATGTACATTATTTTGTGTGTATGTGTGTGTGTGTGTGTTCCGAAGCTTACTTCACTAAGTCTTTGTCAACGTAGTGTCCTTATCTGAATATTCATATCTATCAAATCAATCACTTTGATTGATTGGTCGTTTTCTTAGATAAGCAAAGCAAAATATCACTCATTCATCTTTGGAAATATTGAACAAACAGGTGGTTTACTTCGGGCAATATTTGATTATTTTTTTTTTCTTTTTCGCCTTGCCAATCGGAATCCTTTTTCACCACAAATCTTTCCTCCCTGGCGGCAAAATAGCGATTCCTACCTGATCAAAGTCAAAGAGAAATTTGACGTCCTTCATCAAATATTCACATGTCCACAATTTTTTTTTCAAAGAATCTCACATTAATGAAATTTGATTGGGAATGTTCAAGATTCTATGGACGCCTGAGATATCCTCACGAAGTACAGGTGTGACTTTGCACGGAGTTAGTCTCATAGTCTATTGTTAGTGCTATCTGTTCGATCTCCCGAGGGCACTCAATGAAAGTGACAAACGAGGGAACAGTGACGGACACAACAAGGTAAACACAATTCCAGAAAGAAAAATTACACTGGGAAATTTAAAGTATAAGAAAAACTGGAGACGAATATCCATTCATATTTACGAAGAAGACACTTGAAACTAAAAACGAAATCTTCCACCATTGCAGCCAAAAAATACATCAAAACAAACTAAGTCCAATCAAAAGGAACAGAGCAAGAAAAAAGCCAATATAAACATTGAAAAAAAAACCTACACAACTGAACCACATCATAAGTGAAAGGAGCAAGCTGGCTTAAAAGAGACGTACAAATAAAACACGACAGAATAGGTATTGTCATACACGAGGAACTGTGCAAATGACTTGAGTTTAACCATCAGAATAAAGGGTATCAGCCAAACCATAGCCGTTTCAAGAAAAAGTAAGCTGCTCTCGGATTTTGACATCCAGATTGACCAGCCCATCCAAGTGGAAAGATCAGATATGATGGTTGTAAACAAGGCAAAGCGGACCAGTCAGATTGTAGACATAGCTACAATAGCAGGCCACGGGGAGAGAATGAAAAAATGCAATGGAAAATTTGGAAAAGAGAATTAAAAAAATCTCAGGGCTGGTCCAGAGAACTGAAGAAACTATGGAACATGAACGTTAGTGCTGTACTCATGACAAATAGCACTTTTAAAACCCTGGCAAAAACATCAGAATTATTTATTGGATGAAGTAGAACTTCGAAGAACCGATACTGTCTAGACCGGAATGTTGGGAAATATATGGGACAGTAAACCACATCATAAGTGAATGTTGCAAGCTATCTTGAAAGGAATACTTGAATAGGCTACCAGATGATAAGGGCAGTAGTATATTAGGAATTGTGCTAACAACTTGTTTTCGACAACTAGTTACAGCAAGAAACAGAAAGCTGTTCGAAAAAATAAAATGTTAAATAATTTTGGATTTTGGAATTTTAGCAAACCTCTGTATCTAAACGAGAAGACCAAGTCTGGGTATTTGAACAATGGAAGAATGATATCACGGGACGTCCCGGAGATTTGAGGTGACCTGCCATCATCCAATTTCCAGCGATGACCATTAGACATCTGATGTGAGCATGTATACGCATAAAGGTATTTTGCTCAATCATTGCAGCGAATGAATACAAGATGAGACGCGATATAATCTGACGATACAAATGACGGATCATCTGCATACTTTACAGCGCCTCGCATGCAAAGAACTGGTACGAACACCGGCCTTAACCATTCACAGAATATGAAGTTGTAACTATGACATGGGGCTTTACTATGTACATATCGATAGAAAGATTAACGCCACGAATATCAGGCATTACAGTGACAGATTTTAAAGGAGAAAAACACGTCTCTTAATATAAATGACCGTCCTACTTGATTCAAACATTGTTCCTGAAAGATTCGAAAAACTCACAAAATATGAAACTTTTGAAATGAAAAATGACTGAAATGTGGCAACTCAGGACCAAATTGATACCTGTAATTGTTGGAGTCCTTGGATTATAATCGGTGAATTTGTTAAGAACAGAATTTGAATTAATGTGCGTCGCGAAGCAAACACCAATAATGTATACGCAGAAGTATGTTTATGTGAAAGCTTGTTGCTGTTTTTTCGAGCTGTTATAACTTACTACTATAACTACTCCTACTACTAATACTACTACTGCTATTGCTACTACAATTACTAATAATGATAATGATAACAATAATAATAATAGATCTGAGAAGACCAATTGAGGAGGTATGGGATACATGTGATCTCTATAACGTTTCTTTTCTTTCGCCATTAAAAAGTATTCCTTTTCGCACCACTGAGATTTATCGGCGCAAAAAAGATAATTTCCAGGACCGAATCTCTATTTCTTTCTACCCAAAAGGAAATGTTATAATTACATTGAATCTCGCAAGATTTCCTTTTTGTTATCACATACCCAGGACACTTTCTGTCCTTAAGTCCGTTGTCTACCATCGCACCAATCTTTCCCGAACTTTTTTCCTACCATTCGTATCATCTTTCTGCAATTCTATTTTCGAAATCCTGCGTGCAGTCTTTCAGTATTTACTTTATCATTTCCTCCAATGACATGAAGTAATATCTATTTTTGACTACTATTTTCCTTCATCGTAAATTTTTTTTCAATCACACCTTAACTCAGGCCTTCGATCTCTGGCAAGAGCACACAATAGATCAGGAAATAGAGATTAAAGAATTTCGGTGAGACTCGAACCGGCATCCCTTTTGTCACAGGGAAGCCTGGTGGAAAAGCAAATAGAAAATAAGAATTGAAGTAAAATCATCATCATCATCATCATCATCATCATCATCATCGTCATCATCCTCCTCCTCCTCCTCCTCCTGCTGAGCATGATTTTCTCTTGCACACGTTGGTCCAAAATTGATAATATTTTATTAAAACCCTTCATCTCTGTATTAATTTACTAGGCCCATGGAAATTCGACAGCTGTTGACAACTAAGATTATCCAATATTTCTGCTCTTCTCCCACTCTATGCCTACATCTCTGCATTCATTCCTTTATCCCCTTATCTGAATGTTATACAAACAGTGGTTTTTATCGGAAAAGGAATAATAACCACACATATTTTCTATTGCAGCCTAACTTATATCTTCCGCTGGCTCCAGTTTTTCGTAAAGTATTATGATGTATCGTGATTCTGACGCCATTCCAATCCTACCTGCCTTTCAATTTTTCGTTCATTGTTTCTTGATAACCAACCAGCAAGCCAGCCTGTCTCTCTCTGCGTCCCTCTCTCTCTCTCTCTCACTCTCTCTCGTGTTCATCCTTTCCTGCTCTCAATATATATATTTTACATAAGTTTACTTTTTTTACCTTCATTCACCTTTCTCCTCGTTTTCTCTAATTTTCTCACCGCCAATCCTCCTTACTCTCCTCTCCCCTTCGCCTAATACTTAGAATGACGGTGGAACGTGCAGATATTACACTCTAATCCCAGGCAAAAAACAGTTCTACAGTCGTACGTACGAACAAGCAGAACAATATATGGGACAGGGCATGTGTTATAACTGTTAAGTATAGGAATGTTATCTATCGTTTTAAATGGGAGAGTTTTTTTCCACGCTAAAATTAGTGCCAGTAGGATCAGAGGTTAATCTAAGGGAGTTAACTCCGTACACTGGAGATAAACTAGATACTGGAGCGTCCATCAAGTTGCATTCACCATTAAATAAGGCACGATGCCAATTCATAAAAAAAAGATTTTATTTCTACTGCATTTTTTTTCCTTTTTTTTTTTCAAATCTTTGGCACCAAGCCGAAAGATTCGAGTGATTTAAATACCATCAATCTTGTTGTACTTCTTTTTGCCAATACCCCAAATCTCCAGTGAACTCATCTCAAAAGCATCATCAAATCATTGCCTATTAACCGCTCAGATTATCAAGATCCCTTTGGCATTTGCTTCCCTGGAAAAAAAAAAAGAAAAAAAGACCCCATAAAACAAAACAAAAACTCTCGAATCATTAGGCAGTTACGCTCAAAATGTCATTTTTTTTACATCATAGAGGATAATGCTGAATGTAAGATTTATCAATGTAATTGAAATTTTGCAGTTTGGGTGTAAATAGAAATATAATTCGTTATTGACAGAAGTTTTGAGCCATTAACAGAAATGGTGTCTACCCAAGAAGTTAGACTGATTTTCAAGTATGGATTGGAATGATGTCATAATGCTACTTTAACTCCTTTATAACGACAGCAAAGAATTTCAAGTGTACACAACTACAGTACAAACTGCTCCGTGTTATTTCAATTGGTTTAGGTTTGCAGATATGGATTCCAATAATCAATCTCAGAGGAAGCCAAAACTTTTTTGCTTTCCATTTCCCTTAATGACAGCTATGATTACTACCCACGGATATCGTCATTGGACTGTTGAGTACAAAATATCGTGTTTAGAGTAGTAGGATGGAGGATAAGATGTACAGCAAAAATGGTAAATATCCTATAAAAAATAATCACTTTGAAACAATAACCTTTTTTTTTCAACGATCCAATTATAATATGTCATTTCTATGAAGATTGAGTTAATTTCTTTGAATTTAATGTTAAGGAATCAAGCAAAAGAGCGAATTGTAGCTTCCATATTATTGAAGCTTTTATGACAAGAAGTTCAAAATACTTGGAAAGATGATCCTTTGTTGAAGAAGTTTTAAGAATTCATACCTCGAAGAATGCAACCACATCAGTAAATATTAGGTTTTAGTATCAATACTCCCTATAACGTAAAAAGGTGTAATTACGTAACATAATTCATAAATGCTTTTGAGTGGAATCTTTTTATTTGATAGTTAAAATAAGGATTTTCATATTTTTCTCGCGCATATACATACTTCCACCAGGTATCATTTGATATCAAGTGACAGCAGACCTCCTCAAATCGCTGCTTGCCTTAGTTATAACACAGTCTCCATCACGGCCTTTGTCTTGTCCGTCTCAAAGCTTCCTGATGGACGTCAAGTGCCAGCAAGCCAACTCAGATCTTTGATTACCTTAGTAATCGCACAGACCCCATCTGGACGGACTTAAACTTCCGGTATCATTCTCATTTGGGATAAAGTGACAACAGGTCTCCTCTATACTGCCGCACAAACCACGATATTTTTGCTATCTAAAAAAAAATTGCTGTCTACATACTCAAATTATCCCATGCTTCTTAAAAGGTGGAGCTATCAGTTAGTCATTTCTTATCTTCAGATAAAGGTTTTATGCTTATTTTAAATCGAAGCTAGCTTATTTAATCTGCTGAATTACAGCAAAGTTCATCGTGCTGATATGTGTTTCTCTTTTACTCATCACATATGGAAGATCATGAGAGGTTTTATTATTGAGTATTTCCTAAGCTTGTCTTAGTCTCATACAACTCCTCAGTAGTGGAGCTGACAGTGAAGACTGAACTCAAAACACAAACGAAATGGTCAATTACATCAGCTTACCGACCCTTGTGCTGTAGTACACAAGCTTCAACTTTTTAATTATCTAAGTTCAGTGGACTTTCAGTGATTATTGAATTAATTAGTAATCGTCGTCATCATCATCATCATCATCATCATCATCATCATCATCATCATCATCATCATCAGTCTTTCAACGTCCGTAACAAGCTTTTCAACCATTGCTTCGAAGCATTTGGAAAACATTTCCTGAAATCAGCTCTGTATTGCAGAAATATATGGAGAAATGTACCAAAAATAGGCTTGTCTTATCTTTTTTTTCATTTACATTTTACTTACCAAGATCATATAAACGTAAATTTAGAGCCGTGTCTGTCATACATATTGTATCAGCTGCTATCAATGCAAGCCATCAGCAGCTGTCAACAGGAGCAGGAGCAGCAGCTTGGACCAGTGCTAAGTGTTGGAAGTCACAGCCATGTCTCTCACACGTATGTTAACAAGAGGCCTTTATTATAGTAGAATATATAACAATTGTCGTGTCTGTCACTCGTGTAGTATCAACAGCCAACAACCAAGCTTGTTGCCAAGGAACAACCGTCACTAGTTATCAGCAGCTGAAGCAGCCGAGACAAGCGCTGAGCGTAGAAGCCTCATCTATCACACTCATGTTAAGCAAAAGGGGTGTGTCCAAACCCATAATGAGGAGAAGGGCGGGGGTGACAGAAAATAAGAGAATGTTGTTTACGAGAAGTAATAAGTATATTGAGCGGAGACAATGATCATTCAAAATCAAATTCTGTCAATAAAGTGTTGTTGAGTTTGAGGTGAACTCATCCTAAATTAACCTTTAAACAATGTATCAATTTTGGCGATTCTCACCTAATATTACGTGTTTATTTGTATACTTGTAGTAGTCATAGAAGCAGCGTTTTAATTGCGTTATTTTCGGCTAATCGATCTTAGCGGAAAGTTTCTCAAACTTCAAAGAAAATGCACAGATTTTGCAATCGAATTTCAGCTCTGGTAACTCCAGCTAACTGCCTTTAATTGGATTAACCGAGGAAAACACAAAACAGAATGAATAAAAGTTCTTACAGGAGACATAGTTACAATGCCTGAATATTGGTGCACCACTGTTGTGAACAGGAAACACACCTTAGCATTAAATATGATGTTGCTGTCAAAATGATGTCGCTGCCTTTGACGTTAATCGACTGCGCCCAAATCTCAGATATTGATCATTTTTACGAGTAGTTAACCTACACAGCCTGAGTTAACTGAATCTGTAAATAAAAGTCGATGTTGAAACAAGAATAAAATCCGTCAGATGAACGCTGTCGCTATTCAAACAGACCGCAGATCACACTTGAATGAAAAGTGGAAAATATTTACACCTTGTTAGAGAACGGGGAGACTGAGAAATATGAAAGTGGCAGTCGTGTCCATCTTTGGTAGCACACTTGAAGTACCTTACAAAAAAACAAAAAAAGAAAAGATTATTATAATTAGAAATCTGAAGGAGAATCGAAATCATTAAAACAACAGTTATACCAAAAAATCAGCTGGAGTACTCCAGAGAGTATCGGAGTTTGCTATCACTTGATCTCCAGTGAAAGCCACCAGAGACCTTTACTGTGAAAATTAATACAACAAAAATGACAACAACAACAGCAACAACAACAACAACAACAACAACAATAATAATAATAATAATAATAATAATAATAATAATAATAATAATAATAAGAAGAAGAAGAAGAAGAAGAAGAAGAGCGCGAGAGATAGTGCAACAAACAATAAAGTAGAAAACAATAGAACAGTACAGCAAGCAAGAAAAGAAAGATGGGAAGGGAAAAAATTGTACGGCGAGTTTAAAAGACAGATACAAGATGTAGCAGACGAGAAATCATGGACGTGGTTACGAAAGGGGAACCTTAAGAGAGAAACAGAATCGCTCATCATGGCAGCCCAAAACAAAAGCATAAGGACAAACTACATAAAAACAAAAATCGACAGAACACAGACAAACAGCTAATGCCGCATGTGCGGTGAAAGAGATGAGACAGTAAACCACAAAACTAGTGAATATAGTCAACTCGCCCAGAAGGAGTATAAGCATAGACACGATAGAGTAGCAACGATGATACACTGGGAACTAAGCAAACAAATGGGATTCAACCATGTGGAAAAGTGGTATCAGCACAAGCCAGAGGCAGTTTTGGAGAATGACAACCACAAACTACTCTGGGACTTTGACATCCAAACTGACCACCTCATCCAGACAAGAAGACCGGACTTAGTAATAGTAGACAAAAAAAGGAAGGCCTGCCAAATAGTAGACGTTGCTGTACCTGCAGACCATAGAGTAAAAAAGAAGGAAGGTGAAAAAGGGGAAAAATACCAGGACCTAGCAAGGGAGTTAAGGAAAATGTGGAACATGAAAACCAGGGTAGTACCGGTGATAGTGGGCGCACTAGGAACTGTCCCCAAAACGCTGAGGGAGAGACTGGAGGAGATCGGGATTAGGGGGAGGATAGAGACCGTACAGACCACAGCACTACTGGGAACTGCACGGATACTGAGGAAGGTGCTAGAGATATAAGTACTGCAACGAATTGTAGCTCTGTCATGATATGCGAAAGAGAGAGGAGACGTTAGCTGAAGACCTGAGGAGACTTATTGTCACTCAGCCTTCAGCGATAACCACTGGGCAACCGGTGTGAAACTGTAAAACGTAGAATTACTGTGACCTATGAGTACTAGGAGAGGAGGGCTGGAGACTTGAGGAGACTTGCTGTCACTCAAACTCCAGCGGTTACCACCAGGCAACTGGTGTGAGATTCCAAATAATAATAATATTAATAATAATATTAATAATAATAATAATAATATTAATAATAATATTAATAATAATAATGATTGCGGACTTGGTAATCGTAGACAAAGGAAGGAAAGTGAGAAACTGGAAAAATAACAAAATCTAGCAAGAGAACTGAAGAAGATGTGGAACATGAGAGTCAGGGTAGTGCTAGTAATAGTAGACGCAGTGGGAATTGTCCAAAAGGCACTGAGGGCGAGACTGGAGGAGCTCGGGATGAAAGGAAGAATTGAGACTGTACAGACCACAGCACTGCTAGGAACTGCACGGATACTGAGAAAAGTGCTAAATATATAAGGACTGCAACACTAAATGTGAGCAGTGGCCTAACAGTGGAAGGGAAATGAAAGCAGAGATGTGAACCACAGCACTGGCATGATAGGAGAGGGAGAGAAAAGATGTTGGCTGAAGACCTGAGGAGACTTATTGTCACTCAGCCTTCAGCAATGACCACCGGGCAACCAGTGTGAAACTGTAAACTGCAGTATTGCTGAGGTCTATGAGAATGAGGAGAGGGGGGCTGGAGACTTGAGGAGACTTGCAGTCACTCAAATTCCAGCAGTAACCACCAGGCAACTGGAGTGAGGTTGCAGATAATAATAATAGTAATAATAATGATAATAATAATAATAATAATAATAATGATAGTAAT
>OY735203.1:57047060-57099560 GCA_963457665.1 Thysanoteuthis rhombus | reverse complement strand
AGAGGTAATAAGATACACATACGATGCGTGTGCAATTGAACGTATCCTCTTATTGTTACATGTATTTATTAAAGTCTGCAAGTTTGAAATTGTATGTAGATATTTGGCAAGCTCAACTTGAACATCGGCAAGGTAGACCACTACACCCTACCTAGGACAACGAATCTCCATGAGACCTTCAAAAGAGGAGGAAATCAAGCGAAGAATCACTTTGGGATGGCAAGCCTTCGGTAGAGCAAGCTCAAATTTCAAGAACCAGATGATCCAAATAATCCTTGAAAGAAGAGTATACAACCAATGCATCCTCCCGGTAGCTGAAACATGGAACCTAACCAAGAGACGGGCCTGCAAACTGAGAAGTATGCAACGTGTGCATGAGAGAATCACAAGACAGCACAGTACATAAAGGAAGAAAACAGGTGTTCGTGACATGATAGAAACTATTAAAAAACTCAGATGGCAATGGGCAAGCCATGTTGCAAGAAGGAAAGACAACCGATGGACATCACGACTCACAACATAGATCCCCAGAGATCACATAAGAAACCGAGGCCGACAGAACACAAGTTGGAGAGATGAACTTGACAGACGCAGGAAATACTGTCTCCCCGGTGCCCATGATAGGGAATTGTGATGAATCCTGAGGAAGGTCTATGTCCAACGACAGACGTTAAAAGACTGATGATGATGATGATGATGATGATGATGATGATGATGACGACGATGATGACTTGAACATATACAAGAATGAAACCTTTGAACACCTAGTGAGGTAGAAAACGCTAATCGTATAATTTCTACCTCATTTTTTCACTTGGAACTACCGTAAAAAGAGTCTCTCGCTACATACATACGGATAGTACAATAGATAAAGCCTGTTGACTAAATCGGCCGAAACGTTGTGGGAAGAACAAAAATAACCTGAAGAATGGGTTTAATTGTTTGAAAGAAATCTTTGAATTTCCTGATTGATTCTTCAACGGAATAGATTTCTTCTTCTTTCGTTTTTGGTATTGCCTACATTTGTGTGTGTGTTTTTTATCGTTCTTTTTTTTTAAATATTGAGCTCGTCTCCGGAATACAATTTCGCACACATTCAAGCAACTGAATGATGTGTGAAATGACGAATCAAATAATTTAGCGTGTAAATTGATTCAAACCCAAAAGAAAAGAAAATAGTTCGTCTGGGCGAATATTTTCAGGTCTCTCAAAATGAAAGAATCAATCTTCTTATTTGTTTCCTTTTTTACTTTTTTTTCCTTCTTTTTTATCTTCCCTCTATTTCTGCTCCAATTGAATAAAATGACCATTTGCCTTCATTCATTGAAACACCTTGACTTTCCCGTTGGTACTTAAAAAAATGAGCACATCAAATATGTCTCCTATATATGTACGTATGAGCAGATCTAAATATGCATACGTATATGAATAAGCTTGTGTTGATGTACGTGCATATATGTATATGCATATATATATATATATATATATATATATATATATATATATATATATATATATATTTCATTATTTGGTTTCCAGTTAAAAAGTTGGAAATTATTCTATTGAATTCTGTCCTCCACTGACGTTACAGCCACCCAGAAAATTAAAATGTGCATAACTCTTGACAATCACACAAAGACACACGTATGCGAAAACACACACACGCACACACACACACACACACACACACACACACACACACACACACACGCCACACGTGCACACAGACACGTGCTACAATTAAAACGCTTTTACCATGTGCACATATGGGCATTGGAGGTGCGAAGCAGCGTTATCGCCACGGAAAATGGAATCGGCGGACTGAGTTCGAACTACGGTCGAGGCTGTTTATGTTCACTTAGCACTAATGCACTCGGCATAAATCCATACTCCCTAGCCAAGAAGGGTTACTCTGACAGAAAATGAGATACAATTCTGGCAGCCGTCATAGTCAGTTCCAAGTAAAGTTATGCGTGAAAATGTCTAAAATTTTGTTCCAACATCGATGTTACTAATAATACCTCACTGAAATATCTGAATGCATGTATAGGATAAATAGAAAAAAACTATCTGAATACGTGTATAGGATACGAGGAAAAGTATCTGAATGCGTGTATAGGATATGTGGGAAAATATCTGAATTCGTATATAGGATATATGAAAAAATATCTGAATAAGTGCATAGGATGTGTGGAAAAAAAAGATATCTGAATACGTGAATAGGATATATGGAAAAAATGTTGCCAATTATTTAAAAAATACCAGACCATTTGCATTAATTTTTCATATTTATCATAGCCTGCATTTATGGAAATAATTTGCCTTATCATTCCTTCCCACACAAGTTGCTTCAGAAATGTTTCCCTGAGGTAGTTGGCTTTTCAGGTGTGTTCAATAACATGCTAAAAGTTTACCACGGTTTCACCGCCGGGAAAGGTATCATTTTCAAAATGACATCCTAAATTTCTGCTTACTTACAATGCCAATTACTTGTTTATTATCCGTCTTTGACAAGATTTGCCAATGGCTTTTGATAACATATCGAAAGTCTATCCCAATCTGACTACTTGGAAGGTATAAATTCCAAAATGGCACCCAAATTGATTGCCAAATTAGTTGGCTGCCTCCATGAAAGAAAAACACCCTATATAATAAGAAGTTGCTACGAAAAGGTTCCCAACGGCATTTTGTAGTATTAGGTGATCTCAATGTCATGAAAGTCTGCCACAGTCTAGCCATAGGAAAGGTATAAATTTCAATCTGCAAAATCTTTGAAATACCTATTGATTGTACACTGTTCACTCTACACATGTATCTCCATCGGCCAAATTGTGACGTGGTGTAGATATGTTATTGAGCACACTCGATTCGACAAAGATCGTTGGAAATGCAGCTAACTGATTAGGCAGTCATCGTGGATGCCACCTTGAAAGTTGTACCTTATCACTTGTCAGACTGTGATGGAGTTCCAATATGCTATCGACTATTATAAAAAACATCTGCCAAACTTGTCTAGGGAACAATGAACGAGTAATGAGGATTTAAGGTTTCGGCAGCCATCTTGATCGACTCCTGTAAACTATACCTTTCCAGTGATTAAGGCTTTTAGTATCCTGTGGAGCACACCTGACAACACAAAAAAAACTTTATTCAGCCATTTTGAGGATTGAAGTAACGTGAGTTTTCCATATAGGCACTCAACAATGAGATAGATATGAGAAATTACTGCAAATGATGACGTCATAGATTCTTATCTACAATCTGTTTACAAAAGTTGGTTACATGTTTTCTTGAATCTCCTATACACGTACTTAGATATTTCAGCGAGATAATGCTTGTAATATGATTCAGTTGTACATGAGGCCCCAGATAAAGGGTTAGGCGTAAAGCTACCTACACAAACCTGTAAAAGATCTGCGGTTGCTGAAACTGCAACCAAGTAGTTGTGGTTCTATGGACCCACTGAAGTTTCAATTTATCATAATTGAGCAAAGGGCTTTTGCCAGCTTTTTTTCATAGGATTCTTTCCTCAACAGTTATTAAAAAATGTTGCCTTGTGCAACACCGAGTTGAGATTGGAAGAATATACATAGCAGCTTGGCGGAATTGTTTTGCTTTTTTTTTTTTTTTTCAAAATTTAAACACAAATATTCAACGATCAGAAGTAATATACATAAAATAGCTCTATTCTCTCAGTAATGCTTGCATCAATTCCTGACCACTGACAATTCTTTTGTTCCTGGTTGTCTATGTATTCCTACAGTAAAATAATCAGCAATAGATTTACATCACGTATAAAATAGCTCTATACTGTCATTAATAATTGCATTAATTTCTGGTTTCTTCTTGATGCGAATGCACAACACACAGATTGAATGCTGAAATTTGCTGAAATTATTTTCTTGAAACGTTTAGTTGTTAAATGATTAAATTCCATTCCGACTTCAAATATTTTGCATGGTGTCTTTTGTCAATTTATTGCCTTGCAAATGACTTTCACGTTCTTGCAACGAGACCCGGATATATAAAGTGTGGTCCTTTACAATCTCTTTCTCTTTTTTTTACAGTGCTTCATCTCCTTTCATTTCATCGTTTTTCAATGTTTTTTTTTTCTTATTGCCTGTCTTCACATTTTCTCCTTCTTTTGTTTCTAATGCACTCTTCCTTTCTTTCTTTCTTTTTTTTCTTCTTATAAAGTTCCCTTTCCTCTCCTTTCCTTCTTTTTCCAATGCTTCTCTTCTTCCATTCTGTCTTTTTGACATTTCCTCCCTCTTTTGCTTTCAATTTTCTTTCTTCCTTCCTCATTCCTTCTTTTCTTTCTTTTCTTCTCTCTTTTCCTCTCTCTCTCTCTCTCTCTCTTCCTTTCAATCACTCGTCCTTTCAAGCCTTCACCTCAAACGCATATCCTTGCCCCCAAAGACAAGCACGCTGACACCCACTCTGTACATACTCATATGAATAATTCGGTTTCTAGCTGTATGCAAAGACTGCGAGCATAGCCTGGAACCTATTCCCGATAGGTCAAGTGGCAGTTTGGATGCCTTACTTAACAATACAGCAAAACAGTCTAAAATAAGGGGAATTATACCTGCCATCTATTCGTTGTTTCATATCCTGAGGCGGGGTAATGTTACTATCATACATTATTCATACTAGTTCCAACGTCTTTATTGTCTTTATCAGAAACTTTCGGTTGCTATACCCTACGGCCTCCTTTCTGTCTCTATTTTGTTGCTACGATTAAACATTAATGTTATATCCTCGTTTTTGCTAACAATGACCAGGAAACTGGTCTGGTTATCTCAATGTGTGATCTTTATTTTTCAAAGATAACCTTTTTTTTCAAATATTGATTGCAATTTCAAGATGATATATTATCATTCTTCCCTGATTCATTCAGATTAGTATCCTCATCATTGTTGTTTGGTTCATTTTTGGTCGCTGCGTTCTCCGGCCTCGATTTGGCAATTTTTAACGTATTCGCTCCCAAGTATAATTTTTAACGTTTCAACTACTATGCCGGATTTTTCTCATAAAGAAATGATGTTAATAGAAAGATTTCATTGCATGTTTAAAACGTTTTTGTTTTCATACAAATCAACTATTATGCACAAAAGAATATCTAATAAACGTAATATCTACATTATCATAAGCAAGAAAAAAGTGACTTATTGTCATGATATGAGTTTTCTTGTCCGTCACTGTGAACAAGTTAAATAGAATATCGCCTCTTTTGTGCCTCTCCAACAGGCACGAATCGAAGGCATTCCGAGAATCTTTCACTTCAACCAGCCAATTGATAAGCGAAGTTCGATATTCCTTGGCAAGTATAGAACACAAAGGATAAGAAAATTGGCAAAAATTAGGTTAAAACAATTATTATTCTTAGCTGCTCTAAAAGACATCAAAAAGATAATATGATTTCGTAGAGGAGTGATGATGCTGATATTAATGTTGATCGTGTCGATTGTTCAAATAATGTAACCTTTCTGTAAATAAAATCCTTCACTACGACCTAAAAAAATTAGATTCTTTAACCTTTAAGGTTAACAATGGTTGTAACACTTATTTTACTGTTACAAATACCCGGGGGAAGTGCAGATGGACTGGAGTTTAGCAGCATGGAAAATGCTCCAGCAGAGACATTTTGTGTCGACTTTGAATAAATGCCCATGGAAAAAGCATAAATCCCTATGACTATCCTTCGTTGTGGGTAGATGTCAAGACAGGTTGAGCTCTGTGGCTTTGATAGGCAACTATTCTAAAAAAATACGAATTCAAATCAAGAAAGTCCAGCCCCTCGCCCACCATTATGAGAGGCTAGCATGAAAGAGAGTGAGGAATTTGTTCCCAGAATGTGCCGTCAATGGGGCTCTGGTGAAAAGTTTGACCAGTCTTGCAAACCTCAAGTAGATTATAAATTACTCAATTGAAAAATAAAGAGGAAAAAGAAAAAAAAACAACAGTATTTCCTCTTACCCACGACACTTCAAGTGCAAATGGTTCAAAAAGAGAAAAAAACAACTGCATGACTAGCTCCAAAGTACTCATTCACCCACTCTCTCCCCCGGCAAACATCGTGACATGCCAGTGACTGGACATTTTTTTCAGTATATTTGGAGATGGGACAAAGAACAGGGAGAAGTTGATTGATGCCTTTCCCAAAATTGCAAGAGTTATATGAACCTTCAATGTATCCATATTTTTGCACATAAGAAAGCTTTCTGCTCAATAGAATTCAAATAGTATCGCATGTAGTTTTCGATAAGATTTCAAGGTTATGAATTTTGAGAACTTTTTTCTAGCTTTTTCTTCAACTGTGCCGACGTAAATAAGGATTTCTTTTCCTGCAATCAGTACACGCTCTGAAAGTCGACGGTATTCATCCTGCATGCATGTTGTGAACAGGTAAATGATCGAGTAATAAATAATCAGTGGCGGTCCGCGGGTAAGCACTAATGAAAATAACAAAATTACCGAGGGTCAGGGCAAAACATCGAAACGAAATGAAGTGAAACGACGTGAAACATTTCATTTATATGATTAACATTATAAGAAACAGGGTTTCATATTCGCGTCATTTGCAGAAAACGATATAGAAAGATGCCTCGTATCGAATTTCGTTGCTACCCACTTCAAATATCTGAGTGAACCAAGTCATTAACCCTTCATGTTTTATTTAGCCTTCATCTATCTCTAATTACATTCTTCCGCAGAATAACTTCATTTCCCCTCGGGTTAATCGTCGAACAGTTTGAGAAGCAGTGTAGTAAGTCATTCATGACGTGCAAGCCTCGTTCTCCAACGAGAACCAAAGTTAGGAATTCTTTATCTGTAGTTGGTATACACTTTGAAAGTCGACATGATTCATCTTCAATGGCTACGACAATGTTTCATTTGGACAGAAGTGGTTTAGGGGAAAAGTCAGAAGGAAAAACAACATGGCGGTCTCAAATTCCTCAAATGTCGGCTGCTCAGTGATGCCAGCATAAACGAAAAAAATGAACAAATAGTGAATTCTACGAACACAGTTGAAATAAGAAGTGAGAAGAAAAAAAAACAGTATTTTTACATTTTTTTTTATCTTCATCAAATCCAAAATTTGCTGAATATTTAAAAAAAGCCCATTTTTTCTGGTTTTTAATGGCTCCTAACTTTAGCCAGTTGATAAATTGTTTTGGTTTTTTATCTTCTGGTTTGGTGATTCGAAAAAAGTTGTAATGGCGGAACTTTTGAAAAATGGCCTCGTTGTGTGCTTCAAAGAAACTCAATGAAGGCGAGGCTGAAGTTTTTTTCGGTTTGCAGATTTGTGATTTGAATGAAAATGGCTCCTCGTTTGTTAAACAGAACGATTTCTCAGTAGAATATACAGGGTATCCCGAAATATACCATCTGTTTTGAAAAATAATAGGAATTTAAAAATAACACCTTTGAAACATGAGTATACATTGTGTCCCTAAATTAACTATTTTGGGTGAAAGAGGCAGGGGTGATTTTTAATTTACTGAATTTTTCTCTTTCTTTTCAGACCTGTTATTGACCCTCTTTGTAATCATATCACTGAAGGCGATCGAAGAATCCACCACACCATAATGACATTGATGGTCGCAACGTAAAATCTAATGATAGAACAGGAGCCTGTATTCTTATATGAATGGTTTTAAAATTGCTTGTATTTTGTGTCAGTATATATGCATGTTTTTTCCGTGGGTGTGAAATGACCCGACAGAATATTAATGAAAGTGACAATTCGAAGGTCTTGAGAGAAAACAGGTGTTTTATGTCGAAACATTCAATTATCACGTGGGCATGTTTCGATGCTTTTCGACGGGTGCCAGTCATCTTTTTCAGAGAAAACATTTTGTGCTGTTTACATGTTTAGGGTTGGGGAAAGAAATGGGGATATTTCTGCGTTGTTTGGTTGTTTACTTGGAGCAGGAGGGTATATTTGTATCTGTTTTGGTAACAGTCAAGTTTGGTCTGAAATAAGAAAGGTTTGAGAGAAGGGGGTCAGAGGGTGTTTATATTCTGTCTCTCTTGGTGTTCGGCTAGTCTTGGATAAGTAGGGACATTGAAAAGAGAGATCGGGAAGAAAATGTTCAGTTCTCCCAAAACGATTGTTAGGCTACAGGTTCATTTTTTTTTTAGATTTAAGAGGTGATGCCTAGCATTTAGTGTTGATATATGTGAACAGGGTGGAAGTGAGGTGTGTTGCTTTTCTTTTCTTTTGTTTGATGGTGGGAGAGATTTCTTTTTTTTCCTATAGGGATAGTTGGTGTGTGTATATACTTTTTCTTAAACAGTCTATCGGCTGTGAGCCAATTCATTGTATATTCGTGGAAAAATGTTGTATTTAGGCTATTCTGCTTCATAATCCCTACATTCGGAGGGTTTGCAATCTGAAAATGACTATACCTTTGTGTTATTGTATTGCATTGGGATATAAAGGCTGTTTCGATACTTTTGTGTCGAGGAGTCATGGATATTTTCGATGAGATGGGTTCGTTGAAAGACGAAGTTGTGGTTGTGTATGTTTCTATCTTTAACCTGGGTGTTTATCTTTTCGTCCACTTTCAGGGCTCTCTTGTGATCGTATATTCTTTTCTAGAGAGGTCTCGATGTCTCTCCAAATTAGATTTTGTTGTAATCCTTGCACGGATGTGCATAAACGCCGATTTCGGGCGGTAGGTTTGTATGGTAGTTCCTTTTCTAAATCTTTGATGTTCGTTGAGGTGTTGGTGGCAATGTGCATTTCCAGCTTGCTCAAGTTGGAGCTGAGGTTGCTGCTGGTTGTGCTAGTAAATGGTGGTGTTTTCATCAACATATATATCTGTGTTAACTCGAGTAACCAGACCGAACAGATCTAACAACGTTCGGAAGCAAATAATATTTTATATAGATTTCATGAAATCAAGTAAGGGGAGGTGCACTCGTGTCCACCACCCCTGGGCCCTACACACGCCCCCAGACAGGCTCACACAAGCGAGCAAGCACCCTTGGGCATGCCTGCTTACCCACTCCTAAAACCTTACAAATTAAAAACTGAAAAACTATCAACTCACTTGTGAGGCTATTAGTTTGCACGTTAAGGCAATCAATCGGATTTAGATTTTTCCCCACATTTGATGGTTGCGTTTAGGATGGGATTACGGTTAGAGGCTGGGTTAGGGTAATGAAAACATATCTCATCAGGTGAGGGTAGATGTCTTTTGAAAATACAGCCAAACTGGCATAAGTACCGAGCAGTTACGCATTATAGTTACATTGTAAATAGAACCCCCTTCATGAAACCTTTAAATATTCCTCACCTCAAAACTGACAAATTTCTAGAAGGTCTCAAAGTCTAATAGATCAAGAACACATGGAATTAAAGAAATATTGAAATTATTTCGATTTTGAACTTTATTTTTATCTTGTTTCCAACACTGGTGGGTTGTTGCTTTTATAGATTTCTTTTATTTCATGGGGTTGCGAACGTTGGTCTCATTGAAATTGACAGATTTCTTCTTTGGTAAAATTCAATCAGAAAATATGTGCTGCAGACAAGCTGATTTTGAATATACCTTTGCTATCCTCTGTGGTGCAGTCTTCTTTGCTTTTAGGAGTTCAGACAGCTGTGGACATACAATGGATAATAACATATATTTGTGTTGTGTGTGTGTGTGCGTGAAAATTGTAGAAACATTTTTTTAGGAAACATATTTCGCCCAGCACACTCTAGTTAATCGAACAACAAATTGAACGGCTACTTAGCTAACTCCAGTGTCAGAGGAAATATGTTTCCTAATAAAATGTCTCTAGAATACCAAATTCTGTCGGACATAAATGATATAGATATATATATATATATATATATATATATATATATATATATACATATATATATATATATATATATATATATATATATATGTATGTGTGTGTGTGTGTACATATATATATATATATATATATATATATATATATATATATATAATATCGTTGTCATTATTATCATAATTATTATAATGGATTTGAAATGACTTTCTGTTATCACGCAGGAAATGTGTTACTTTGACTAGACAGCGAATAAACTGAAAATGGAGATGCTGCAGGAATCGAGCCTGCTACTGATTAGGTTGCAACTTTAACGTAACGCTAGGCTATTTAACGCAAAGGTAAAAATATAATTATCTGCCTTGATAAAAAATAGTGCATATATTGACAGTAAATAAATAAAAATGACAACATTGAAATAGATGAGTTTTTTTGAAATCTTTGCCGTTCTAATGGGCTGTTTAGCTCAATAGTAAGAGCAACGCTGCGTTAAAATGGCTTACTCATCGTTTGAAGCTTCAACTCCTGCTGCAGACCTATTTTTTTCCATTGTTTATTCTATTTACGCTGTCTAAGCCGAAAAACACATTACCTGTGTAATAACTGGGGGTTATTTCTAATTGATTTCCAAATAATATAATGCAGTCATGATATACATATATATATATATATATATATATATATATATATATATATATTTTTTTTTTTTATATATATATATATACACATGAACTTACCTAAAAAAAAAAATCCTTATTATTTCTTAAATTACGTGTTTACTTCTGAGACACCCGATATATTATTCCAATTGCGATCTCTTACAATGTGTTAGCATAGACGAACGGAACAGAAGGCATTAAGAAAATATGCTACTATTATTCTTCTGATTCCGACGCTGTCTTTGTTTGACACTTTTGTTTTTCTCTGTGCAAATACCTTTCTAATTTTATGCACTTTATCTGATATTGCAATACACGTTTTGACGCACCTACACGAGTAGTGACGTGGCTCTCCCACAGAAAAGCGGCCAACATGTTCAAAAGAATTTATAGACACATCTCATAGAAGGCCATGCCATTTTTGTCTTCTTGTTAGTTGGGTTTCTGTCACGCTGGAGCAGAGCGAATGAGGAGACAGGAGGAAACACGGCTCTATTATGTCCGTGTGTTCGTGCCTACATCATTACTACTACAACTACTGCTGCAGTTGATGATGATGATGATGATGATAGTAGTAGTATGGAAAGCAATTTCACTAAATGTAATCGTCTCTTACTTTTCATAAAAAAAGCTAATGTATTTCTCACATTGAAAAATAATTCGTTTTCTCCATTTCTGTTGCTTTATTCGCTTGAAATAACTGGAAAAAAAAAGAAGAAAATATGAATTTTTGTAGAAAATCGACAACATTTGAATTTAGGGTGAAGTATGCATTATTTGTACGCAAAAAGTACATCTCTACTAAAACATATATTTTTATAATTTATTGATTATTCAATTCGGCTATTTTGATCGATGCTTTCCCAGCGGTACGCTGTATGGCCTTCCAGAGCTTTTCTAAATATCTGAGATGAAGTATTATTCTTTTGGCTTAAAATATTCAGAAAGGTATCAAAATATTTTTCTTTCTCGGTCAAACCAGTGCATTTTTTGTCTTCTTAATATCACCTGAAGTACTGAAATATAGTATTGTTCTAAATCCTCGGATATCTTGAGACAAGTATTCTATCTTGTTATTCTAATCAATGATTTTCGACTGAATGCACTCTCTAGCCTTGTTGTATATCGTTTTGAGACGAATTCGGTTGAACATGTCTTAGTCGCGAGATCAGATAAATGTACAGAAAATCTCTTTGAGAAGATATTTGTTTTGAATTTTAGATGAGGACTGATCGATAAAATAGGATTGAAGTTCAGATGAATCCAATGCTTGAAAGAGTAAACAGTTTGAAACCTACAAAAAGAATGTCGACCAAATTTCAATTCGCGTGTCAATATGTATAATATAAATGAAGTGCTAATGATTTTATAATAAAAATGTATGGGAAATCTGGAAGAAAGGAAATGTCAGCGGTGAGGGATAAATGCAAGGATTAATGACGAAAATTGAGCTATCATATGCATAACATGAATGTATTGGTAATGGAATTCCAATAGAAATTCTTTGAAAATCAGGAAACAAGGGATTATCAGTCAGGAATTAATGCATCCGCTTGGAAACCTGGTGAGGATCAAACGAACTTGGCATTCTCTCTATGTATATTTCTCTCTCTCTCTCTCTTAAATCACTAATAGAATAAGTTTATTATATGTATAATGTAAATACATTGCTTATGAGCAAGGAAAGGATTATCATTGGCTATAATTCCCCCCTCTCCCTCCCCGTCTTTCCGCCTCCTCAATGAACTCAAGTGTCTAAACTTGCTGTCAATTGCAGAGAATAACTCCAGTCTGTTGGTAATCCTTGAAATATATCCTTCTTCCTTTCCTTCTTAATCTAAGCATATCTCCTTTCACTTTTCCCTATGAATGAACATTTGTTTGACTTTCTCCTAGATACAGCCGACATTCCTGTACGACGATTCACTCGAATAAGTTCATGTGTCTCTCTCTGTATTTGGATACCTGTGTTTGTCCGCGTGTATGTGTGTGTGTATATGTTTGCATGTATGTGTATGTCTTTGTGTGCACGTGTGTATGTCTGTGCAGGTCTATGTTTGCATCTGTGTATGTCTGGGTGGGTAAGATCTACTGACCACGTTGAACCCAACAGAAACCATTCTTGGAGAAACACCAATCACGGAATTTCCTCGCTATAAAAGCATACAAGATGACTGCCTTTGCCATTTCGTTTCTTTCCTCTCCTTCAACGCCAGATAGCCTGTTAAAATATCCGAAGTAAATCAATAGTCAATATATTTAATGTCCTAAAGAGGTAACGTACGTCGACCATTGACCTCCTGTGTTTCCGCTATAGTTCACACTGATTATCTCCATTGAAGCCTGTTTTCAATACCTTTTCGATTCCTGTTAAGCTGATTTGGTTATGAGAGATCATAGGAATATGTGAGTCTATCGCTCTTCTGTCATTGGACACTGTTGAACACAATTATTTTACAGCCATAAAAGAAAAAATAGTTCATATGATTTGGTTGCCGAGACAGAAACTGTGCTGAATTAATCTTTCGTATTAGGAGAAGTTATTAGGGGCATCCCTCTTGAGACAATGCAAGGATCCATACATGGAGAGTCTTGCTTCCAGTCTCTCTAGGATACATGCCTAGGTAAGATTATGTGGAAGTAAGACGGTTACCCATGCGGCAAGCTTCTCCTCTCTTTTCCTAGGCGTTGTCCAAGTGAAGGACAGGAGCCAAGACAGATCAGCACCGGTGTTGTAGAAGGTGCCAGAACGGGTCTGGCGACAATCTGGGGCTGACTTACAAACTCCAGCTCCTGGTTTTGATCTCAGTTGTATCTCTCCTAGACTGGTTGCTTCACGATAATAAAGAGCATAGCAAGCAATGGCATTTTAACCATAATTAAGAAGCAAAAAGAGATGGATTCATGCCTTTCCAAAGGGCATTAGTTAGAGAGGAGCGTAAACAGCTTGAACTCGGCTAGCTGATTCCATTGTCTCCGTTGTTAACATTTAGGCCACTTGCACATCCTATGACTGAATAGGTTTGCAGTCAACAAATAATTTGATACGCATGAAGAAGAACCGATTCCGTTGTAATTTGAGTCAGAAATAGATCTAAAGATTCTGATTGCTGGAAAAACATTTGAACTGCAGGAGTCAGGGTCTTTGATCTTCGGTGCTGGAATTAATGAAATATGCGAAATACAGATAATCTGTCTTTGAGGTTAAACAACCCAACGAATTCGAGCCGAAGGAAGAAAAACGTACGTAAACGAAAAACGCACGTGAGTATTATTATCTATTGAAATATGGCAGATATGTGGATCAGGAGAATGATGAACGGGTTATTTAGTAAGCTTAGATAAGCACAGCGCAGGGGGGCCTAATTGTTGGAAACCTGGTGAGAATCGAACTAAGAAGACACCCCCTCTCTCTCTTAAATCATTACACTCACGAAGACGAACACAAAGACGTACTTCTAATCACTATGCTACGTCTTTCTCTCTGTCTATCTGTCCATCGGTCTCTGCCTGATCACTATCTCTCTCTCTCTCTGTCTCTCTCTCTCTCTCTCTCTGACGTGCTAGCTAAAGGTTCGGGGAAACTGTGCTGTCTTATACACGCTCTCGGGTAAAAGTATGAGTACACGTGGGGATGCACTCAGTCTCGTCACTAGTTTTATATATTCATTTGTATATATTTTTTATTGTAAAATATCAAATACCTATCTCTAAACTTTTGGTTGTAACCTCCTATACTCAATAGATACACTGCTGATAAAATTCCATTTCAAACGATGTATATATATGAACTTTTCATCAGGTAATGTTATTTTCATTCTATGCTTTCTTATAACTGTTTATGATTTAACATTAGGTTATTAGCGCATGCAATTTAATTTCAGTTATATTTGTATGAATATTTTTATGGAGTGTGTCAGCTGTTTTACCATACAACTGTTTCGGGAGTATTAAAAAGCAATAGAGGTTTCTTGCATTTCCAGTCATATTTATCAGTATTCCCATGGATGTAAGTATCTTTGAAGTAAAAGTATTTTCTGTTATTAGTCTTTTAGTATGGAGGTTGAAATAAAATCATTTTACATATATTCATTTTATGTGTGTACAGGTAAACTCAGGTTAAATTTAAAGTGCGATTTTGCTTTGTGTAAATATTCATTCAATTAAATTTCAATTGTGATTGTATATCGCCATGAATATAACCATTCCTCAATTTTAATTTGTTTTGAAGTAGAAGATCTTTTTCTGTTACTCTTCTGCAAGTGTAGTTGAAGGTCTAAACAGAATATTTTATAGGTATCTATCAGATGTACATTACAGATAAACTCATGTTACATTTGGAAAATATTCTCGTTTATGTTCATATCAATGCAACATGATTTCAATTTTGATGAATTATCTAAGTATTTTTCAGTATTTCCCAATAATACTAAAAAGAAGAGTATACAACCAATGCATTCTCCCAAGAGTCACTTATGGGGCTGAAACATGGAACTTATCCAAGAGACAGACTTACAAACTGAGAAGTATACAACATGCACATGAGAAAATCATGCTCAACCTTTCATGGAGAGATTACAAGACAGCACAGTATATAAGGAAGAAAAAAGGCGTCCGTGACATCATAGAAACTATCAAAAAACTCAAATGGCAATGGGCAGGCTATGTTGCAAGAATGAGAGCCAACCGATGGACACCACGTCTCACAACATGAATCCCCAGAGATCACATAAGAAACCGAGGCCGACAGGACACAAGATGGAGAGATCAACTCAATAGATTCAGGAAATACTAGCTCCGCCTAGACGGTCAGTAGGTCCGAATTAAACTATATGTTTACTTACGTATAATTCCCTATCTACCAAAGTGCTCCATTCCAGAGTTAGATGAGCAATGCATAGTTACTTATGGTAGATTGGTGCTCTACCTTAGTGTGCTCAACCTCAAAGAAGGTATCATTAAATATGATAAATAATATTGTATATACATATATGTCTTTTTCATTAAGTTTAAAGTAGATTTATTTACACATTTTGCCATGTCATTTATCTGTCAACTTGAATTTATCATTTGTAAATAAAATTCATATATATATCTAAAATTATGTGATACTCCAAAATTTCACTATGTTCATTGATTTATAATTGACGTTCTATTTTTTAAGTAAAATTTTTATTTGTATCTTCAGTTATTGAAGATTTGTTATTCAAAAAGGGGTTTATTGATAAAGTTTATCGATAGATTTGGCATGTAACTATCATATATATATATATATATATATATATATATATATATATGAAAATTATATTTAGAGAAGGATATATGATCCAACAGAATAATATAATCTGCATTATGTTATATTGAAACTCTTATTTGAAATGATCTCCTATTATTACAAGGTGAATATATCATTTGACCGAAACAGCGTCAATAGAATCAAAAAAAATTGGGCCATTGCAGGAACTGAACTTGCAACTGATAGGATAGCAGCTTCAACATAACATTCCTCTTACCATCAAGCTGAAAAGCTGCCGGTAATGTAAAGGCCCTCCAAACTGTTTTAACTCCAAATTCCCATCTTATTTATTCACGGTGTATATAATCTCTATGGTTTCTGTCAATGCAACAATTATGTTATCTAAAAATGGATAAATGATCTGACAAAATAATTATATATATATATATATATATATATATATATATATATATATAAATCCATAGACTGTCGACTATGAAGTACACAGATACTGAAAAGGATCCCTGCAAAATGTCGAATTACCCTTTTTGCTTTTTGAAAAATTTACAACAAATACAAGACTTCAATATACCAAGTTAGAAAACGCATGAAATTTTCTATCCAACCATATGGCATGCAAATTTATCAACATAATCTACCCCATTATGTGCAAAATTATTATTATTATTATTATTACTCCTATCGATAAGGAATTCTTAAAAACTTACTTGGTAAAGACGAGTCAAGGGTTCTGCCTGGTATACACGGAAAATCTGATGGGGATATATTGTGTGGTACTCAACTTACACTGTCATATTCAGAATCACTGACATACAATTTAGCAAATGTAATATGGGCTCTGATATTTGATGAGCTCTCCTGTAATTGCAACAATAATGGTGAATATTAAACAGCTTTGATTTTGAATCAGCACCTTTGAATTATCTTATTTCAGCTGCATGATAAAATCTGAATGACTTTTCATTTGAATAGTGATTTGTAAAATATGGCACTGGACACTTTCCCTCAGTCGAATAATTGCAGTTTTCTCGAGAACAGCAAATCCAAACAACTTCCATAGATCTTGAACAAAACACCTACCGATTTTCAACTCATTACAGTGGCCTGCTCTCGAGATAGATTATTGTTACTAAAGCGGACGGAAACGATTTTAAATTCATCCTCCGTATAATTCCGTAGACTTTTTACCCCTCATTCAGACGTATTGGAGACACTGAATCCAAGTTTTTTTCATTTCAATTACTGAGATGTCTAGTTACACTTCAAGTGAACTAAGTAAACTTTGTCGGTTCTGATCATGCTTATTTCATGGCACTGTCGAAGCAGCGAGAATCAATATCCCAACATGTCCGTGTTATCTCTTTGGTATGCCAATGAGATCACGCGTCTAATCTAATTACTCCCTTCGGATAATCTTTCATGTGGATCAGCATCAAATTCCATTAGTCAACTTACATCAGTAAAGTTTTAATAAGCTTTACTAAGACTGACTTCTGGTGAATTTCTAACAACGTTGCCAATTATCTTCCGTGTGAAATCACCGAACCAACTGCCTTAAACACAAAGTTGATTAGGAGCAAAATATGTTTCTCAATCAACATCGTAATATTTTTTAGATGATCCGAAGCAACCCTCCAACTTGTGACGTCAGTTCTGAGAGCGAAGCAGTGCAATGTAATGTAACTAGAATGAAAATTGAATTTTAAGACTCAATGAGCATCTGTGATTACACCTGCAAAAATAAATGAATACTTAAATAATTAAATAGATAAATACGTGATACTACTCTACAATTAGCATGTAATAGTTATCTCCTTGAGAGATCTCTATAGGCGGGGGTGGAAGAACTCAACTTACTATTATCTTTCGTTTGCAAATCACCCATACTTCTTGTATTCAATAAATTAACGAAATTCAGCAATGCCCTGATTTGATAAGAAGTAAGGAAGAGGTTTGATGTCATTAAAAGGTGTGACGTAATTTAAATAAATACATTTCAATCAATTTTTTTTATCAGCGACTAATTATGCAGTAATAGAATGTTCGGGATCCACAAAAAATGGCGATTGATGATTTTCATTACAAATGATAATTGTAGGATATTTCCATATCACAGTATATTACAAGCATGGGAATCAATCGATTCAGAGAAAAAACGATTTGTTCTCTGTCCTCCTCCTCTTCCTCCTCCTGTCTGCTACATAACCACAAATGGTGGACGTATCGTTGAACTTATGGTTCTTATTAACATATTGAGAAAAAGGTAAACAATAGTACGAGATATAGAAAATCGAAACACAATTAGCTCCCTTTCGTTGTAGATATGATTGAGCTGATATTCATTCCGTTCTTGGTGAGTGTCTAGTGTTGGCAGGGGTATGCACTTCCTTAGTGCTTTTCAGTTATCAACTGTCTTTATCTCTTTCATTCTGTTTCCGTTTCCGTTGTGAGATAGACGGTTGTGACGCAGGGAACAGTTGTCATTGAAAACGAAGGAACTGACAGATGATTAAGATATAAATTCCAGGTGCCAATTTTATCTTCAAAACGCCTCCTTCCGGTTCGCATGGAATAATTAGTCCCTTCAGGCCATCCACAAAAAAAAACAGCAGCAGTAGCCGGAACCATCTTCGAATCATGCCAACTGTTTTGTAATATCCTTCTAAGCTCTACCCTACTTAACGCAACGCAGTTTAGTGTTACCCCGTTTAACGCTGATTTGCCACAGCTCTCGTTTTCATGTACTTTGGTAATAGATTTAATGTTGTTAAATTTCCAGAATGAAAAATGATAAAAGGCAGCATCATGAACAGTCTCAAAAAGTACGGTGTACTGTACACAAAGGTTAATATGCCATACGTCTGAGGATAAACACACCCGTGTACACGATAATTTATCATGTTGCAATATGCATCGACATCTGTTTATATTTAACTAGCTCCGGAAGATAGCTAAACATGAGATACACAGCAATAATCCTATAAATCTCCTGGAAGCTCAACTGCGACATCATATATTGAACATCCATAGCCATCAAAGATGGCAAGGGCCCTATCCTTTTCTTATTTGTGTGTACATCTACCTAGGACAACGAATCTCCCTGGAATCGTCAAAAGAAGAATACATCTGGCAAGGAATCACTTTGGGGAGGAAAACCTTGGGTAGATCGAGCTTGACCTTCAAGAACAAAAATACCCCAGTAGTCCCAAAAAGAAGGATATACCACCAATACGTCCTCCTGGCAGTCACCTATGGAGCTGAAACATGGAATCTAAGCTAGAGGCTGATCCACAAACTGCAAACCATGCTGTATGCACCTGAGAGAATCATGCTCAACATAAATGGAGAGCCCACAAGACAGTACAGTCTATTAACGGAAATACAAGAGTCCGACATAGAAACCATTTAGAAACTAAAATGGCAATGGGCTGGTTATATTGCAAGAATGGCTGACAACTGCTGGACATCACAACTCACAACATGGATCTCCAGAGATGGAATGAAGAATCGAAAAGATTTTTGGAAAAAACACTTTTTTTTTCAAACTTTTAGGGTCTTATTTGGACGGGTGTATTAATTCTCCAGAATCTACATGTTTCTAGATGTTTTTTTAAACAATATTTTAGAGGTTTTCTATTGACAAACGCCAGTGATATCATAAATAGAATTTATTCTGACCATATTTTTTCGTCGATGGTATTTCTTCACATGACCTCAAACGTTAACACTACTGTTGATCAATTACGAGCTTTTTCTCTTCAATTGCTTAGTTGCAAAATAGCTATTTACACTGTGTAATAAGGTTCTGTATAGCACTGTTTTGTTTACTGCTGCATCTTTAAGAAACACATCTAGAGCACTAATCATATCATCACACTTTTTTTCCTATCCTGCTACGTGATTTTAAATAGGTTTGGGCATGCACAGGTGTAGTTGGAGCCAAGGGTCGTGGCCCATATTTGTAGATTGGGTTAGTTTTGATGATCGACAGAAGGAGAGCAGAAAGAAAAATATGGGAGTGGAAGTTGTTAGGGTGGGGCATTGTGATTGCGAGTGGTTGGGAGCAACTTCCTGGCGGCTGTTCGCCTTTCATTAATGAATATAGGCCATTCTTCTGGCAAACATTTCTTGCCCCGATTATATACCATGATACGGTGATTGATATCTGAAGGCATAGATAAAGTGACACAGGAGAAAAAACAGAGAAGAAGATGTTAAAAAATAGGAAAAGACGTGTAAAATATCCACAAATTAAATTATCAGTTATTTTCTCGACCAAGAATTAAATAAAAGCACCCGGTGAGCGCATACCCCAGCCAAAATATTTGTCACAAAAAAATAAAAATAGATAAAAACTGAATTGAAATTAATTTGTATACAGCTAGAATGCACAAGTAGTAGCCGTAGAGAAATTCATTACTTACTCTTCCACAAAGTCTTTGAAATTGGGAACTTTCAGTGATATTGTTCGGACCAACAGATGGACAGGTGAACAGACAGACACGAATGAATACACAGACATCTTTCAACTTCGTTTGTACGTATAAAAAATGGTGGGGGGTTAAATAACCATAAACAAAATTCTCTCTTTTTCCTCAACCGAAGGAAATTATAATTTTTCTCATCTCGACGCTCTCCTCTTAAAAATAATTCATCGTCGACCGTTTATCCCCTCTATTTCTTCCTCTACTTTCTTTCACTCTCTATCAGAACTATCAACATAGGTTTCATTGGGTTTTAAGCTCCTCTCGCTGCATAGCTATGTGTGTAACATGCGTACAGGCCGTGCCAACGGAGTTAGGGGAATGAGGATTTAGACATTTATTCTATAAAAAGCACTTTTCGTGTAGCTATTTTTCAAAATCGCCGTTTAAAGTTTTTAATGGGCGTTAATTTGCAATACTAGTTTATACTAAATTGCACTCTTGGTATTTTTCTGATTATTCAAAGAGATCTGACCCTTTTAATGATCACTGACCAACGAAAGGCAAAAAAATATGTTATTTCCATCCTCACCGTTTTTCAAATTTTATTCATTGATCACCTCAACATGACATGCTGCCAAAAGACGTTTGCCGGTTAACAGTTCCCATTTAGTATAATATCAGGCCTTATCAAACTCCAACGGTTGACTTTATCACTGCTAATTCGTCTGACATTGGAATTTGGGACTTTCGAATTCGACACATGAAAAGAGACGGAGGGAGAGAAGAAAAAAAAAGAGAGGGGTGCCATGACATCATGTCGTGTCAGTTGGTGTTAGCGATTTCTCTGTATCTTTCTTTCTTTTGTGAACATGGAATTTCTGTTATAACAAGTGTATTTATTTATATATTTTATTTGTTTTCCTTTCAGTGAAAAAAAAAGTGCTCCTAATGTCATTAAAACTCTCTATATAATAACTCAACTCTCAAACAATGTAAGAACAGAAGAATATAAAAAGATATTCGTCCGTGATCTTGAGATATTCGTCCGACCAACATATATTATTCATGACCACAAATAAGTTTCCATTTTCAGTGGTGTTTCCGTGCTCAGTTGTAAACATTTTTTTCTCTTTTTTCTTTCTCCCTTACTTCTGAGGTCAGTGACAGATTAGGTCAAGTAGGCTTTTCCTCTCTTTCTCTTGTCAAACTCCTTATTATTGAGTTTTGACTTTATTATCGTACGTAACAACGTTGACGGATGACAACGCCCTGACTAAAAACCAGTTATGTCATGCACGAATAACATTGATACGGTGACGTACGCTAATTCACACTCACTCAGGTCGACTTGTGCTGCAAAAGTTTACAAATCGTATTTACAGGAATTGCTTCTATAGGAGTTGAAACAGGACACTTAGTTTTGGAATAAAACACCCGGCAAATCTTGCGGAGGCTTCATGTCCTACGACGGACGCTGGAAGGCTGCTGCTGCTGCTGATGATGATTTAGTTTTTAATGAAGAAAGGATGTTTCACCCTAGCGCAGCCAAGCTTGTCTTCTTTATTTTCTCATCTTTTCCTTTATTTTTATCTCTCCTTGTCTTCCTTGTTGCGACCTTTCTGTCTATCTATTCTTCCTCTCTTTCTTCCACTGGTACACTTTAATTTCCCTACAACATTACTTCTCCCCCTGTCCTTTTCCTGTATTTTGTCTTTCTCTCTCTCTTTCTTTTTCCTCTCTCTCTCCCTTCACTTTCAATCTCACCCTGTCTCTTTCCTTTTTTTTCTGTTCACTTCCTATCCTTTTTCTCTCCGTAGTTGAACAGGTCAAGTTAGTAAGGCACGAGGCCAAGTTGGACAATATATTATAAGAAGACTGTATCGCCCCAATCTTTAATTTTAGATCCATCTTATAAATCTCTTCCTTTTCTCTCTTCTTCTTTTTTCTTACCTTGAATTTCTTTCTTTCTTCCTTTGTATTTCTCTCTCTACCCCCTCTCTCTTTCTCATCCTCACATTTTCTATTCTTCCCTAATGTTCCTCTCCCTATTTTTTTCTCCTGCTCTCTCTCCTTTACCAATCCACTCTCTTCACTTTGTCTATTGCTCATTCCTCTCTTGCCCCTCTCGTCTCCCTCAGCTATTTTCTCTCTTTCTCTTTTTACTTAATTCCCTCTCCCTTTCTTTCTCTTGCTTCCCCTCCCTTTCTTTCTTTTGCTTCCCCTCCCTTTCTTGATATTTACTAAGTATCACTATTCACAGTGTAAAACCTAATAGAAGAATTCTTACCTGGACCAATCTCCTAAATGATGAAGGCCTATCTGCCTTGAGAATTATTATCCAAGTTTAGCCTTGACACGAACACTGCATCGATTAAAAATATGCGACTGTTTCAACCACCAAGCAGCTTCTTCTAACAAACCTTTTCTGGTTGTTTCAATAACATTTTCCCCTGTGACCAATCTTGCAACATGACCATCTCGAGATTTTTTCTTCTTCCTGGTTTCACCTTTTTCAGATTGGATTTACTTACCATCATTAATCAAATATGCCTAGACGTATATACGCTGGTATTTGTTCGCGGACGTAGGAATTCGGGGTGGATTGCAGACGAAGCGGGTACAAACGAAAGTGTGTATGTATATTGCTTAGTGCATGCAAGATGGTGCGAGCAAGAGAGAGAGGGGGGGGGGGGCTATGAGATAAAAAAAATGTGTATAACTCCGTACGGGTTTCGTTTAGTATATACGAAATGGCACGTGTTTGCACGCGTGAGAATGATGGAAGATATGTGTATGTTCGTTTCAATGTTTATGAAGAGAGTGTATAAGCGAGCGCTAAAGAAAGCGAGTATGTTCATGAAAGAGAGAGAGAGAGAGAGAGAGAGAGAGAGAGAGAGAGAGAGAGAGAGAGAGAGAGAGCGGGAGGAGGAGAAAGAGAAGGAGAGAAATTGTTTGAAGAGGAGAGTAAGTGCAAGTATGAAAAAGAGCGTTAGGGAAGGAGGGAACGTGCCTGTGTGAAGGTGTGCGTGAGTGAAAGAAAGAAAGCAAGAAAGAAAAAAAGGAAAGTGAGAAGGGAGAGGGGAAATAATAAAGATCAAAGGATGAGAGAAATGGGGAGGGACAGGGAGAGGATGATGGAGAGGATGTGCATGTGCTTGTGGGTGGATGCAGGGTTGTCGTTTAGTGCCCATGGAAGGAATAGAAAATGTGTGAACATGGACATGTGAGAAAGAAAGAAAAATAGGAAGGAGAAGTGTGTGTGTGTGTGAAATTGAAGATGATTGGAAGAGGAATATATATATACATATATATATATATATACATACATACATATATACATATATATATATATATATATATATATATATATATATATATATATATATATATATATACATATATATATATATATATATATATATATATATATATATATATATATATATATATATATGAATTTGTTTTGGAGGCCACTAATCCCTCTAGTTTCTTACATGCCTAAGCTTATCAGTTTCAAGAACTTTCCCGACATTGATAAGAACAATTCCGTCTTTTATATTTCCCCTCCTCCGGATGTTGTTTTTTCTTTTTTTTATCAAATATACATTATTCCTGTTATCACTTAGAAACTTGGAATGTTACCCTCCTACACAGAGGCAGGTCAGAATATTCATATTTCAAATCAACCAGTTATCTATTTGATCTTCAAAGTATGAGAAAGTGTCCTCTCCCAAGCATTGAAAGACTTGATTTCTACAACAGATCGATTTTTGTTCGGATACAAACACACATATATATATATATACAGGGGAAAATCTTATTGTAGCTGAATATGAATGAGATGAAGGAGATTGATAGAAAGCAGCCATAAACAGACATAGATGCATTGATGTATGGAAAGTAAGAAAGAATCACGCAAACAAACAACCGAGTGTGTGTGTGTGTGTGTCTGTGTGCGTAGAAGGAAAATAGGGATAATTGGACCGTACCCTTTTAGTTGAAGCTTTTGGGGAGTTTCCGACATTTTTGTCACCTGGCTAAGTCACGTGACCACCTGCCTCCTTGCACCGGAAATCTGGTGCGTACGTGTTGCAGACCGGTGAGATTAGAACAAAAAGCTTATTTAGGAGTTAGGGAATGATATCAGCTGCAAATGCATAGCTGATAGCGGATCAGTAAATCAGTTTGGTCTCTTTGTCAAGGGGGCAACTCGGTCCCTTTTTGTTTTAGTCCCACACTTCTAAGTATGTTTAATGTCATTCGCTGATAATTAAAAAGGTTTTCCGAAAGAACTGTAATAAGGACTCTCAATAAAAATATTTTCCTATTCTTACTTACTGTACCAAAATTAATACTAAAGTGTTGTTTTTTTCTGTTTTTTTTTCTTTCTATGAAATTTCTCGGAATGATAAAACACATATTAATGGGGGGGGGGGGGTTGAATTTGGGGGTGTATCCAGAAATTTGTTCCTTCCTGAAAGTTCACAATAGAGCTCAACAAAATTTCGTTGAAGGTTGAGCTAGAACATAAGAAGTGATTGGATTTGGGGGTGGATCCGGAAATTCGTGTTTGATTGAGATATATTTTTGCGTTTTTTTTTTGTTGTTTTTTTTTCATTGATTCCTGTATCCCCTCCATCTGTCTTTAGGATCCCCCCAATAGCTTTTCTATGAATTTTTTTGGTGGGAAGGGGGGGGCAGCTAATATATCGCAAAAGGAGTGAATTTTGAGCGGATCCATGCACATTGACTTGGTCATAATTGGAAGAAATATACATTCACAGTCGCCGATTTCAAATTTCAAATGACCGCCTTTCAAAGTCAGAGGAAAACTAGCAACACTATTTTCTTTAATCTGGATGGTTCTTACTTTCGATTTAAGCTAGTTGCCAAGACTCCATCCTACGGAAAGATAACTTTCACTTTCCGATTGCAATGATATTTTTAACCATGTCTGAGCATCGGGATTTATGACGGTATTTTGTTCTAGTCAGTAAAATAATTTTAAAAGATTCTAATCATTGTTTCTGATACTTTGTGACCCAAGCATTCCAAAAAGGTATAACAATCCCTTCCACTAGAAATATAGGATTACAAATAAGCCTCACAAACTCTTCTGATGGTGGAGAGTGTTGCTTATGATGACGTCATTACTAGGTGGAGTGAAGGGTTACCAAAAGCTTGACTCCAATTTCGTTTCATTATACCATTTGGAACTACGCCATTCACCATTACAAACCAGTCCCGAGCCCGTCTGAACACTGTACTTGGGACAAGGGTATCCCATACGCAATCAGCTCCACCTTTTTGAACTGCAAAATAGGCGGCAGTTGCACATGACGCCAAAAATGCACAAATATCGCCAAACACCTCAGCAATCGACCCCAGCCCACCTGAGGTTGACATTGCAACAATAGCCGACTATACTGATGACTGATGAGTGCAAAATCATTGTACTAAAACGATCTTCATCAATGGGTATGGAGACGCAGAGGTGAGCGTTACGCACGGTTAACCATGTCCCAAACCATTGAGCTGAGGAGTTGTAACTGGCAAAACAGGAGAATGAACCTGCTTCATTGTTTATAGAATCATCACTGACTAGTCTCACCTTCATGATATCATCCATAATTGGTGCCACCATGGTCAAAGACCTATTTGCATGGATGATAATGCAACTCCCCATCGTGCTAGCATCGTTAGATTAGCCATTAAAGCTTCTAACCCTGTACTGTGCCCTTTTTCAGAAAATGAAACATCCATATAACACATAATATAATTTAGAGCCAAGATAAAATAATTAACAAAAACATATCCATGAGTAAGGGAAAAGTGGCGAAAAGTCCCTCTGGTTGGAGATTATTTAATACTTAATAACTTGGATATTTTGTAAAAATGGTTTGTAAGAAAGTTGTATTACTAAGCTCAATGAGATCTGAGAGAAGATTTCTCTGTGAGCTTAGAAGTATAACTATTAACACAATATTAATGCTGTATGAATTTAGTTATTTCAAAATGGAGGACGACATCGTAATAAAAATTCTGTGGCTCTCACTGGTAATAATAAAAGTGGTTGGCATTTTTCCAACGACCACAGGTGTTTCTAATACCTGAGGGCGTTGAATATTATAGAACGCTATAAATCGTCTGCGATTGCCATTTGCTAAGGTTAAAATGCCGTTCGTAAGACGTTTAGTTGAAATCAATTTGAAACCTCTTCAAGCCACTGTAAAACGAGAAAGGTGGTAGGAAAATAGAGGGACAAATAGAAAGAAAATCCTCGAAATCATCTCAGAGACTCGTTCTTCTTCCTCGTGATTTGCAATAATTAATCCGTCTCTTAACCAAATTAACACCCGATCCATCAAGTTGTCAAGACTGTTGATTGTGGTTTAATGGTCTGCCCTGCCTTTTTTTGCAGTTCTTTAATTATAATGGATTTCTAAAGGAGAAAAAAAATGATTTGTTAAAGTACGCAAAAGGCTTTAGAATTATTAATTTGTAAATTGCTTTCGATGCATCACAACAATTTTGTAGTGATGCACATTTCAATTATCCTTCTTTTTTTTCTTTATAAATGTGAACAAAATATGCAATTTCTTTCGACGAACATACACTGCTCCGGACGGCTGCTCTCGAAACACGCTGGAAGAGTTCACCGTGGCTCTGGGTGGCCTAGGAAAATATTCGATGGATGAGCCTCAATGTTTCGGGGGCCAATCAAGCCAGACTTCTCGAACTGTTAACGGTACAAACTCTTATTATCAAACGAAAACCTTTTCTCAACAATTTGAACTAGCCAAAATATTTAAACCATTATCAATAATTTTTGACTACTATTTACTTAAATCTTAATTTTTTTAGTTTCTTTTTATCACAACGTGATCCAGTTCATCGACTTACAATAATGTGTAAACAACGCAGATTGGAAATGGAGATTAAGCCCCCGGTGTCATTCAAACTGATGACCGCCTTACTGTCTGAGCTATGAGAAGTCTACAGCACTAGGTCAAATCCGTCTCTTAAGCATAATCTCCAGTCTCTATTTATCAGGGGCCACGTTTGCTTATGTTTATGTACCGGTGATATCAGTAAAGCCATCCACTATATTCCAAAATCCATTTTCAGTAGAATATTTGGTTGACTTGCCAAAAGCAGATTCAAAAATCCTTTTTCTCCAGGCAGATCTGCTGTCTTCTCTTGCACAATATTCAACTAAACTGGATTGAAAAAAAAATCAGATTCTATTTGGTAGAATTTTTTCAGGACATTTTTTTTTTCGTTTTTAATCCCCAAATAATCCTGATGTGTTCAGTAGTATATGTGTCTGGAAGCGACTAATTTGATCAAGAAATTAGCTCAATACATTTTGGGATCTACCATACACGAGTCTTTACTTTATGGCATGAAGTTTCATCTCCAGTAAAAATCGAACTGTTCTCGCTCAAATATCAGTGAATATAGGGTGAAGTTTCTCTTATAGATTATGTATTTCATTGAATTGATGTTCTTTGCTCACCCCACAAGCTTCAAATGAATGACCAGATCTCTAAATTGTTTCCTAGGTTATTACCAAAAAGATGCAATAGTGGGCTGCAGATAGTTCAAATAAAGACTTCTGCTATCAGCAAATTTAAAAATAAAACCTAAAATCTGAAAATTATATTATTTTTTTTACTTTCTCTATCTATATTTATTTGTATTTCATTCCTGATCAGAGACGACGCACCGTGGAAGTTCCACGGGCAGGTGTCAGATATTTTTTGCTTTCTCATGACGACAAGATTAAAATTATTTGTCATTATGTGCTAATGATATCCAGCCTATAGTAAAGAAAAAAAAATGTGAAATAGTGAAATAGTTCTTCGTGACAAGCAACAGACTGGCAAGCTTTTCAAGTCGTACTGCCCGTTGATTGAAAATGACAGTTGGTTCTCAAGAGATTCAATATCAGCTCAAAAAGGATAAGATATAATTCAGGTAGTCAGCCGAAGAGAGAGAGAGAGAGAGAGAGAGAGAGAGAGAGAGAGAGAGAGAGAGAGAGAGAGAGAGAGAGAGAGAGAGAGAGAGAGAAAGAAAGAGAGAAAGAGAGAAAGAGAGAGAGGGGGTGGTGGTAGGGTAACAAATAGAAAGAAAGAGAGGTTGGGAAGATTCGCTTCTGACGCCTGGTTTTATTAGAAACTGTCAACCAAAACTGTCACCAAAGCTGTGAACACAGATTTTTTTCAGTTTCCAAGTTGGTTCAGCTGCTTTGTTATGTATGTTTCACGCATTAAGGCTGCACTGAAAGAGCTAGATAGCAGTAGATCTAAACATTTACTACCGATTTTGTCTACGAAAAACAGTTTTCTTGCAAAGCCTCCCCGTGAATAGGTTTTCATGGGGGGGGGGGTCCTTTTCCATTGTACATTTATGCTAAATTGATCACATAGTTTGGGTACGCTTGTTTTTGAAAATTCCGAATTTCTAGTGATCACCGCCCAAACAAAAGGCAAGAAAAGTAACTTATTTATTGAACACCCCTCTTTTCAACAAGGCATGCTGCCAACAGATGTTGGTCACATGACTGCTTCTAATGAGTGACAAACCAGACCTGTTTACTGTTGGTGTTGGGTTTTTTTTCGGATCATGTAGTTTCAACCGAAAATTATTTGGAACTTCTTGCCAAGTCGAAGAGAGAGAGAGAGAGAGAGAGAGAGAGAGAGAGAGATCATATGCCATTTTTCTGGTATGGAAGCGGGCAGGAAGCAAAGAATGAAAATGATATTGTATCAAAAAGCTCTTCCGAGAGTGCAATGTGGAGATGCACATTGCAGACAAATTGGCAACGGCGTAAAGTCAGAGGGGGCAGTCGGCAGCAAATAACTATCCAATAAGAAAAAAATCACGTGTCATAGAGAGACTGGGGAAGAGTTCCTATTCCGATCGGGCTTTTTTAGGGAACTTGACAAAAAAAAAATTGTTTGAAGTGGAATTCTTGATTTTTCGGAATTTTTGAGATGAATAATAATCATTACTACCACCTGTCTAAGCCGTGTCAAATATCCAAACGAAAAGGACGAAAGATTTCAGATTTGTGAGAAGGTTTCACTTCACTTTCAGTCATTTAAAGGAAACGAAAATCTCTTCACTTTCAACCCCTTTAAAGAGAGAAAAAAAAAAGCCAACCTTAACGTCTGACTCCTGAGAGGGTTTAGGAAACTTTGTCACTTCTCGAGAAAAAAATTCCCTTGACTCTTAAAACCTTAAAATGTGAATTCTTTTTTTAGGGGGTTTCGGATGGGGATTTTAGTTCACTTTTTACACCCATGAAGGAGGTGAAAATTTCCCAACGCTTTTGAGTCCTTTTAGGGTGAATTGAAGTAATGGTAGATTTTTAGGTAAGCGCTAACTTCGCATGGTACAAACCAATGAGCAACTTTTAATTCAAATTTAAGGATTGAGTGAATTGCTGTCATTTTTTAAAAAGTAGTTAGATGAAAATCAGATGTCAGATTGTTCTTAAAAGTATAGTAAAGTGCCCACATTGCGTTGGATACGGCCTCAATCATATTTAGATGGGATTAACGTATTGAAAGTATCTCTGTATTGTATAGTTCTTCGAAGTGGACGATATGTAGATTAAATTTAGAGGCGATAACCCTTCGAAGGGGTCTCCTTCAGTTCATCATACTTTTTTAATCAATGTATTTCTAAGGGGTTGGACGTGTATTTTCAACTCAAGTCAGACATCTGTGACATTTGGTGAATCCTTATAAGTTTGTAAACGTTCAAAATAAGCATAAGCACGGCTGGACACAATCAAAAGGACTTATTCAGCCAAATTTGAACCTACAAAAACGTTCCAGGTGAGGAATTTTCAGGGACTAACTCGCTAGAAGCCAGCTTCGTAGTCCCTTTAATATTTACAGACATTTTAGCGGTCAGAGCTCGGACCTTTTGGAGATTTGCGATCACAGACAGACAGACAGACGGACATTTGCTGAATTATCATATAATCTGGCGTATCTGTGTATACACGGTCCAAATTTAATCACTTTTTCTTTAGATAAGGGTCAAAACTTAATTGAAATTCATTGAAATTTTTTGAAGATATTGTGCTACATGGATATATCGCTACGACGCATCAATGGATCAAAAATTGAATTATTTCTTTCTTACTTCATTGCTCACCATTCCACAAAAAAGATATTCAGAAAGGGCATTGAGAACTTTGGAGATATTGTTTCCATAAAGAAACATGATGTAGGGGGAGTAACTATACATGGATCGGTCCCCCAAATTGAATAAATTCCCCTATAATTTTCGTGGAAGGCCTAAATAAGAAATCATGCAGTATATAATAATCAGCTGTCTTTTTTGACAGGTAGTCCCTGTCTCCCGTTAGAGGAAGTGAAATGAGATTGTAAGTCGGATGTTCGTAACTCGAATGCTTTGTACATTTGTAGCATCACGGAATGGATTACTGCAGTTAATTTACTTTTATTAACTCTGGAAACGTACTAGGAGATATATACGAGTATTCGGTCTTTTTTGTTTCTTTAGAATATTTATTTTATTTATCAATATCCATATATTCATTTCACCAAATTTGTATGTGTGTGTGGGTGTGAGAGCATGCATGTGTGTGTAAGTGTGCAAGTTAAATAACACTGCAACATAATCATAGAAACCTTTATCGAACAAAAATATGAACATATGATGCTATTTCCTTCTGACATAACCTCCATCTAGGTTTGTACAAGTCGGAAGGTGGTGTCTTCAATTCTTAAAGGTGTCTGCGCTCTTTATTTTCATCATTATCATTACCATCATCATCATGTTAGCATCTATCGTCAGGAATAAACCTTCCCTAAGATTCGCTAGACCTCTCTATCTTGGGCAACGCAGAACCAATACTTCCGGAATTTATCTAGCCTGTCACGCCATTTTACTCTCTATGATCCACAGCCTCGCACCTGATCTCTGGGGATCTACGTTGAGAGACGTTGTCTGACATTCTGGAAACATGTCCAGTTCCTTACCATTTAGGTTTCCCAACAGTTTCTATGATGTCTCGAACTCTTTTCTTCTCTCTGATACACTGTGCAGTTTTATATTCTCCTCATGTGAAGTTGAGCATAATTCTCTCATGTGTACATTGCATATTTCTCAGTTCGAGGAATAATCTTTTGGCTAAGCTCCATGTTTCAGTTCTGTTTGTGACTATTGGTAGGATGCATTGGCTGTATAGCCTTCTTTTGTGGGACAAGTGAGATTTTCTTGATTTGAAAGTCAGGCTTGCTCCACCGTAAGCTTGCCAATCTTGAATGATTCTCCGCTTTATTTCTTTACAGACTCTTCAATTTACACTGCATCAAAAAGAATTTAGGCTTTATCGGATGGTCCCTTTGCTACTCGCTTTGTCGAGATACAAATCACCTGCAGTGGACCGTTTAATTAAATAATTGACATTGATGTTCTGGTTTTAGCAGTTGCTTGGAGCTCAGAAGATGAGTTCGGTTGGCATTTAAAAGACATTTAGAAGACATTTTGATACATAGCATTTCGTTGAATATCTGTTGGGATAGGCCCTTGGAAGGCATCTACATTTCTACTGTGCAATGCATTGACGGGCTTTGGCTACGTATGCTGTATGTCTTGTCTCTCCAGAGATAGCACATGTCCTGTTGGGACAATTTTCTGTTACGAATGACACAACAGAGGAATTTTTTTATCATCAATGACCAAACCAGTACTTGCTCAGAAACTTTCTCCTTGTCTTGTCTATGACGAGGAGAGATACTTTTGAAGAGGTACACTGTGCGTTCAATCCCTCCAACCATCATTGCCCCAGAGGAGCATGTTAAAAGAGTAGCATACAAAGAAGATCAGATTTTAGTGTACACACCAAAACTACATTTATCGAGTACATTGGGCTGGTCGAAGACGTTGGAGGGGTACTATGAACCTTTCTGGACTTCCTTACCAGACGTATGCCAGTCCAGCTCTGCGGTTGTCACATACGAATGTACGAAGGATGGTGTTAGGTAGTGCAAGTGCAAAAACGCTGTCTCAGGCTGCAAGGCCCAGCGGAAAAGGACATGTTGAATGAATTTTATTGCCATACCCCTTAGATTATACACACACACACACACACACACACACACACACACACACACACACACACACACACACACACATATAAATATATATACCATGACTTGGGAATTGGTTTTACAGATACGTACATATATGAGAAGAGTATGAATATCTACAAAATATACATATGTATGAAAAAGTGATACTTCTTGAGATATAAATACATGAAAATATATATAAGTGCGTATCAATATCAAGTGAAAAGCGTGAAACAAATCTGTAGTGAGGATTCGATAAGTACATCATATAAAGATATTATATTAGATTATCTCCCTCTCTCTCTGTATTTATATATATATATATATATATATATATATATATATATATATATATATATATATATATATGTATATATACATATATAGAGAGAGAGAGAGAGTGAGGGAGAGAGAGAAAGACAAACACAAACCAATTTGCTCTTATAAATGTAGAAAAATAATTATATATATACATATATATATATATATATATATATATATATTTACATACACACACACACACACACACACACACACACATATATATATATATATATATATATATATATATATATATATATATATATACGTATATTCATAAGTACATATATACTTGCAACTGGATATTTGTATACTCCCAGACATAAATACATGCATGCATATAGCGTCACTCATATGGGAGAATACTATATATGTATGTACGTATATATATATATATATATATATATATATATATATATATATATATATATATATATATATATATATGCACATATAGATAATTCCTTTGATAAAATTCTCATTGTTCCTGTGCACTTGTTTTCTGATTAAAGCGACGCCTTTGGCTCGTCTGGCTACAATTCAACGGTGTAACAAAGGTATAACCGACGTGTTAAAGTGTGTGTGCCTCGAAGACAACTTCACTCTTCCACCACGATAGTGAAAATGCTGAATTGCATTGTTTCAGTGAAAATATGTGTGGTGAGTTTTTTTAAATTCTTTTATGGTTTTTCTTTTATCTTTGCCAAGGAAATTGGAAGAGGTATATTCCTCCACTTGCACCTGTCCGTCTGTCCACCCGTTTGTCCCTCTGTTTGTCCATCCGTCAGTCTGTTTGTCCGTCTGTTTGTCAGCCTGTTCTCGCGATATCTTCAAAGTTTCTCAATAAAATTTAGACTAATCAAGAAGTGATCAATTCTGGGATATATTCAGTAAATGTTCCGCATTCACTTCAGCTGCATAAAGTCATATCCACACAATATCTCCAAAAATTCTCATTAACTTTTAAAGTGATTTTCCAGAAGGTTGGGCAAGGGGTGAGAAAGAATTTGCTAAATGCTGGGGTGGATGAAGGAATTTCTCTTTTAATTGTAGGGATATTTTTTTCATTTTTTTCATACATTTATGTATCCACCCATGTTAGTCCCCATATTATCCCCAAAAGCTCTCCCCGAATTTCAATGACATGTTTTTGGCTGTCAAAGAACTAAATTTCGGGGCTAAACCAGGAATTTTATGAACTTATACAGATATATCTGATATATATGAGTGATGATTCAGGGTATCAACTGTGTTCTACACACGTTGTTCGAGCAAAAGATTTGTAGTTGTAGATTTTACGGCCAACGCATCACATTCATGAAATAGAATTAACAATCGAAGAAAATGGGGCTCCTGCAAGAATCAAACTTACCACTGACAGGATAGCCTTTTTAACGTATCAATGCTCTTACCATTGAGCTAAACGGCCGCCGGTATTGCAAAGGCCAAATAACTGCTTTCAACGTCATTGAATTAATATATCACAATTTTTTAATCATTCTGTCGGATCATATGTCCATTATTATTCTAATACATACCAGACTCATTTTCTTTAATTGTTTATTCTATCTACGTTGACTAAATTGAGTGATACACAGGTTTCTATATAATATAACGCAATTTATGATTAATTCTGTCGGACGATATATGTCCATTTCTAAGCACACACACACACGCAAACACACACATGCACACATATATATAGTACATATAGTACGAATCAGGTTTGCTATATAATATGATATAATATATTACAATATAAAGCAATGTCTGAAATGTGATAGGTTTATTTCGTAGAGAGCTCGATACATTCAACTTTACACTCCAAGTGTGAGTTGGTTTAGAGTCATTTAAACTTATATTAGCCAACCAAACATCATTATTTCCAACGAAAAATACAAAAATAATACATCATGATCTACATATTATTGGAAAATGAATTACAAACCAACAGTAAAATGGAAAATTTCAAGACGAACAAACATATGCCAGATTATGGAAAATCCAGGTTACCTCTGTCTAAATGAGGGATTTGAAAATTCAATTTTGCTAAAGAAAACTGAAGTAGATTTATTAAACAGGAGAAACTGAAGAACAATACAATCTGCCATAATCATAAAGGATACTAACAGAGGCAATAAATTCGATGCAAAAATCAAGGTTAAAATAAAAATATCCCTCAGAATACAATTCAGCATCCATTTATAGATAACTCCCACACCCAGTCCATACCCCTTGACATGTTACTTATAACCATCAGCAAAACACACACACTACAAAAATAAAAATAAAACAAAACTAAAAACTCCTCCCATTACAGCAACACCCACAAGAATCCCCCCTAATTCCCCAAATAGGAATCTAAAACATACATAATCATTCGCCTGAAGAAACCCAGAAAAAAACAACAAAAAAAAACAGTGCAGAAACATAAACGTATTTGTGTAGCGAATCTATTTTTTTACCATATATATAGTATGCCCATAAAACCCGAACTTTTAAAACAACTCCTCATGGTGACATTTTTAAGTACTCTAACTGAAATAATGACTTCAACCTTCTGTATAGAAAAGTGTATCAAGTGATAATAGTTAGTTTTTGAACTATATATGCCAGAGTCGACGTGTGTCAGAGAGGTTTGGTGTTTTTTACAAGTTGAACAATGATTGTTTTAGAAGTTCTGTGATTTATGGAAATCGTTGCCTGACCGTCAGGGGAGTCTCCGATGAGTTCTGGTTCTGAGAACGCTTGTACAACATTACTTCAAAGGAAAATCCGATGATGATTCATGTGACATTTTACTCATCTGTCAGTAACACGATTTCCATAAATCACGACATGCAATTTTCCAATGTGATTTTCCTCCGTCGATGGGGAAGATCGTCCAGAATAAGCATTATTTTATGTTAGGTGTTCTCCCCCATTCAAAATGCTGGCATAGCTCGTGGCGTTGAGTACAGCTCCGACAACTTTACCCCCACAGGCTTGTTGCAACTAAAGTTTTTCCTAATTTGAAACGTGATTTTGCACAAACACGTCGCTCTTAAACCATTGGTCGTAGAAAAAAAAGCCAAGTGCACTAGACTAACGTTCACTCTTGCAAGTGTAGAAAAAACAAACTATCCAATGTGGTTAGATGTATTTTGTATTCAAAGGTTCAAGGTCACTGTTGCATAACATTCCAGTCAGACCACATTGGAACGTCTCTTTGGTTCGGTTCAGTTCCTTTGTGGACGGACATACATATATATGTATACTACCGAAGGTTTGGGGAAATTGAACAGTACGCACGAGCAGAATGTACTGCTGACTTCTACCACAACAATTTTCAATCGTTATATTTCTTAGGGTTAATATATAAATGCACAAAGAAACTACTTCGATGGAGATAATGGGATAGAGATGATAGAATGAACAATTACTTTTCCACGAATATATTCTCCAAACTTTCTGGTAGCATCTCGTATATATATATATATATATATATATATATATATATATATGTTTTTTTCTCTATAAACTGCTGTAAATATTTTCCCTGAAAACGATGGTTAGCCCCCGTCGAAATGCATCGAAATATGCCCTTGTTTTAATAAAAGATTTTACGATGTAACACTTCTCTCCTGCGCTTTTGTCTCAACTTTCCAAAGGTCATTTTCATCGATAGTCTGTTGGACCACTTTACGTTAATAATACTAACATACATATATAGATAGACGGCAGTAAGGAGAAAATAAACCATTTAGTAGACTGTAAAAACGTTTCTGGAGAAGAAAAACCTCAGCAACAATGCATAAAGAAATTTTAAATTCTACATGGATCCATATCCTTTTATATCAATCACCAAAATCGCTTCCCTCAGCATTGTTTTGGTATCATGTGCACTGAAGAGACTTAATCTGAAACATTGCAGTCCCAAAGACAGCTGGAGCCACAAATATTAAAGTTATGCTGTCAGGCCATGAGGCAAATATGGATAGCTATCGTCTACCAAAATTCTCCTCTCTGGTGATCTGGTTTTTGGCTAACAGATTGTGTGTGCCACCATGGAAGAAATACTCGGACTCCCCAAGAAGACCTTGCAAGATCAATTAATGGCCATAAGCTGCAACAGCTCTTGACAGGGAGGAATCCCGACATGAGGTCTTCTGGGCAATTCCTTGCCTGAAGAAAACTTCTAAAGCAGAAGAGAAGAGTCGGCGCTCTAAAACCCGAAATTTCTCCACCTGCCAGATTTCCCCCTACAGCTACTGTAGTGAAGAACAAGCTTGTCCTGTCCAAATACCCATCGGAAGACCCCAAATTGACGTGGAAAACCTGCCCGATTCTTCAGTCAAAGAAGCAAGGTATAATTATATATATATATATATATATATATATATATATATATATATATATATATATATATATATATATACGATATGGCACCAAAAACTTTGGAGAAGTAGTGCATAAAAAATTACAAATTCTTTCCCTTAGTTTCCGTCGTTTCCATAGAAGTATATTCCTGGGGCATGCGTGGAACGATCTAATAAAAGATATAAAAGGGTAGACGTTTGTTGTATGTAAAATCGATGTCTGGGTTGTAAGTCAACTGCTCCACACCTATTGCTTGCATAGATCAAACACCATTGTATTTTTGAAGAAAAAACTAACCTAACACTTACAAGTTTAGAATCAATCGAATAATGGGTAAAGAGAAAAAAAAAGGTGAAAACTCTTTGTGTTGTCTTTCCATGGGTTACTTCCGATGGGAGTCAAGTTATTCTGCATTCCTTCAAGGAAGGTGCAACTTAACTTGTCTGTTTTACTTTTGTAACAGCTTGAATTTTAATTAAAAGAGCCAGAGGGATCGTTTTGATAGAAGAAAAAGTGCACAGGGACAATGGGAATTCGGTCTGAAATCAAAAGAATATCCTCGTCTGCTTGTAAATTATATATATATATATATATATATATATATATATATATATATATATATATATATATATATATATATGTATATGTGTGTGTGTGTGTGTGTTTATTAAGAAATGGACATATGATCCGACAGAATGATTATGAATTGCGTTGTACTATCCTGAAAATCGTATTTGAAATGATCTCAGTTAATATATCACTTAGCCTAGACATCATGATTGGAAAAAGAAATAAATATTATTTGCCCATTCAAATTATTACAAACATTAAAAAAACAAAAAAAACTTGACTGAATTTCACCTCCTGCTTCAACTTGGGGACAATAGAATCGTAGATAAGCTCTTCCCTGATTACTTTCAGGTTAGACAATCAAAATAGAGAGTTTCGTTAACTTTCCATGTATCTGTTTGCTTTAGCGTGAGAGAAAATAACAAACGAACGGATAAAATGTGACAACAGATTCTGAGTAATACAAAAATATAATTACTCGAAGTCTCTCTATATTTTTTGATGAAGTCCATCTGTGTATGTGTTTCTCTGTTTGTCTGTCATGCTATAGAAACCAACTAAACATGAGTTCAGCCAAACCAAATTTGGCATGTAAACTCAATGGATTCAGGGTATGTGCTGACATGAAAAGTTTGTTGATTTTTGGAATAATGGATTATATTATGGAGTCTGCGTTCGCATTTACACCCATGATAATTATCCACATCTGTGTATCTATCTATTTATCTCATAATAAATCACCTACCTTCAAAGACGAGAAGATCCCATTGTATCTAAAAATAAGTGTTCGCAACCGATGCATCCTCCCGATCGTCACTTTCGGAGTTGAAACATGGAACCTAACGAAGAGACACCCGCACACTGAGAACGATGCAGCGTGCACGGGAAAGAATCATACTCAGTCTCGCATGAAAGGACCACAAGATAGTACAATACATCCTGGAGAAGACACAAGTCCGAGACATCATAAAATCCACAAAAACTCAAATGGCAATGGGCCGGCCATGTTGCAAGAATGGCAGACAACTGATGAACATCACGACTCACAACAATGGATCCCCATAGATCACATTGATTACTGAGGTCGGTGAGGTGGTTGACTGAGAGACATTGTAGACAGTTGAGAATCCCGAGGAAGGTCTATGTCCAACAACGGACGTTAAAGGACTGACGATGATGCTGATATACCTATCTTATTGTAATTCAATACAGATATTTGAATTAAATGTAGCCCAGGAGTTCATGGTGGTTACCAGTTTGAAATGAAGTATGATTCAATAAATAAATAGTTCAAATCAATCTGCGGGTACTCATTGAAAACTGGCACTCTGGGCGAAGAAAGAATCCTGCTCAACATCACACGAAGAGATCACAAGATAGGACTGTATATTACAGGAAAAACAACTGTCAGAGATATAGAATTCATTGAAAAACTTGAATGGCAATGGGATGATCATGTTACAAGAATGGCAGACAACCACTGGACATCACGACTCATGAGGATTCTCAGAGATCATATGTGAAACGGGGGCCGACTTACGAAGTTGGACGGATATATGTATCCGGTTGTCTCGGTTTGTCTGTCCACAAGCACCCAACAAATTTCAATTCAATGGAAGGATTAGTAATGAAGCCAGTGAAGGTTAAATTGGGGGGGGGGGGGTCCAGGAAATATTTTCCGATTGATAGGTATTTTCCATTTTCCCACGCAATTTCAATGTCTGTCCACGTGATATCGCCAAAGGTTCTCAATGAATTTCGATGAAATTTCTCGAAAGGGTTGGCAATGGGCTCTTGACAAAGTGATTACTTTTGGCTTGTACAAGTAAAAACAACCCCCACGCACTAACAATGCTGTTAGCAGATGTAAATGCTCTCTGAGTGCTTTCCAATTTTAAATATTTCTTCCCTGCAAGAAAATTATCTTAAACGCTTACAGAGTATGATAATCCGTTGGGGAAAAATATGATTTTTTGGTTTGTTATTCAATTTCGATGACATGTTTTCTTCGCTCTGATTATCAAATAAGCTGACTCTTAAATGGTTCCAGTCAAAAATTTTCAGTTTGTTTTGGATTATTTAGGTAATCTTTTTTTTAAAATTTTTCATCGCAATTTTCCATTTTTCTAATTATTGATCATTTTTTTTGTTAGCCCTGACCTCGTGTTTTATTTTGCTCTTGTTTGGTAGCAAATAAATAGGTTGTTTGGCTCTGGGATCTTTTGCAAGAAAACCAGACGTCGAGAAGGAACTAAATGTGACGATAATCAAAAGTATCTTTTTTTTTTGCTTGAAATCTCTTGTTTATTTTGCATATATATCATCCGTCAATTCACAAACATTAAGTTGCCTGCAGTCTCCAATAAACACCACAACTATAACACGTAAACATTTGACAACTAAGTGGCAATAAGGAACGTCCAAATGTTGTGACTGTCACATAAATCCGAAATGACAGCACCTGAAAAAAACTTCTTCATTTCTGTCTTTCCCTGTCAATTCTTTAATCTAGCTGTCTTTCCACATGAGAGCCTCGACTTGACAATCAAATAAAAAGACTGGAAAGGGAAATGATTTTCGTTTTCTATCATGTTATTATCTTCATTTTATCATTTTTTCTGCTTCTTTCTCCTTTCTTCCCCCGTTCTTCTCTGTCATTCCCACACCTTCCTCTAATTATTTTCCCATCTGTGCCTGCTCTCTCTTCCTTTCCTTCGTTTTTTTTTTATCGTTCTTTCGTCAGTGTTTTTACACTTATCCCCAGAACAACTAATCCGTTTATATTCGTCTTCTTCTTCTCTTATTCCTCTCTTTTTTACACCCCCACCCAACATTTAATTTTTGGAATTTTCGAGTTTTCCCGTTTCTCGACAATCACCATGAATCTTCACTTCAACTCCCATTTTTGACTAGCGGAATTTATGACGGGACTTACGTGCAAAAATCCACCAGCAAGCGATGATCAAAGTTCGAACAAAGAACAAATTTTCTTGCGTGATATATTTTTCCTGTGTTGATTGATTAGACACGAACGGAAAAAAAGTTCCAGCGACACGACTTGACATATCTGATCGTTTTTAGCAACTTTCATTTCAATGACACTTTTGTAATTTTTAATTTCGGTATGTCTTCGGATATTCAGCTTTTTAAATGTGCGATTGCTCTAACAAAAAATTTGTCCGTTATTTCGATTATATATATATATATATATATATATATATATATATATATATATATATATATATATATATTGTATTGTATTGTATGCTTGTACGCGTGCGTATATCATCGTAACCCATCAAAATCGGCATATGGTGGACAGAGTCTCTTCAAACTCCTAATGCTCTAATTTGAAGAGTGAAACCAATACCGATGATTTTTGACTGTCACATTAAATATTTGTAGGGAAGTTCAATATTATTACAATATTTCATCCAGGTTGGTTTTTTTCACCTGGCCTCATTTTCTGATAGCCTCCACTTTTCAATTTTTTTTTTTACTTCACCTAATATTCTGATGAAACTTTTTTTTTTTTCAAATTTCTTTTGTTTCAAAATGTGTCTTTATATCCTGATTACACTTCTTGAAAGGTTGGAGTCATAATTGAACGGTAACTTTCAAAAATGGAGTGAGCTGTTTTTCTCACATTTCAGGGGCCAGAAAAGAAGAGAACAAGTTTCCCTTCGTAGATGTCAGGTGTGAAGAGAACTGTTACCCCTTTCAAGTTTCAAATGTCTGCAAACCTCATTTCCCTTCCAGAGGTCAAAAATGAGGAAGGCATTTCTTCTCTCAGGGGTCAATACTTAAAGGGGCTTTGTTTCCACTTTTTGAGGACCAAAGTTGTGGGGAAGCTTTTCTTGGGATGAGGTTAGAAATGAGACGAAACTTTTTTTGGAAAGATACCGATAATTAGTTTCCATTATTCATTTATTTGAGAATAATCATAATTCTTAACAAAGGAGGTGACTTGATGACAAGTTTAATGGATGGCATAAGTGGCTTTTAGCGAGTATATATAAACATATATGTGCATCTCACTTATATGTGTGTATGTGTGTGTGTGTGTGTGTGTGTGTGTGCGTGTGTGCATGTGAACGTGTAAGCGTGTGTATGTGTACTAGCAGATTCGTTGATAATTATTGACGCTAGCGTAGATCGACCTTCGACCAGCTGGAGGGAAATACGTACTGGGACGATTGTCTTCAAAATTGGGAGAAAAAAATAACACAATTATTAATGCATATATATATATATATATATATATATATATATATATATATATATATATATATATATATATATATATTCAAATATAAATAAACACACGTAGATACATTCGTATCAACATGTCATATTTTACAAACGTGTCTTCAATCCTAACTGGTTAAAACATAGTTGTGGCTTTCTACCAAAACCATAATCTGTACTGTAGCTGACTGTACATTACATCAAGTTTGTTGAAACTTCCTATCAAATACCAAATGGGACCGTTTAGGGCAAAGGGGGCATGTGCAACTCTCGTTTTGTCGGTTCTTTTGATATGTCAGTGATACCTAGTCAATGGGATAACGAGGCAACAGAAGAATTTATATTCTTGAGATGGAATACTTATTGCCTCACCCCTGTTGTTTATTGGTTTCAGTTCGTGAGGAATGGTACCATCCACCAACAAAATGAACGAATCTTCGTGTCAGCTAGAATGGTTTGAACGCCTAATTGAAGAAGAATCTGGTTATCCTCAAAAGTCGTCTCTCACCCAAACCGAAAATGCTTGGTTGGACATGTGCGAAAGGCTGACCAAGACAGCACTAACTGTTCACTATCAATTAAGACCTGGGCCATATCAACTGGCCACAGTACGAAAACAGAAAATGTGAAACAATAGAGAGAAGTTCGGCAGCGTTTAATCACCAGGTCAGAACCACAGCAGGTGTCATTAATGAAGATCAGGATAGAAATAAAATCTTTTATCCTTGTCTGTTTCCTTTCCTTGCCATATAAACTTCCCTAATCTCTCTGTTCATTTCTTTCACATCTTGGCTTTTAACTGTCTCAGTCGCTCTATCATTTGTGTAATAATAGACGGCAATCTCACCTTATAAACCCTATTTATCTGTCTTGCAACTATATGCGATGCAGGTTATTTCCTCCCAGCTAAATTCTCTTATCGGGAACAGAATCTCTTATCTGCAGTATTCTTAGCATGATTCTGGAACTTCCGAAAAATTACGCTTGAATAAGAACAGGAAATCCTTTCTTGGTGTAGGCTGACGCGTCTGCATTCAAAGATAATTCTTTGTTCCCCAGGTTTGAAAATGGCTTTTATAATTTACATGGGGAACATGTTTGTTAACATAAGCAAATGCGAGGTAGAGGAAATATTAAGATAAGCTGCAGTCAAAGTTGAAAAAAAAAACGAAAGTAGAAAGGCAAATTATTAGATTTGTAAGATAACAGCCTCTTTATCGACCTAACGGCGAATTCTCGCGATCCCGAGAGTTAACGATGCAGATAACGTGAGAATCCGCCCCCAAAAGACGTATTTTCCCCAACCCCTTCCCTTATACGTCCCGATTCAGGTATATTTCCTACTTTTTTTATGGTTGGTGCTGGAGAATTTTCAATTTATAATCCTTGTGTGATTGATGCTTTTTAAATTTCATTAGTTTTTCCACAGAAATCCTCGGAGCTTCAAGGTCTGGGGAGCAGAACAATGCAATTTCTATTTGTTAAAGAATTCGACGCGCGTATCCTAAAAGAATAGTATACAATTCCATGGCGTGAGATAACATATTATCCCCTTAAAAAACACTCTGTTTTATCGCTTGTGGACGCAAAGTAAGGTGACTTGTGGCCTTGTGTCAGACAAAGTAAGGCTCAGTAAGTAAGTAAGCCAAATGGAAGAAACGTCTTATTCTGAAGAAAAACAGCGCCCGTTTCTCCTGGCAGTCGGTCTAAAATAAACAATCGAAAACAATCAAATTTACGTATCGAAGCCGTCTCACCATTATTGATTGAATTCAATCATCTCTGCCCGAGACGTGTTTTCGGAGCAGTTGGCGTAAATAGAAATTCCTCTCAATAGTTTGGACGACAAGAACGCTATACATAGAAACACTACACATGTTGCCTCAAAGCAATGTCATAATTGATTTAGCGGCAAATAGTTTTATCTCTGTCAATACACCACTACCCTCTTCGATATTCTTGCTTATTTTAGTAATGCTATCATCTAGATAGTTCCGAGTTCTCCTTTTCCATTTCTTCCCAATCTTTTTGCCATGATCTTCTAGGTAGTTCCATACATGCTCGTATTGATGGCTGGAACTGTCAACTTCGCAATTCCACATTTTTTCCTGTTCTCTGGCAAGGTTCAGATATTTTGCAATTTTTTCTCTCACCTGGTACCCATTTCTCTATATGGTCTGCTGACACAGCAACATCACCTACCTGACAAGTCATCTTTCTTTGTTTACGATGACTGAATATGATTGAGTGAATCATAAAATGAATTTCGAGGTGCAAAAGAGTTCAACGTATCCCATTTTTTACGACAGCTTCTGGTTTATGATTTTAGTACTTGATTAAATTGTCAAATCTGCATGATAGCGCTATTTAACCGCGTGAGCAAGATCTTGTCACCTGAAATAGAAAATAGGGGAATGCAACTATTCCGATTAGTAAATGTCAACCCAAACTGTCACCAATACTGTCAACATGGGTTTCTTCCGTCTATAAGTTTTTAAAAAAGTATTGTGAAGCTTGAGGGCAAATGTTTCTACATTTACTCCCTATTATGACGAGAAAAAAAAAACGTTTTGTTATCTTACATCATGGGTTTTTCTGAGGGACGGGTCAGTTTGTAATGTAATTTCATGCTAGATCGATCCCTTAGCTTATGTTTGGCAGTATACACATTTTTTTCTTGTTTAGTTTAATCATATCCAACACACCATTTTGCCAAAAGACGTAGGTTATGTGACAGTTTTTTACTGGAAAAAATAGACCATTTTTTTATAAGCTTATCTGAGTCTTGCTCATGGCCACATGTGTGAGCACCCCAGCGAGTAGTGAACGAACTGCATTAGCAGATATGCCTGTCAGACCTGACCACTCACCATCATGCTATGTAAGCCATCCACCAAATAAGCTTGTAATGTTACACAATCCAATATTTCAAAAAGTAGAAGAAATTATGATATATATATATATATATATGTGTGTGTGTGTGTGTGTGTGTGTATATGCGTGTGTGTGTGTGTGTGTTTGTGGTTGGGAGAATGACATACTGTATAATTACGTGCCAGGTCTTCTTTCTTTTCCTTTTTATCAAATACAATGAAGTATACATTAGTAAGTTTTCTTCTTTTTTTTTACCAATCAATAATGGTGAAAAAGCCCGGAATATCATTTGCCTCCAATGCACGATTCACCCCTCAAGCCACACACGCACGTCCATTTTCTAATAGGTGTGCGTGTAAATATCAAAGAAATATAATTAGAGTATGTAATTAATGTATGTTTTCTGTTTGTTGAGTGTTGAGTTTATTTCTTCCAGCATCTTTTAAGAAGGTCACAAAGTCCACTGTGAAAATATTCTAGGCTATTTGTTTGTTCACGAAGGGCAACATCTAGCAACCTTGATACATCTTAATTATTTAGTTATTTATATACAGTTTTTTCTACGATTGAAGAGCAGAAAGTTCCAATGGAAACCTTTCACTAAGCCGAAATATCTCAAAGCGAAAAGGCCATCACTGTTGAGTTATAAGGGGAAAAATCTGATTGTTCTTGGATTTTGTGAAGATGGTATGTTGGGCTGTGCCGTCGGAGGTTGTAGTGGTGAGATGTGCAGAAAAAACAAGAGATTGCACGTTGCCTCTATAACCAATAGCTGTAAAGCAAACAATGAACGCTATTTTCTTGTTTTCTCTTTCTTTCGTGAAAGCGAGGGAGTAGCGTGAAGAGAACTCTCAAAGACTGGGCGGTATCTGTATTTATTTAGTCTAGTTTACAATGGTGCTGCACATTTCCTACTGTGTTTCTAATTTGGTCTTGCCACGTTTTCAATTTTTTTTATAACTGTTTTATAACACCAACAGCGATATATATATATATATATATATATATATATATATATATATATATATATATATATATATATATATGTATAACGAACAGATTTCGTGCGTACAAGTGTGTATGTGTGTGTTTCAATGCAGGTCTGTGTGTGTGCGTATGTGTAGTTGTACCAATAAATCGTAAATGATATACAAAAAAAAAATAGAAAATAAAAAAAATCACCAAGCAGATCGCTCGGGGACTACTGCGAAAGAAAAGTAAAAAAAAAAAGAAGCCATCTGTATCTCCCGAATGCAAATATAATGTAAGAAGATACGGCGTGGGTAGATTTGGATAATGCATGAAGTGGTGTGTCTATAAAGCTGGATTCAATGATTGTCACTCATCGAAAGACACAGCTTTCAATGCATAGAAATCCAGAATAGGGTATGACAAGACAAATGGCAGCAAAAAGCTTTAGGTGGTGGTGGACGGGGGGGGTGCAGACCACCTGGGATAGGAGCCGAAATACTGCAGATAGCACCAGAAAAGCCAAGAGACAGTAAAGAGGAGAGAGAAGAGACTAACAGTAGCAGAGGTACGTCCATCCGAAATTTAGCTCGTGATGTATGCATTTAGCAATTTTTGTTCGTGTTCTGAAAACAAGATGTCTATCGTGGTCGAGACATTTATTCCACGTGGTGCATTCCTCTTTGTTGATCCAGCTTGTTGGTTTCGCAACATTTGTTTTCGTTTTTGACTTCACTTTTCTGCAGATGCTTTTGCATCCCCAAGAAGCAACTCGACTCTGCCGATACGCTTGATCTATTTCCGGACTAATGTCACCAGGTGAGCGAGTAGAAGACATAGAATTTCACTTCACTACTCTCCTTTTGATCAATTAATTGGACCGCTGTCAATTTTAACAGAGGATGACGTTGGCATAAATATCAGTGAGAAGAAGGGAGACTTCGTGGAATAGTGTACGTGGCAGACTGAATGTGGTTAAAGAACTGAATTAAAATCAGAAATTCGCCTGTCTTGAGTGGAATTCGTGGATGTCAATCGTTCAAAATCATTGGAAAGAAATCGAAAAACTGAATATCCGAGGGAGAATTGAAACTATTCCAACAAGAATTACAAACATTTTAAAAAGACTTATTGTCACTTGACCCCGGTGACGGTCACTATAAACATTGAGGGACAATATATAATCGACGATAATAAAGATGACAATAGATGTAGCAATTGAGTATTGGAAATTTAATTGAATAATCGAATATTGTCTGAAATTCTGAGGCAAGTCATTATCACTAATCCAAGCGTAGTTGGGGATTAAGTTCTTGATGAATTTGTGGATATATTTCAACGGATGCCATCCATAGTTTCACTCATTTCCTGAAATTTCATGATGGGTCACTATCACAGCTCAACAATGATGAAAATATTTGTCCGAAAAAATCATGAAATCATCATCATCATCATCAGTCTTTTAGCGTCCGTCGTTGGACATAGACCTTCCCCAGGATTTGCTACACTTCCCTATCATGGGTGTCGCGGAGCCAATACTTCCTGAACCTCTCCATCTAATATTTTGCCGGCCTCAGTTGCACGTGTGGTCTCGGGGGATCCATGTTGTGAGTTGCGATGTCCATCGATTGTCTGCCATTCTTGCAACATGGCCAGCCCACCGCCATTTCGAATTTTGACAGAGGCTCCCTGCGTAGACTTCGCATTAGTGCCATTGGAATAAGCATGTATGAAATTTTCCCGAGCTGTGAATAAATAGTAAGGCACTTGGAGCCCTTAAACGTTTTGAATTTGTCCATGTACGAGAAGATTACTCTGTCAGAAGAGAAAAATTACAACTTGGCTGTCATCATAGCTGGATCTCGAACCCATTCAATGAAAAATGTTTTGGTGTGGGGCTAGCAATCCCAACCCAAGAAAAACCTCCTTGCATCTGAAACAGCAACAGAATCGGCCCTATGCTCCACTAGGTGTCTACAGGAAGAACGAGCACAAAACATAACAAGTGTGAAATATGGTCGATATGAATCCAAAAAGAAAGGATAAATATTCTTGTCCAAATAACTCATTGATTTGACGATGCTAAACTATGACAACTTGGGTTTTCCTTCCCTACCCCCACACACAAACGTGCGTTCAGATTGGCACTCTCATTAATTCTGTTGCTGCAGTCTGACAACCATTTGCGCAAATCTTACCTACAAAACGACGACGAGGCTTTCAAAGATGAGACATTAATGTCAGAGTTTTTGCCCTGTCATCGACGATGGCAAAATATAAGAAAAATAAAAAAAATAAAATGCCGACATTCAACGCTATCAAGAGAGGAACGTCTTTATTTTCAGTTTTTCTTCTTGGCCATATGTAGAACAGGCACACCAAATTTGATTGAACTCAGAAGGTCAAATCCTGACGTGACATTGTATGACATTACTTCGTACTGAGGTATCGTGAGTTGAAATCCAAAATATATTTACGGAGCAATCATTCTTTATCGATTTTTCGACTTTCTAAACCAATTTTTTGATAAAATAAGATTTTATGGAGTTATCCCTGTTTTGATTAAAGTGAATAAGATTTTTTTAATCAAATTATGACTAGCTTTTTATTCATCAATTTTATTTTAAAATAGATGCGGCTATTAAGTTTCAGAATTTTGTTTACTTTTCTGTAAAACAGCTGACGTACTACGTGTTGTTATAGAGTGTCATGTCAGCATTTGACTTTCTAAATTTAATTAAATATAGGATGTCTATTCTACGTACGACCTTTCTGCACCTCCTGAGCGGAATTGACGGGAAAAGGAAGGAAAATGAGTAAGCACTTGGTGGGACAAGTTTCAATTCCATCTGAGCTGCATGTGTCCAATATAATCTTTTTCACTTAGCTTCCCTGACTGTTAATTATTTTCACTTGTTAAAAAAAAATCCTGTTTAATTTCCCAGCACACAGCACGTACCGTATGCCCTGTGAACAGAGCATAAGAAAGACGTTCGAGAGGTCGAGCTAGTGGTGTGTCTATTGAGTAATGACACTCGGCTTTATAGGTCATACTACAGCGCGATTTCTGGGACCAGAAGGTGTACATTGACCAATGGACGAAGTGTAAACCACTGAACTTTTCGAACCGCTCGCATCTTCATTTTGCTATCACACATCGCTTGAAGTAGATTGTTTTCTGACTTATGAAATGATCCATTCCAAAATTCAAGCAATTTAAATTTTTGATGAAATTATAGATAATGACTAATAAACCTTTTTTGTATTCTAACTTATGTTGATGTGGAAGAATAAATGACATATTATTTAGGGTAGATCAGTTTTGGAACTATGGTCTCGGACAAGTCCAGATAGTACTTGAGCTAATAAAAATCAACGTACATCATACCATTACCAGCTTTTACTGTCCTCTACTTTAGAGAGTGAAATATAAAAGTTGTCGGTAATGATTGCGGTCTTACTCACAAAAATATCAGGGTCGAATTATTAGATGGAGAGACGAGCTTAACAAATTCAGAAAGAGCTGGCTCCGTAACGCCCACGATAGAAAAGCGTGGCGAATTCTGGGGTAGGTCTATGTCTAACGACGGACGTTAATAGACTGATGATGATGATGATGATGATGATGATGATGGTGAAGATACAGTTACTTGGTGAGCAGATGTCAGAATAATCCTGTCCCAGTTTTTATGTATTTTTCTCTCTTAACAATCTAATGAGGATGTTTTCTTGAACATTTTGATGAACTTATCCTGCCTTTCTTCTCATTCGACTATTTCCATTCCCCAATCCCCGTTCGTTAATTCCGATGATTGTATTCCTATTCTGCTATTTCCATACCTCTCTTCCAATTTCCAATTCTCATGCCTTCAAATTCCAATTTCTGTGTTTCCATTCCTCTATTCCTATTCGTCGATTCCTATTCCCCGAATCCCATTCATATATTCACATTCCCCTATTCCCAACTCCTCTATCCCCATTCTCATATTCAGCAGATAAGACCATCCTTTGCTCCTGAACACTGAACATTTTTGCGATATCAAGGTTTAAATATCTGAATTCGAGTCTCTCCTTTATTTATTAGAATTTAGGAAAATGAAAATAAAATAGCAACTTCGTCTGGATCTTTTGTTGGAATTACGACCAAGCCTTGCAAAAGTGGGTGTTTTAATGCATTTTAGCAGACAATTTACAAATAAAAGTGGTGTCAAAAGTTTTGCATCATAGTTACTATACAAAAACAACCCCTGTAAAACCCTTAAAATATGTTTTTCTTTATTAAAAACGGATAGTCCAAGTTCTTCCTCTAGGTCCACTAGGTATGCATACTAATTTTAGTTGAGATAAACCAAAGATGCAGCAATGAACAGGAAGTAAGTGATTCAGTTTCGAATTTTAGTTACCTGTAAATATGAATTTCCGCCAGAAATATTTACGAATTCATTGAAATATTTCTGATGTGTGTCCGACAATACAAAAAGAAACATACGTAGGTACCGAAAAAGAACGAATTATTTCAACATCATTTTGAAATATACCGCTTTAGTTGTAAAAGTATGATTACGTTAATATTTGGGATAATTGCAATTGTAGATCAGGCGTGATTGCTAAGCCTGCTAATTAGGTATGTCACTACGTATTCCTAATTAGCCTTGAAGATCATAGACCTGGGGTTACCACTTCATAATTAAAACTGACAGATCAGCAAAAACTAATATATCTCTGCACATTGATTAAGTCGGGCATGTTTTTTTCCTGAGATTGAAAAATTGTTTCATGTAATATTCACTAAAAATTAATGTCCATTGTTTTAAATCGAAAAGTACTGATAATAGATAAAACAGAATTACGTGTGCTGAAACTCATTTTCTGTAAAACTTTTCCAGATCATTTGATCCCGATTACATATCTAGCTCCCCCGGGTTAGTAGAATTTCTCTTCACCGTCATCATCATCCTTTTAGCGTCCATTATGGACATAGACCTTCCCTTGGATCACAAGATCTCTCTATCGTGAGCGTTATGCTGCCAGTACCTTTCTATTTCGTCATTCCATCTTATATTTTGACGGCCAATGTTTTGCATATGATCTCAGTGGATTGATCATGACTACCCCATGGCCTTTTGAGCTTTTCGGACCAAGTTTACTTTACCAACCCTCAGATTTCCCAGGACTCATGGTGACTTCATTCAAACGTCACCATTTTTAAAACGTAAACAATAATACGTATTTGCAAAAGTTACTTATCCTCAGGGAAAGAAGTAATTTTTTTCTGTTTTCAATCTAAAAGAGGTCTAATGTTTCAGGAGTTACAAACCACCAGAAATACTAAATGGAGAAAAAAAAGTAATGTTTAGAATTCTTTTGAAAAAACATCACGGTCGTAAAATTGAGTCAAAATTCATGTTAGATGTATTTATGTTTTTAAAGGTCTTTTTTTCTAATATATCTATGAAAATAAAGTTTATTATATGAATTGAAAAAAAATTATTTATCCAATTTGACATCGGATATTTTTTAATCATAATTAATTTGTGTAGTTTAAAAAAATTCACAACACATACTTTATTTTTTCTGGTTCTGTAAGGAATTTGGTACATCACTAGTTCCATCTTCAGAGAGAGTTCCGACCGTTTCTCTTCAAAACTATTGCAGTATCCAAAGATGTGAGTCCTTTGATTGCAAATGAAGACCTTTGGCCTTCAATAGACTGGATAAAATAACATCACCTTCAAACAAATGACATAAAGTGTGCACACTGTGACAAAAAAATGGACAGGACAAAGAATTTCAAGACTCTGGATAGATACACATGGAAATGCCAGAATGAAGTCTGCAACAAGTGCAAAAGTATTAACTTTACAGAAGCAGATATTTGTCATCTATTTTCTGAAAGTGCAATTAAAAAAATGCCATGAGACATCTTGATATTTGTCCGAGGAGTAAACTCCATATCTATGGTGAATTTTAGAAAATATGATCATTTGAAGATAACCCAATACAGCTTGGGGGTCTTGGTGTAGAGTTTAAAATAGATGAGTCCTGTTTCTCCCATAAGCCAAAGCATAATCGTAGAAGAACTGCAAGCACGCCATAATAGGTCTCTGGTTCAGCGGACACAATTACTCATCCTACCGCTGGTTATATGGAATAAGTTGAAAAAGAAATGTGAAATATTTACAACCCAGATTATAGAAAAAATTGCATTGCCCGGAACGACCATTCACATCGATGAATAGAAGGCATACGAGCTGATTCAACAAGAGTTAAGATTTCCTCATAAGACTGAGTATAATTCAGTTTGCTTCGTGGATAAAAACAACAAAACCCAAAGTCCACACATAAACAATAGTGAGCTATCGGAATTTCCAAAAACGTTTCATAAAATCAATGATATGTTGTAGGAGATCTCATTTAGAATCCTATTTAAAGGAATTTACGTGGCTCGAGAGATGCAAACATAATAGTTTTTAAAAATTCTGTGAGACAATTTCGGTAACATTCAAACCAACTCTTTTTTCTCTATTTCTATAAATTTAATCAACTTTTTTTTTCATTTAATTGGATTGAAAGCACAAACATATTTTTTTTAGGGTAAGTAACGTTAAAAAGTAATGTATGAGTTTTAAAAAATATCTTCGATTGAAAACAGAACATTTTTTTTGTTTTCCTGGTTGTACGTAACTTTTGAAACTTAACAAAAAAAAACTACGTTTTTATTCTTATTCAACGTTTTGGGATTCTGAGAACAAAAATAATTTTTTCAATCAAAAAATGACTCACTTTTCTCTTAGGGTAAGTATCTCCAGTAAACACGTGTTATTTGTTTAATATGGTGATATTTGAATGGTGTTAAGTCAAATGTGTCCGTTTTCAAAGCA
>OY735203.1:56997060-57042060 GCA_963457665.1 Thysanoteuthis rhombus | reverse complement strand
GAAAAATAGGAGTCTGGGATAGAATCCATAAGAAATCTCGGTCCAAGTTTACTTTTTGCACCCCCAGACCGATTGCTTTGAAAACGGACACATATGACTTGACACAATGCATAATATGTTGGGCCTCACATGGAAAGACCACAAAACAGTACAGTACATCTGGAAGAGGATGGGAGTTAGGGACATCATAGAATCCATTAAAAATCTCAAATGGCAGTTGGCCGGCCATGTTGCAAGAATGGTGGACAACTGATGGACATCGTCACTCACGATATGGATTCCCCGAGATCACATGCAAAACCGAGGCCGGCAGAATATTAGATGGAGAGACGAACTTGACAAATTCAGAAAGTACTGGCTCCACAACGCCCATTATAGAGAAGTGTGGCGAATCTTGAGGAAGGTCCATGTCCAACGACGCACGTTATAAGACCAATGATGATGATGATGATAATTCTTTTGGATATATTCCAACCATCTCTCTTTAAAAAGTGGAGTTTCATGTTGTTGAGTATCCTTGATATCAGTCGTTCTCATTGCATGTTTTCACGTAGAATTATCTAATTGAAACTTTGAAATGCTATTACGGAAAAAAGAACTTGAAATGGAATAATTGTAATTCCATTTCACGTGTCAAAGAAACAACCGATTGAACAGGGGAAACAAGAGAAAATGGAATCGAATTTACATGTAGATGAAACATGTTTACCAATGACATTCGATTATAAAAGAACATAAAACTTATCATCGCAGTCAATAATTGCACAACCGTAGCGTAAAAATTTGAAATTATGAGGAAAAATTCCATTGAATATCTAAGAAAAAAATTACACTCAGGAGAATCTTGGATATTTTCACTAAAAAGCATCTGAAAATTTGATACTAAACATCTAAAAACATTCAAATTCTGGAGAATCTAGATCTTATTAACAAATCCGTCAAAATAAGCCCCCATCCTAGGACAAAAAACTTTTTTGCCCCGAAATTCAAAGATGTGTTCTTAGAAAGGGTCTAGTGGAGTACTGATACCAATCTGTAATTCTCTAGAAAAAAAAACAGTATGGCCAGGAGTGCTGGAACAAACAAACAAACACTCGAAAATATAAAAAGGGATAGAACCTTTGCCATCTTTGGTGGCTGCCGTTATTCAATGAATATATCAATCAGAGAGGAGGCGCAGGTTGGTAGAGTGGGAAACAACACAGAGAATAGATACTGTAAGCTAAGTTTAAACTTCGTCATTAATGCCCTTGGTAAACACATGGATTCATCTCCCCCCCTTATCCAAGCTATGATTGAAACAGCACAGGGTGGAATTTGTGACGCCATTTTGGGTGTCTTTTCTATTTCACAAATGCTGAGTGAGTAGTTATGCGATACAAGGAAACCATAACCAGCGTAAGGACTCTACTTACTTTCAATCAGAGGTATCCGGTCAATTTGTCGTGTCAAAGCAAACAAAAGTAAAGAAAAATATGTTAATTGAATTATAAAAACAAGAGATCATGGAATTTGATTTAAATGCATACGAAACAGTTTCAGTGACGAAAATTCAGTTGCAATATAAATTTAATATTCCCCCAGAGGCATTCAACGTTTAAGCAAAAACTGAAATTACAGTTTAATGCATTGGATATTGAAATATTAAAATCTCAGATACATATAACCGCCTTTAACAAATTGAATTAGAATTACCGTATTTAACGACGTATAATATGCACGTGAATTTATGAAGAATCAATGCAAACCTTTCATAGCATCCAGTGTGTAAGAATTATAACTGGAAGGTCTTCAATCGAGGCTCGATTTTGGCAGGTATGAGACTTGAATGAGTTGCATAGAGAGTTAGTTACCCCAAATATCCTTGCAAAACATTATTATGGTAAATAATAATTAAAACTGAACTATAAAATACAATAGCTGGTAAAATACTACAAAAGATTATGTGTAACTACTTATAAAATCACATCTTTTACACGCAGGTTCATAACTGTTTTCTTTGTGTGTTTTTCTTCTCTTTTGGGTGTTTTTCTCTCCCAGATATAACTTCCCCAATGTATCATTTTCCCAAATGTTATAGCCAAATAAATAAATGTAATCAAATTGTAGCAAAGACCGTGGTGTGAATATATGTACATATATATATATACATAATTAGGAAATTGTTTCAGATTTGAATACTGAATATACAAAAAAAATCTTAAAACTCCATGCCATTTCAGTCACTTAGGAATAGAACATTCTGGTGGATGGGGAATATATGCGTAAATAAATATATTGCTTAAATTCAACCTTACTGACCATCCAGTTCCATGGCGCAGAGGTATGATACCGGTCTGAAGCGAAGCTTTCAATCCTGCCTCGTGGTACTGGATGGGATAATGGATAGTCTACAACCACACTGTAGATTAGTAATAAAGCTAAACAGCTGTCTGTGGAAGACACAATGATTGATATATATATATATATATATATATATATATATATATATATATATATATATATATATATATATATATATATGCGTGTGTAATGGCATAAGTTGAATGAAATGATTAGTTTCCAGGGGTCTTTCCTGTTTTAGTTCGTTCGATGGCTTGTTTCACTTCCCATGGCGTAAGTTTTGGGAGGTCCTCGAACTGATCGGTTCTGCGTCGCACACCCAATTCGTTGTTTTGTGTTCCTTGTTTGAATGAGTAGAGTTTTTGGTAAAAAAATCAGGCTCGTTCGACAATCTGACCCCAGTCTGTTGCTAAGTCTCCATTTTCTTCCAGTACACAAGCTATTTATTTCTGTCCTATAGTGAGAGTTTTGTTAATAGCTTTAAAGCCTCCAAACTTTTTCGATAATTGTTGCTGTCGTGTATCTCCTTTTGTCTTGTCGTTTTTTATTTTAATGATTTTATGTAGTTCGGTTGCTTCAATTTTCTCTCCATTTTATGCCTAAAACAAAATAAAGTCTCTGCAGATCGGAACAGAGCAATCATCATGCTGTTACATAAAAAAGGGACCCGAGAGACATCAAGAAACTTCAGACCAATATGTTTACTTAACTGCATCTACAAAATTTTTCAGGTAAGTTATCATTAACTGAACCACCAAAATGCTAGACAAAGACCAACCGAGGGAACTAACTGGCTTCAGAGGAAGCTCTTCAACCATGGACCATCTCTATTCAATAAATCAACTAAAAGAGAAAGATGCAGAATATAAAATGCCACTTGCAATAGCATTTATAGACTTCAAAAATGCCTTTGATTTAAAAGAAATTTCTGCGATCATTGATGCTATCACCCTACTAGGTGTAGATCCCGTATGTATTAGAGTATTGCAGCATATATACCGTCACATCAGCTCGTTTATCAGGATACATAAAGACTCAGTGGCATTTCAGTTCCAAAAAGAGTAAGACAAGGTGATAACAGCTCACCCAAACTCTACAGCCCGCCTTGAGATGATCTTTATAAACGTAGACTGCAAAAACAAAAAATCAAAATAGACAACAAATACCTAAGTAACCTCAGATTTACAGACGACATTTAATTCTTTGCAGAGAACAGGAGTCAGGGACACCATAGAATCCATTAAAGATCTAAAATGGCAATAGGTTGGCTATGTCAAAAGACAGCACAGTCTGTAATTGAAAATTCAAGAGTCTGAGACATCATAGAAACTGTTAAAAAACCTAAATGGCAAGTGACAGGTTATGTTATGAAAATGGCAGATAATTGATGGACATCACGACTCACAACGTTTATCCCCAGAGAGGCCGGTAGAATAAAAAATGACAAAACGAATTGGATAGGTTCAGAAAATATTGGCACGACAGAAAGGGATGGCGAATTCTGGGGAGGGTCAATGTCCAACAACAGACGGACAAAGTATGATGATGATGATGATGATGATGATAATGTATAAATATATTGGATTAAAATTGTTAACCATATGGGATCTTATCAACAATCAGATACACGTGAATGAAGATTTGTATAATGAACACCAACATACAAACATACATTTATATATATGTAAAGAAAAATAGATTGATAGATAGATAGGTAGGTAGGTAGGTAGGTAGGTAGAGAGAGAGAGAGAGAGAGAGAGAGAGAGAGAGAGAGAGAGATAGAGGACAAACCAAATCACGATGCAAAAGAGTTATATGATTTAGGAAAATAGAGAGAAATTATTTGACATGCACGTTTGCAACAAAGACATACACCAGCATAAATGAAGACATTCTGAGTACTAGTGAATAAAGGTAGCCACTTTCAGAGCACCAAATCAGCACTGTAACATTATCAAAAAATTAGTCGTAAAAGTTATCAATCGCAAGCTGGGAATTTTTTTTTTGTCTTCACACGGCTTAGGTAAGACAGAATTGTCGGGAAAAAACTGCCTCGAGTTGCAAATCTATAATCAAGGTAGCTGTGTCGAGAAAAACGTGTCCAAATCATCACGATGTCGAATTCTCCGCCATATTGCAGAATGTGTCAAGCCCGATATTCGATATCTTAAGCCTAGGCTCAAAGAAAAATATTTGGAATGGGCAGGAAAGTATTAGAAAACTGACTTCGATGTTTTCACCGACGAGTACCGGGCTACCCTTGACACACCGGATGGATGGAGTGCAGGCTGGTTTGCTAAGGAAGACCAGCATCCTGTATGACTGGGGAGTCTTAAAGGCGATGGAGTGGGGGGAGAGTTATGTTATGGACTGAAATTGTAGGAGGAGAGTTGGTTGGACCTTGGCGTAAACCAGATGCAGTAAAATGACTTCTTTGGCTTATATAGAAGTTTTGAAGGACAGTTTTCAGCCTTGGTTTAGGAACAAGACTCTTGGCCGACGGACAAAATATATCTTCGTACTAGACGACGCTCCTTTGCACAGTATAGGTGGACTAATTGATATTTATTGGTTTGACTTATGATATGTCAATGATCTAGCCACTATTTCCTCCAGATTTCAACCCAATCGGATCTCTCTGGAGTAACCACAAAAGGAATGTATGAAATGAAATTGCATGAAAACGGGCGTCAGTTTGCTACCAAGGGAGATTTATGGCAATTTATTGTCACATGCAGAAGCTATCACAGCAGAAGAAATTCAAAAAGTCAATTGATGATCGAACAATAGTTGTGATTCGTAGACAAAGATCTTACACTTTGAAGTAAATGATTTGTTGTAACAAGGGATTAATTCAAATATATGAGTGATAAAGTTGTTATATATTCAACGATGATGTAATACTGATTATGTATGCATCGATAATGATTTTTCTATATAAATTCATTGAAAATCAGGAAGAAATCGAATTGTCTGTGTTCAGGAATCAATGCATGTATTATCGATAGACTAAGGCTATATTATTTATAACTTGAACGCACTGCTAAAGATTTTATCATAAAAATGCATTGCAAATCAGTAATAAAGGGATAGTCAGTGGTCAGGAATAAATGAAAACGTTGTTGAGAGACTGTCATTGCTTGGCTTCGCAAGGGAAAAAATTGAAGTCGATTCCAATTTGGTTGGATAGCGAAGGCTACGTGGGAAAAAATTGATTGCCTGATAAGGAATTTTTGAAGGGATGCGGTGTGAGGAGGATAAACTTCCTTAAACATTAAAAGTGTTCACATGCTCAGACTAAGGAAAGTGGTCCCTTGATCTTAAGTTCATTGTTTGATTTTACTTCTCCTGGACAGATAGCCAAGTAAGGTGTGGAAGTTCACCGTTAAATGTGTATCAAACTTCTCTTTTCTTTGGTCAACTGAGCAAGTTTTGTTTCGATGGAATATGAGCGATATATTTACTTACGCATTATTCCCCACCCAGAAGAGTGCTCCATTCCAGAGCTGGAAGAGCATTGATATATATATATATATATATATGTGTGTGTGTTTGTGTGTGTGTTTGTGTGTGTGTTTGTGTGTGTTTTAAAACAGCTGACGAACTCCATAATGAAGAATAAAATTACAAATGCATATGAAACTTAACTACATGCAGCTTGGAAATATAAAATGAAAAGTCATAAGACTGCAGAGAGAGAGAGAGAGAAAGAGAGAGGTAGAGAGAGAGAGAGTGTGTGTGTGAGAGAGAGAGAAAGAGCGATTCATAATGGAAACATTCAATAAATATTCATGCTATTAATTTCATTGACAGACGTAATGTGCTGTTTACTTTGAAAGTAACTATTTTTCCAGTGACACCCACTATTTCCCCCTGGAAAGATAAAAGATCTTTCAATTGACAGAATATTGATTTTTATACGAGTAAAATCTTGAATAATCAAATAATTTGAGTCACGAATCTTCAAGATTTTAGAATGAAAGTAGCCTTGAGTAATAAAAATGTGGCTTCGATGAGGTTTGTGCGAAATCACTTTGAAATATTTTTATACATCTTTTTTCATTTGATTAAATATTGTAGACCATTATGATTAATTTTTCACTGTTATTTACCTTCATCTTTAATTTTTTAGGCTATGTTTTTCTTCTCACAACTTTACGATTGTGAGTAAACAGTGCAGATTACAAACAAAGAGAAAGCTCTTGGTGACACTCGAATTCACGTCCTTTTTTGCCATTGGTAAACTTAGTGAAAAGCACCAGCTGCTCTGACCTATGAACTGCGAGATGAGCATCTAATCTAACTGCAAGTCTTTTCCCAATCCCAATCTCTTGGGCGCCATGTTTGTTTTGGTTTCTGTACTAGTAATATGTTCTTTTCTTGTATTTTATTAGATGAAGTATGATGAACCATTATCATAATATTTTCTTCACGTGTTTGTGACATCATAAAAACTATTTAAAAAACTCAAATGGCTATGGGCAGGCCATGTTGCAAGAATGAAGGACAAATGATGGACATCACATCTCACAACATGGATCCCCAGAGATCACATAAGAAACCTAGCCCGATAAATCACAAGATGGAGAGATGAACTGGACAGATTCAGGAAATACTGGCTCCGCGACGCTCATGATAGAGAATTGTGGCGAATCCTAGGGAAGGTCTATGTCCAACGACGGACGTTAAAAGACTGATGATGATGATGATGATGATGATGATGATGACTATTTTCGTTCATTTCAATTATTTGCTGTTTTCATTTATCGCAACTTGACCGCTTTGAAATAAATTTTGGAAAGATTTGTCCTTCAAGAAACTAAATGCGTAATGATGTAAGAAATTGACCTTGTGAAGCAGGATTCCTTATGAATGCTTCGTTTCATGATAAACATTGCCGAAGTATATAGGAATGTTGTTAACTTGTTAAAAACAGGGCTCGGTTGTGAACGGACGACCACGTCCACAATTATCTTTAACTGCAGGTTAGAACCAAGACAAGCACGAATGTGACATGTTCTCTGCAGATTCCAGTGGAGAGAAAAAAGTTAGAATTTAGGAAGCACAATGGAAACATTTTATGGCCTCAGGTCTGAGTGATATATGTGTGTTTTATATATATATATATATATATATATATATATATTTATATATATATATATATATAAAATGAGAAATATATATGTGTATGCATATATATAGATATGTATATGTAAAGATATGTATACATGCATATATGCAAATATATATGTATATATGTACGTTTATGAATAGTTTACATATATTCATCCTTATATAATAGATGAGTCGAATGTAATTTACATTGAATAAACTTAAATTTGAATTTGTACATTTTGGACACACACACACACACACACACACACACATATATATATACATATATATATATATATATTTATATATATATATATACATATACATATATATGTATATATATATATATATATATGTGTGTGTGTGTGTGTGTGTGTGTGTGTGTGTGTGTATGTGTGTATCTATGTGCATGTGTGTACGTCTTCTCCCCAAGATGAATATTTGTACAATTTTTTCAAATGGATTAATGATATGGTGTATCGGAAGTATTCTTGTTTATTAATCATGAGGAATCTCTTTAGAACTTCCGCATGTTTTTTTTATACTTATTTAATGTTTAACATATGGCATCTTCGGATGATCCTAGCATTTTGGGAATTTATTTCGAGGGACAAGTCACCATCCTTAATATGAATAATACAGATTCGAGTAGTGTAGCCAGACATCGTTTCATTTCTTTTGACTTCCAAAATTCAGCAAGCAGCTGCAACGGCTTCAATGCCCAGTATAGAACGAATCTATTTTCCGGGGCTCTGAGTGCCATTAAAGAAGAAATCAAGCGAAGAATGACACTATGTTGGCAAGACTTTGATAAAGTAAGCTCAACTTTTTAGAACATTAAAATTCTACAAGTCCTTCGAAAAATGGTTTACGATAGATGCATCTCTAGGTAGTCACTTATGAAATATGGAACTTGACCAATAGACTAACCCTCAAACTGAGAATCGCGCAACAAGCTCACAAGAGAATCATGCTGAACATGATGAGAGATTACAGGACGGTAAAGTATATTAGAAAAACAAAACAAAACAGGAATTAGAGATATCATAGAATCCATTATAAAACTTAAATAGCAACGGGCTGGTCATGTTGCAAGAATGTCAGACAACTGAGGACATCCCAACTCACAACATGGATCGCCAGAGCTAAAACGCAAAATTGTTGCTGACAGAGAGTAAGATGGGATGAGGAGCTCTACGAATTCAAAAACCATGATAGTGAAGTATGGCAAATCATGGGGAAGGTCGAATGACGGACGCTAAGAGCCTGATGATGATGCTGCTGACGATATAATAATGCCTCATGCCGATATTTGTACACGCCATTAAAACATCTGAAACTAGAGAAGCACCCTGGGAGTGCATGCGTCTGCGAACACCATTGTCAGGAGAGGTAAGTGGGCATAGTTATGTCCGAATAGTGATCACTCCTCTCGTATTCTATGGCTCACCATTCTGCAAAATTTCATCAAGATTCATCGGGGATCTTTCAGGATATCGTGTGGTCTAACATGAAATCATGGCGATATTATGTGGTATTGACGTATAATTACGATCTAAGGGTGGTAAGCTGTAACGGAACCACCCTGAAATTTGATCACTTCTTTGGAAGCTAATTATCCACCCTCCCATCGAATTCCATGGAAATTTACTGAGTATTTTCGGGGATATCTTAAGGACGGTCAGACGGAAAGACGGTACAAAGACATTGTCAACTTTATTGGTAGCGGTAACAAAAGTTTCAGATAATAAGTAATGATAATATTCAAATCAGCGAAGCATTGACGATATTCATTGCCAACTCTATGAAAAACTTGGAAGTAGACTTGACAGCTACAGGAGGAAAATAACAGAGGGAAGTATAAAAAGGGGACGTTTTAAGGGGGATTCCCAGTTCCCACTACTGTTGATAAAAACCATGATACCACTCAACGGAATCCTGAAAATCATCAAAGGATATCAATCCTCCATAGCAAAGGGAGAAGTCAACCACCTCATGTACATGGACGATAGTAAATACATTTGCAAAGAACGGGGAAGAGTTAGAAATGCAGTTCCACGAAGTGAAATAATAGAGCGATGACACTTGGATGGAATTCAGAATTTAAAGGAATGCACACTGCTGGTAATGCGCAAAGTAAGGCTCACGGCGGCAGAATGGATCGAAGTACCGGACAGTAAAAACAATCAGCATCGACCACACATGACCAATATAAATCCCCAGGAGTTCTCAAATGTGACGCAACAAAACGATGAGAAGTGGAAGAGAAAATAAGAAACGGAAAATTTTGGAAGATAAGAAAAATATTAGAGACCAAACCAAATACGTGAAATCATATAAAAGGTATGGACGTATGAGGTGTATCGGTAGTAAGATACACAGGTCTATATCTTGGATCAACACCCCAGAGATGACTCAGATGGGCTCTGTGTGAAGAAGAAAGAAGGTGGTAAAAAACTCATCAGCATAGAAATCTACGTCCAAAAGGCCAGAGCAGGATTATAAAAGTACGTGCAAGCAAGTAGTGAGGGCATTGTAAAAAGCGCCCAAAGCAGTGTAGTAAACAACAAAAAAGTAGCAAATAGGAGAGCAGCACAGTAGACAACACAGAAAGAAAAATGGGAACGGAAAAAACTACATGGCGAATTCAAAAGACAGATATACAATGTCGTGGGCGAAAGATCATGACCATAGCTACACAAAATAAACCTGAAGAGAGTGACCAATTTGCTGATTATGACTGTCCAAAATAAATGCATCAGGACAAACTATGGTTGAGCGAAAATCGACAGAACCCAAACAAACAACAAATGCCACCTTTTTGGAGAAAGGGACGAGACTGTGTATCACATAACTAGTGAATGATGTAAACTAGCCAAGGAAAATAGAAGTCACAGATCATTTCATCCTCTATTATGTTTTGTTATCCAAAACCCGACTAAGCGAGAAGACCAAACCTGGTAGTAGTGGATAAGGGAAAAAAACCCTTCCAAATAATAGATGTGTGATAAAGAAAAAGAATGAAAAGCGAAGGAAATTTCAGGACCTGGCAAGTGACCTGAAGACGGTGTGGATCATGAAAGTCAGGACAGTACCAATTATGCTAACTGTACTTGGAACTGTACAGAAGACACTGAAAACAAGATTGGAGCAATGTAAGATTAGAGAAAAGATTGAGACCATGTGGATTCCATCACTAGAGGCCATGTGAGAATACTGAGGGGAGATCTGCGACCTTCAATTGTTAGCAATCGTGTGATAGCCAGGAAAAAGGCATTGTGGACACGGTACCAAACACAGCACTGCTGAAATATGTGAGGACGGTATGAGAGGTTGGCTGGAGATTTAAGGAAGATTACAATCATCAGCTTTCAGCGATAACTACCAGGCAACTGGCGTGGAACTGCAAGCCAAAGCACTGCTGTAGAAAACTGGAGACTTTAGAAGACTTGCTGTCGCTCAGTCTTCATTGAAAAGAATCAAACAACTGGTGTTTTTATTGTAGTAGTAGTAGTAGTAGTAGTAGTAGTAGTAACAAAATTAAGAACAACAATATACGATTCCTCACAGCTGGATTCTCAAATGCCTCAGAATGTTCAAGATCAATGAACAGGTGGTGAGATTCCTCACCAACTCTATGAAAAACTTGAAAGTAGACTTGACAACTGCAGGAGAAAATTTAGCAGAGGTAAGTATAAAAAAGGGGAATCTTCCAGGGAGACTCACTGTCCCGACTAATATTTGTTCTAACTATGATACCACACGACAAAATCCTGAAAAACAGCAAGGGATACCAATTCTCCAAAGCAAAAAGGAAAGTCAACTACCTAATGAATAGGGTTGACTTAAACTATTGGCAAAGAACGGGTTGGGGGTGGGGGGTGGTGGAAACGTTGTTCAACAAAGTGAAGGAATACAGTGATGACATTAGGATGGAGATTGGAATAGAAAAAAAGTGCAATTATGGTAATGCACAAATGAAGGCTCGCAGCGGCGGAAGGAATCAAACTCCCCAACAGAAGGAAAATTAGAGCATCGACTGCAAAGGACTGATACAAATATCTGGGAGTTCTTGAATGCGACACGATAAAGCAGGACGAAATGAATGAGAAAGTAAGGAGAGAATACCTTCGGAGGATAAGAACAATTAGAGACCAAACTAAACAGCAGGAACCTTATTAAAGGAATGAACACTTGGTAGTAAGATACACAGGACCATTCCTTGGGTGGACAAAGGAAGAACTCGAATCGATCGACCAGCGAACATGGAAACTTATGATAATGCACTAGGCCTTACATCCATGTCTTGAGGGCCAAAGCAGGCCTAGGAAACTATGTGGAAACGAACAATAGAGACATTATAAAGAGTGCTCGAAGCAGCGCAACGAACTGCCAAAAAATAGAAAACAATGGAGCAGCACAGCAAACAAGGAAAGAAAAATGGGAACAGAAAAAAACTATATGATGAATTCAAAAGAGGAATACAGGATGTGGCAGACAAGAGATCATGGACATGGTTACGAAAAGGAAACCTGCAGAGCGAAACAGAATCGCTCACCATGGCAGCACAAATCAAATGCATCAGAACAAACTATATCGAAACAAAAATCGACAGAACACAGACAAATAGCAAGTGCCGCCTAATTGGGGAAAGATATGAGACCGTAAACCACATAACTAGTGAATGTAGTCAACTAGTCAAAAAATAGTATAAACACAAACACGATAGAGAAGCATTAGTGATACACTGGGAACTGAATAAATAGGATTTAACCATGCAGAAAAATGGTTCCAGCACAAACTGGAGACAACCCTGGAGAATGGAAACCACAAATTACTTTGGGACTTTGACATCCAAACAGACCATCTCATCCAAGCATGAATACTAGACTTAGTAATCGTAGACAAGAAGAGGAAAACCTACCAAATTATGGACGTGGCCGTACCTGCAGACCATGGAGTAAAGAGGAAAGAAAGTAAAAAACAGGAAAAATACCAGTATCTGGCAAGAAAACTTGAGAAGGTATGGGACATGAAAATTTGGGTAGTACCAGTAATAATAGGTGCACTCAGAACTGTACCATGGACACAGGAAGCGAGATTGGAGAGACTCGAGATAAGTGGAAGGAATAAGACTTACAGACCACAGCAATGATAAGAACTGCACGAATACTGAGGAAAGTGCTAGAAATATAAGATGTACGACCCTAGGTGTTAGCAGTGGCCTAACAGAGAATGAGGGAGAAAAACACCCAAATGATAGTGGAGGTACAAACAGCACCATTGCTGTGATAGGTGAGGGAGCCATGAAATGAGAGGAGGGCTGAAGACCTGAGGAGACTTACTGTCGCTCATCCTTCAGCGATGATCACTGGGCAACTAATGTGAAACTGTAAACCACATAACTGCTGTGGACTATGAGAGTGTGGAGAGGGAGGCTGGAGACTTGAGGAGACTTGTTGTCGCTCAACCTCCAGCGGTAACCACTAAGCAACTGGTGTGAAGTTGATGATAATAATAATAAAGTCAGGGAAAGTCTTTATATGTGTACATGAAATGAACAGTTGTATGAAAGTCTGTGAAACACGAAAATACTCTTGATACATCCTAATTATTTCCGTTCAAGTTTTCCTTTTAGAAATACTATTACTCAATTGTGAATGAAGAGACAAAAATGTGTATGGGAATTGACTCTATATACGGACTTACGATTTGAAAATAAACGTTTTATTTATTTTTTTTTACTTCTTTTAAGAATCCATGTGTTGAGATATCCTCTTAGTCTTTATATAATTTTATATCATTTTTAAAACCATTATCTTGCCGAGATCCAAATACAAGAGGCCCAGTGTCCATTGATGAGCCATAACAAAAAAGCTTTCTGTGACTAGAGGGTCGTTTTTAGTGGGAAGTTACTGAGAACGATAACCCAAGCATAACGTCATTTTCTCTTCACCAAAATGGTGGAAAACAGACGATATTCATAATTGGCCATTAGAGTATGAAGAGACTCATTCTTCAAATCAACACAAGTTGCTTCGAAATGTACCGAACTGACCTTTCTTGTTCCGAATTCTCTTCGAACAATTTTTAGATTCTGATGAAATATGCACAAAGGCATATTGAGGATTTTGAGCAGGGGATAGACTATCTTCTGCCAGGTTGGGTCCAACTGGAAACTTTTACAAATAGATTCGTGAAAAAACAAAAAAAAAAATTTTAACTTTAGAAAGTCGTGTGCGATCCGGCATTTTTCATTCACATTTGAGACGTAGCTTTTTAGCACTGGAATAGACGAAAGAGAAAAGTGAAAAAAATGTTCAAAAAAACAAATAGCCGTAGAACCAATAAGGATTTTATTAGAAAAAAAAGTCAGATGAGGTATATATACATCAACACGCGTCTGTATGTCTGTCCACACAACATCTCTGAAAGTTTTGAATGTATTTCAATGAAATATTCTGAAAGGGTTGGCTATGAGCCAAAGGAGCAATGGCTAGATTTGGGGGCAGATCTAGCAATATTTCATTGTTACCTCCCAACATCGTAGCTATTTATGAACTGAATTTTGCTCAGTTTTCAGTAACAATGACATTGGTAGAACTGCATTCACTGAACACTTTTCAGTTTCACTTGTGCCCTGTCTGGGTAGCACGGATGGGACGGACCTCCTGGACCCCCTCTCTGTATCTCTACCTGGTGTATTTAGACTTATTCTACTGCTATTAGAAATTACAACGTTATTTTATTTTTTTATAAATTGTGTCTCATTTGATGGATATTTTAAATCAAAATGTCAAAAATAATTTCTTTTCTAATTAGTTCGGTTTAATGAATATTTATGCCGAGTCAGAATAGAAACAGGAAATGCTGTCCTCCAAATCATTCTAAATTCTGAATGAAAAAAATAAAATTACAAGTTATTAGAGAAAAATCTCTCATTAGAAGATGACAGTTTAATTTGCAGAATGAATTAAAATCCAACATTTCTGATTCAAAATCGAAAAACTCTTATATACAATCACACAAAAGAAGAAACACAGACACACATACACATGCATGCTACCTCTCTCTCTCAGCATATATACACTAGCTGAAATATTTGTCTACGCCGGGTAAAAGGTCTTCTCTCGGATCACACCTATTTATAATGGCTGCGAAACGATTACATATTACTAATGGTGAACTGGTAAGTGTTGTTACCGTCAAAATCAGATCAAACTGGAACTGATCACTTAGTTATCAAATATCCTGGAGAGAAACGAATTCATTATCATTTTTTCTTGTCGAAATCCTACCTTAGGTGCATTTGATATTCATACCGAATTGATAGCTATACGTTAAAATGGTTTTACCGTGTATAGAGAACAAACAAGGGTGCTTGCATTTCTCTATTACGCAAAATTTTTTTATAGAAATTAATTTCATCGCTGGAAATCTTGGTGCCATTCGTGATAAGAATGAGAAAATTCTGATATAAAAATGTATTTGTTTCTAATATTCCGAACACGAGATTGGATATTTCGTTCTTGTTGCAACTTGATCTTTTTTTTTTCCTTTTAGGATTTACTTCGAAATTATAAACCTTAGTTTCGGGTCGAACCAAAACATTTTTTGCGTTCAGATTCTCGGGGATTTTCAGAAATGCAGTGTAAGATCTGCCCCAGTTGAATATCTAAAGCAAAGAACGGTTCTCCCGAAGTTAAAGCTAATCTCCTGGGAGAAAATTGCTTCAGTCACGTATCATATCCACAAATTAATCATATTTGTCGACATGGAAAATTTGCAAAAGTAACACACACACACACACACACACACACACACACACACACATATATATATATATATATGTTTATGCGCGTGTGAGTGTGTGCGCGTGTGTATCAAGAAATGGATGTATATGGTCTGACAGAATGATTATAAATTGTATTATATTATATAGAAAGTCTAATTGGAAACGATCCTGTCGTTATATGGTTTATGTATTACTTTGCCAAGACAACGCAAAACGAATAAATACTTTTTAGAAATGGTGCTGCTGCAGGAATGAAACTGCCACCGATAAGGTAGCCGCTTCAACCTAGCGATGTTCTTACCATTGAGCTGAAGAGCTGCCGGTAGTTTAAAAGCCCGAATAACTGTTTTCACCAAAAATTCTCATCTCGTTTATTCTCTGTCTATTCTTTTCTTTCAATGCTACAATCATATATGAAGGAATGAATGTATATGATCTGACAGAATGATAATACATTGCGTTTTATTTTATTGAAAATCTTATTTGAAATGATCTCCTCCCGTTAGACAGTTAATACATCACTAGGACAAGACAACTTAAATAGAATAAACAATTGCACTTGTCTAGGTTGAGTGATACATGAACCGTATAACGACGGGGATCATTTCAAATAAAGGTTTCCAAATGATAAAACGTAATTCATAATCATTCTGTGGGATCATATGTATCCAAATGATAGTTTCCATATAATATAACATAATTGATAATCATTTGCTCTACGTTAAAGCAGCTACCCTATCGATGGCAGGTTTGATTCCTGCAGCAGCCCCATTTTCTTCATTCTGTTTACGTTGTCAAAATTGAGAGTTATGTATTATCTGCGTAATGACGGCATGTCATTCCAAATGAGTTTCATTATGATATAACATAATTTATAATTGATTCTGTCGGATCACATACTTCTATTTCTTGATACTATGATATAAAAATACTCTTCCAACTCTGGAATGGGGCTCTCTGGTGGATGGGGAATAGTAAGTAAATATATCGCTTAAATTCAGTGCAGTTCTGCGTGGGGCAGGGGTAAAATACCAACCACTGGGTCCAAAGTGAAGGATTCGATCCTACCTAGAGGTACTAGATGGGATAATGGATTGTCTACAGCCAAACTGGAGAGTCTGTGGATGACTTAATCATATGTATGTATATGTGTGTGAGTGTGTGTGCATGTTATATTATTTTAAGACTATTTGAAATGATCTCCCAATGTGTATGTATCATTTGTATACATTATAAACCGGATAAACAATTGAAGATAATGAGGCTACTAGTCAAGTTAATTGCCATGCACGAGGTAACTAGCTGGATGAAATTGTCAGTCCAGCACCACAAGTTATTCTTTCGCCAAATGACGAAATTCCATGGAGAGAGTAGATATGGATGTAGTAAATGAAACATTTCATTCTTATTTCATCAATACAAATATTTCATTTCAGAACAACAATATACATAATACATATAAGTTCAACTTTCAGACGTGTTTACACATCTCTATTCACCACTTTCCGGTCGGTTGGTCGGCCAATCGGTCAGTCGTTCTGTCGGTCGATCCCAGTTACGTTCAACAACAGAAAGAGGAAAGAAGGACTTTCAGTTGTTTTTGTTTTTTTGCCAAGTGCTATCATGTCATGAGAACTGGTTGTTTTGGGTGTGTTTTTTTTTCTTTTTTTTTTTTTCGAACAGCAGATTATCGGGTGGACTATCCTCACTTTCATCTTCCTCAACCTCCTGCTCCAACTATCATGACTAATAATGCTAATGAATGGTGCACGCATCGTTGAACTTATAATTCCTGTTATTAAAATAAAACCGTTCTTACTCTCAGGATGGAGACTTTTTATTATCATCATTTTTTTTTTGCGAGAAAAATCCAGTGCACGTTACAACGTTGGAAAAATACTTGGCAGCCAAAAATATAGAACTTGATGAGAACATCTATAGGAAGGCTGCGAGTGTTATATTTTGTTCATTTCTTTCCATCATTTAAAGTGAATTTTTAATGTTTTTTTTTACGATTCCATTTGCTTATCTTGTATTTATTTTTAGACCCACCTCCTTCAATTTCATGTCAGACTTGGATTCTCTCCCATCTGGCATGGAAGAAAAAAAAATAGCCGTTCTACTACAAGTTGTAATACAAATGACTCTCTGCTTTTATTTGGCAGGTTGAGACGGTTTTCACAGAATTTGCCGATGCTCAGCGGTTTTACTTCAACAAACAGACTCTGAATTGACGCCGGTCTACATAGTCAACCGTGAAACCTAATTTAGAACAAAGACCTGAATGCACATGCGCTAAGACGTCGGCGTCTCAAGACGCGGGAAAACTTCAGTTGACGTTATTACCAACTAGTTATTAGCCGTGAAAAAAAAAATCATGGGTGTATTTGAAAGTCTATGAGATAGAAAAAGGACTACCATGATGCATTTGGTGAATATCTACGTGAATTCATGTGGAGTTCAAGTGGTCTCTTCAGAGCCTCTCATTAAAAAGTGACTGATCTCGTTTAAGTGTAAGAGTCTGCTATTTCAAATGGCAATTGGAAATATTTTTATGGGTAAGAATCTTCCTTCAGGTGGAAAAGTCCGTATTCATAGATTGAGAAAAAAACATACTGTTCATTTATATAGTAGTAGATGTAAGCAGCACACTTTGGGGAAAACAAAAAGTATGTATGATACATATTGTAAACTTAGATGGGAATGTTTTTCTCAAACACTCATAACCAAGAAGTTAATTGGAAAACGCCAATTAAAATTGTTATCAAAACTGTCGAGATAAGTTTCTTCAGTTTTCAATTTGCAATTGCTGACAATACATATAAATATATGTGTGTATATATATACGTATATATATGTAAGAGTGTGTGTGTGTGTATGTATGTGTGTGTGTGTGTAGATATATATGAATCTGTGTAGATATATATGTGTGTAAATATATACATATAGATACATATATGTGTGTGTATATATATATGTGTAGATATATATGTGTGTGTAGATATATATATATATGTGTGTAGATATATATATGTGTGTGTAGATATATATATATTTGTGTGTGTGTATATATATATATATATATATATATATATATGTTGCAATGTAAATTTATGATAAATTGATCCTTAGTTTGCGTCCGCTTTAGAGGGGAGAGAAGTAACTTAATCGTTGATCACACCTTCTTCCAGTTCTATGATTGATCACTCTCAACATGTTGGTCATGAGGCGGTGTCTATTGAGTGAGTAACTTTACTTGTTTTGTTATATTTTTAGACGACACATCGTTATAACACAATGAATTTGTGTCTAACTTATTTTTCTTATTTTGATTGTTTTTTTTTTAATCATAATATTTCAGACCTAGTATCCTCGGACCTTCCTCGGGTTTCTATCTTATCCACTAACCTATGGGGAGAATTTTGAATTAAATTCCGTACTTCGTGCAGTGTCGTATATTGTTCACAACGTTTGCGCTGTCTTGTCCGTCTCCCTTCCGAGGGATTTAGGATTTCGTAATTATCATTTTTTGCTAGCAGCTTCCCCCCCCCCCAAAAAAAAATAAGACCAATGATTTTATCCACCAGGCAATGTACCATAGGACTCTGATTCAATGGAATTCTTAAAGCTTAAGCTTTCGGGGGAGCGTGAGTTCGTTCCTCACGTGAGGTAGTTCAAATGAACTAATCTACCAAAACCACATACACGCGCCCGTGTGCCCGCGAACGCGTGCACGCGCGTTCAAAAACTGGCACGGACATGGTCACCACACAAAAGACTGACCAACCTTTCCCTGGCGACTGTTATGTGTTTTGAAATAAGGGGTCCCCATTTAACATAGAGAGTGATACGTGAGTTACGATATTTTTTTTACAAGTCTTGTTTGCATGTTTTTTTTAATTGTTTTTTTTTTTTAGAAGGAGAAAAAATATATATATATATATAAGAAATGTTTTTCAGTCACGATTCACAACGTTTTCGTCTCCAGGTGTGGTCTCTGCCGTATCTTTACCCAAGAAGTTACCTACTGAAGGTATTCCTACGGACAAAATGGCTTCTCTTACGGAAGACGTCTACCGACAACGGAATAATCAGATATTACTCAGTCCTTCCAAGTTTTAGACGCACCAACAAGTCGACTGCAAAAGAAAGACCACCAAGAAAGTGGCATAGTTCAATAAAAAACGCTACAAGGTTTGCTGGCGGAATATTTGTAATCCTTGCCCCGAACACCGGTAGGAATATTTCAACGACGATTGAAGATGAAGCCTTCCCCCCTAAAAATGACAGCAAAGCTTCCTGCAATATGTCCCATTTGTGTATCAACTTAACGGAAAATATCTTTGTATTCGTGATTAGTATCCATTAATTTTACAAAAGAAATGTAATCATCATCATCATCATCATCGTCGTCATCATCATCATCATCATCATCATCATCATCATGCTTTTAACGTCCGTCATTGGACATAGACCTTTCCCAGGAATCGCTGCACTTCTCTATCGTGGGCATCGTGGAGCCAGTACTTTCTGAATCTGTCAAGCTCATCTCTCCCTATATGTTTCTGCCAGCCTCGGTTCTGCATGCCATCTCTGGGGATCCATGACGTGAGTCATGATATCCATCGGTTGTCCGCCATTCTTGCAACGTGGCCAGCCCACTACCAATTGAGTTTTTTAAACGGTTTCTATGAAGTCTCTGACTCTTGTCTTTCCCCGGATGTACTGTGCTGTCTTATGGTCTCTCCCTGTAATGAACTTCAGCAAGACGAAGATCATGAGCAACAATAACATCGGTAACGCGTAATATTTACTAACAATTCATGTCCACTGTCTTAAATCGAAAAGTACTCATAATAGATAAAATAGAACTGAAACTCATTTTTTATGAAAATTTTCCATTACATACTTAGCTCCCCTAGGTACGTTAAATTTTTTTATCATCATCATCATCATCATCATCATCATCATCATCATCATCATCATCATCATCATCATCAGCAGCAGCAGCAGCAGCAGCAACAGTGGCAGCTGCAGCCTTTTAGCGTTCATCGTTCGACAGCAACCCCTCCCACGATTCGTCAGAACTCTCTATCGTGAGCATCATGGAGCCAGTACTTTCTGAATCTGTTTAATTCGTAACGACATCTTATTTTCTGTCGGCCACAGTTGTGAGTTGTTATGTCCAGCAGTCGTCCGATATTCTTGCAACATGACCAGCCAATTGCCATTTTAGTTTTCCTGAGGAGTCTATGGTATCTCTGACTCTTGTAACCACGGAGACTTGATGAGTATATGCATTCACTGAATTCAGAACAATTACAGTGTTAGTTATAACATTACCAACTGTTCAAATGATGCGGTTGAAACTAGTAGAAATAAAGTAGAGAATACCCGATACAACGGACACTAGTTGAAGGCCACATCAGATGCAAGATTTTCGAATGCTGATTTTCAAAAGGTGAAAAACGACCTGATGTTTGAAAGAATGGCACAACACAATCTTACAAGACTCATTTTTCTGCTTCTAATTTCGCACTGAGCAAAGTTAAGCTTAATGCCTATATCTCTCTCCATACACACACACAAACGCATAAGCTTTCACTCACACACTCACACACACACAAATATATATATATATACATAGATATATAAATACATATACATACATATATATATATATATATATATATATATATATATATATATATATATATGTGTATATATATATGCGTGGGAGTGTGTAAGGGTGTGCAAGTACGTGTATATGTGTGTATATTTACATAGATGAGGAGTTGCCCAAATATCCGGGCAGTTTGAATAGATTGTGCAATCTAATCATCTGTCAACTCACCCAGCATTTCCCGAGCCCTGCTTGACATTTCACACATCTCTCGAAATAACTCGACCAGGAAATTGAAAAAAACTTGAGAAATTATTCATTTGAAGAAGACGTGTACACCCTAAATTCCTGGAACTTTTGGATTGCACTCCATATAGGAATATATAAATAATCTAAAAAGCTACACTACTTCAAACACTCAGCACATTAAGAAAAACTTTTTTCTAAACACACACACATACACATATATATATATATATATATATATATATATATATATATATATATATATATATATATATATATATATATGTGGTGTGTGTGGCTGGCTGTCTGTTTGTGTCTGTTGGCTTGAGTGTATGTGAGTATGTATGTGTTACATTCATGCCTTGAATTTTGACCTTTGGGATATCAAATTTATTGATCCTTCAACCAATGCTGCTTTCATCAAACTGAGTAAGTTATGTTTTCTTTCTGGAAAAACAATGCTTCTCTATTCATTCTCTCGAACAAAAACTTGAATTTTGAGAAATACGCAAAATATGCAGACGAGAATTTTTCTCTTTTTGCTGTTTTACTAGAAAGAAAAACCTCACATTCTTAAGGATTAAGATCAGCAGCTAAATATGGGAAGCGAATTCGTTTCTAAATTGAATTTAGTTATTTAGCACATCTGCACTAAATTAAGTCTTTTTCTTTCAGCTTACTTGCCCTGCAATTTCTTAGTCGTCCCCGAAAAGTATACGATGTTCAGTTAAAGTTGATGGAGGAAGGGTCGAGTTCATTGCCTGATCCCTGAGGCGTCCCCAAAAGGGAAATCCCGACGGAACTGGACAATCTCTGGAACTACCCACACATACACGAAAAGGTCCCCATTTTACACTCAACCTAGTGTAACTTACTGTCCCTGTAGGGAGACGAATAAATGACTATATACAAAAGCATTCGGTACGTACTAGAAGGAAACACTTCGGCTGTATGGAATAATGACGATTTATTTTTTTTTTCATCTGAAATTACTTCTTACTCATTTTAGTATGAGCCCTTTTCTAATTATTCATTGGATTTTCAAAACGTTTTCTTAAACGTACCAGCAAAGCAACCGTAAAAATGATGGAATTCTTTACGTATAAAACGATACTCCAACCTACGATCAGAGTATTTTCACACTGTACCTAGGATCAACATGTCGCTCACTGGAAAACCCATCTAAGATCAGAGTGTAGTATTTAATCGCTCACACAAAAGTATTGCACAAAAAATATACACGTATTAGTTGATTTCCATGTAAGAAAATCCATGGATATATAGTTTCTCAAACGATCTAAAAGTAGAACATCCTTATATGAATCATAATGGTGTAAAGTGAAGAAGCAATTAGCATTAATCTGTATGGGTAATATTTTTGAGCGTCTCCTGACGAAAAAATGGTAAGGATGGTATGTCAGATCTTCGAAAGCACAGGAGATTGGAGTATAGAAAAGTGAACAAAACGATGCACGCTGTCTCTATAATTGCTCCCTGCAAAGCAAAAGCTGAACTCTATTTTCGCTTTTCACTTTTTCCTGTCGGAAACTTTAAAAAGCAATCGCCATCTTATTTGATGATTTATTTTTTTTAGAAAAGAAACTAGAAATTACGTTTCAGTAAAGTCCATAGTTCAAAAGAGTCAATAATAGATTTCTTCAGCAAACCCTTAGGTGGAAAAGTCCATGGTCACGAAAATAGCACTCTTCATTATATAAATGGGTACATGAGGATGTTTATTGTTTTATATGAGTGGATAGATGTTTACGTAACCCATGATATTACAGGTGAGGTTTATGAGACAAATATATGAGAATTCTGACTCAACCTAATGATTTCATCTAAAATGATGCTGCAAATATTGAAAGAAAATAGTTCCAGTTAGTCAATCGATAGAAACCACCATGCAACCCATGTCTTTTGGCATCGTGTCATGTTGGGGATGATAAATAAATGAGGAATGGGTGATCAATGGATAAGTTACTTCTCACGCAGTTTGTTGGGCCGTGATAAAATTGATATGGCAATGGGCAGGTCATGTTGCATGAATGACGGACAACTGATGGATATCACAACTCACGACGTCGATCCCCAGAGATTGAATGCGTAACTGCGGCCGACAAAATACAATATGGACGGATAAACTACATGAGATCAGGAAATATTAGCTCTGCGACGCCCATGATAGAGAGGTATAGCGATTCCTGCGAAAGGTCTTTGTCAGACGTTTAAAGATTGATGATGATGATGATGATGATGATGATGATGATGATGATGATGAATATTGTTAAAAAATGTGCTGTCTGTCACAAAAAGGGATCAATTTAGTATGAATTTACCTAACAAATAAAAGACCCTCCTCATAAGCTATTTAGGGGGGTCCAAAAAAAATTAAGCATGATAAGAAGTAAATGTTCAAATTTTCAGCCCTCTAATTCCATTGATACGGCTTGTATGCATGATATATGCATACAGAGTTGGCCAGCCAGCCAGCCAGCCAGATCAACTTGAAAACTAAAGAATTCTATGTTGACAGATTTGGTGACAGGTTTAATCGACGGTTTCTAATAAACAAATTAAGTAGAAGCAAAAACGTTGACAAGCATAGTGACAAAAATATTAGTCATAAATGCTTATTGATATTCTGAGAGAGAAAGCTATAAACAACTGTGAGGTGACTAAAAAGTGTATTTTATATTTAGGATGAGCAATGAGATGAGGAAACATTGATTAAATTCGGTAATAGGTCGGTAATTTTACAGTTACTTCCCCTCCATCGTAGTTATATACGGACTGATTCCCATTCAGTTTTTAGTCATTTTATGGCGTTGGTAGTAGTATGTGCTTTCTCATTACTTTTTAGTTTCAATTCAAGTTGATAGATTTTCTCTCGCCACACTTAGCTAATAAATAGAATCCGTCCGTTTTTTGAAAAAAAGATGTCAGGAAACCTTTTATTTGTTCAAGATACTTCTGAAATCATCTTCTACTCAATGTCTAGTGATCCGACAATAATGGCGTTTAGACTCTATTGTGGACGCTTTATCGATCTTTCGCTTCTTGTTCAAGAGATAAAAGGACAGACAATCGAAAATATTGAAACTTAAACAGTTACCTCCCCTGAATCGTAGCTTTATTCATTTTTCATCTCATTTTTCATTCAGTTTTTTGTTGGTTTATGGAGTTAGGATAGGTATGCACTCTCTGAGCGCTTCCTATTTTTTTCCCGTCTCTCAATTTGATTTTCTTTCGGTAAATAGGTTTAGCGACAAAAAATATGATTATGTCTCATTTCGAACCATGCATCAAATCCGACGGGAGAAAATTGGAATTCGAGAGGAAAAAACTTTTGATGTCTAAGAATAATCGGTAAACTTATCACTCAGTTTTCTTTCGTTTTCATGCTCTCATATATATATATGAATCAAATGTGTCCGTCCCCTACCTCCATCCATCAAAAGCTCCAGACCTTATTCAGCACTTTACCAGAACACCTGTTCAACACAGTTTGAAGTATAGCTATACCTTTCATGTATAAAGTGATCCAAAGAAATTTTTGACTGAAGGAAATATTGATCTGCACTTATCCTGGAGCTCTTAGATTCGTTTTCTGTGTCGTTTACAGATATGTCATTTTCGAAGTTCATAGATGAAATATTTCATTCGTCAGTTCTTTAGGGGACTTAACGGAAGAGTGTATAGACCAAAGGAAGATCATTTTTTCTCATTATAAGTAGCAAAACTGTCTGTAAGGATCTCTAAAAACCACATCTAAAACAAACAGTATTTAAAATAAAATCTATTAGGAGACTGTAATCGACTGAAACATCGTAATAAGATCAACAAGAAGGAGAATATTACCGTCAGAATTTTGATAATGAGTCATATCAGACTATCAGACAATGAAGAAAGTCGAAACGTAAACGTTTTCATAATACCAACACGAATGAGAATATCAGATCGAGCGATTTGTGGAATGGAAATACAAGTTATATTAGAACTCTCAAGTCCTGAAATCAAATCTTATTTTAATTGGTTTATCTCCCCCTGGTTGTCCTGCTTAATGAACTTGAAATACAACTTTTATTTTGGTTTCCATCTAAGATTTCTGCAATCTCCTTAATTAAAGAAATTGGACACTTCATTGATATTTACTTTGCTCAGTATAGTACTGCACAAAGCCAAACAGAGGAAATAGCGATTAAGAAGATTATATTGCACCAATCTGAAAAAATGAGAAAGCCTGCTTGCCTTGAAATGGTTGCAAACAGATTTTCATATGCATCTCCGCCTCTTGATAAGATGCTGTTCGTCGGCCAGTCGGACGGTCGATAGGTCGGTCCCATATTATTTCTCACTTGTTTTAAATCAGATTTACTTTGAATTTGATTAAAGTTATCCTTTGATGCCATGCTCCTTACTTAGGAAAATCCTCCAATAAAGGGCCACGTGACCTCTGAGTTTTCTCTCTCTCCAACGGCCAATATGAATTTTGTTTTCTTCAAGTCAGACTTCCAAGAGAAGCGAGCCGTTCCTTTTCTGCTTGGTATCGTTACTTGGCATCTAAAGGAGGCCGTAGAGTACTACAGCCAAAACATTGCGTAAACCACAAAAAATTAAAAGAAGAATGAATCTAATTGTCTGAATGACCAAGCTTCTCAATTACTTTTACTGTCCTTGGTTGTTTTCTCAACTCAAGCTCAGATTCTCTAGGGGCAAGAGATTCTGTGTTTACTTAATTGCTTCCCGTCTCTGAAAAGGTCTTAGTGGTTTTCATAATTTATTTTATCAAATGAAGAATTGTAAAACATAATTGCTTATGAAGATGAAATAATAATGACAAAAAAGACAACTAAAGAATAAGATGATAGTAAGTGCTAATAAAAAAAATCATTTTCTGTATTTCATTAAATAGCGATAAATGATGAAATAACCTCTTTACTGATATCTCCAGTACAGAAACCAAGAAGGTACATGGCACCAGAGAGATCGAGAAAGAAATTTGGTTTGAATATCACATTTGAACTCCTGCAATCTATCAAAGCTACTACTACTGTATAGATAGCAGAGCACCTGGAGTTTTCAACCAAAATATCCCGTTGGAAGAGGGGAGAGAATTCAAGTCCTTTCAAAAGTAATCTTTTTAATACAAATCTATGCATGCCACTCACTGTCGTAGATTAACAGTCTGATTCAAATTGTGACCATAGAAAAACAACTTAGAATTGAGGAAAAATACTTGCCAGAAATTATTAATGATTGGTCTCTGTGGTTGTTCGACATGGTGGCTAAGTCCAATTATAAGACTTGCATGTCAAAGAGTGATATATAATCTTGGAAGTTGACGTAAAGCATCGACTGAAACTTTGAAGAGATTGTTTTGCTCGCATGCCCCGTAGCAAATAGGCGCCAAGGAACAAAAGGATTTGGGGAGGGGTTTACACTTGAAGTATACCCTTATTAATTGCCAGTGGCATTACACATGTTATGATTTTACTGAAACCCGGCTCGGCACTGGGGTGACACAGCAAATACCAAAAACAGATCTAGGAAGTAGACGTCAAAATTTGCATTTGGGATGTGAACTGATTCTACAAATAGTTATTTACTTAGTTTTAGTCTGGCACAAGGTCACAATTGCAGAACGCCCAGTGAGGGAGGAACTCTCTACACAGTAGGAGTGGTCCTTTCTGCCTCTACATATTGTCTGCAATACCAAACATTTCTGCTTCACTCTCTGACATGACTTATATATATATATATATATATATATATATATATATATATATATATATATATATATATATATATATATATATATATATATATATATATATATTGCTTTTCTTACATAGCAAGTTGGAGTGGGTAATACTAATTAAGTCCAGGATGGAGAGAGTAGTCACTTGAAGAGACACCATACTAATTTTCAGTGACATTAAGCACGTTTTTCTCTACTGAAACCTAATTTGGTACGTAGATAACTTTATGATTTTATTTTCTGAGGTGAGTATACATTTGTATATGCATTGATATATATGGAAAAATATACTGCATTTTCATTTTTTGATATAATTTCTTGTGTCATAAACAAAGTTCTTGAAAAGACTTCAAAAGAATATATTTTGATTTGATGGGTCTCTGTCTCTGTCTCTCTATCTCTCTACGTCTCTCTCTCTCTCTCTATATATATATATATATATATACATATATATGAATATATACATATGTATACATATATATATATATATATATATATATATATATATATATATATATATATGTATAAAGAGAGAGAGAGAGAAAGAGAGATCTAGATAAACATATGTACTAAAATGTACATATGTATATATTCATACACACACACACACACACACACATATATATAAATATATATATATATATATATATATATATATATATATATATATATATATATATATATATATATACATATATGCGAATATATATTCAGACTAGGTGCAATTTTTCCAGAAAACGTCACTTACACACACGTGCACGCACGGGCACGGAACGAAATGGGGGAGGGGGTGTAGAAATGTAGAATTATTGTGATGTAGCAATCTTCCAAGTAGTTGAAGATTGCATGGCTTGAAAACTAAAGTATGAAATCTCGAAAATTTCAAAATTTAAAGTTTTTAAGTCAAAGTTTCCAAGTACTCCCCTGGGGATCTCACACTCTTATTCCGGCAAAATTTTTGTCCAGCTAGTGTGACAACCTTTTGTCGAACCTTTTTTGCATTTCCAAATTGGTGTGGCTGTTTGAATGGTCATCGTTTAGTTTCATTTCAACCTCAACCTTGTTTTGTATGGGCTGGTCTCGATAATGACCCTCAGTTTGAAATCGTCACAGGAAGGCGACCACGACGCTCAACATCTTCAAAGCTCCCGAGTCCATTTCGATAATTTCAGAACCAATGTTCAGCAGTGTCCCTTAGACAAATATTTGGTTGATATTACGAACAGTTTTTGCCACGTCCTATTTAAACTCATAGGACAAAATTGTTAGAATTTGCCTTTTTCATCTTTGATTTGACAGCTTCAAATAAATCAGAATAAATAGTGAAAGGAAAATCTTCGATTCAAGTGGAATTCACACTTTAAAATGGTATATTCCATGAACGTAGTTGAAAAAAAAATACGTCATCATAAAATGAACATCCAAGTTTAAAATATGTAATATTGCACCAACCTAATATTAATGTCAATCAGTTCGTATCTGTCTTCCATTGCCTGTTTCTATCTATCAATTTATCTATCCATGAGGAAAAATCCATCGCAAAGGCCATAAGAAAAGTCCCAACGTAATCTTACGAACTAAAACATTTTCGAGTCTACTAATCAAAGATTTGAACTGTGTTCTTGGAATCATTCTCTGCTGCTGATGAGAGGATATATGTTTTGTGCATCATTTTTTATTTTGCTCAGAAGCGAGGCAATTTCCTACGTAAAGATTCTCGCTGGAAGGAGCAAACTTTTGATCTCAGCGGAAAAAAAGAAAATATCAAACATGGAACTGAATATTTTTGATGAAAAACTATTTTGATGTCGCTTCCAAGATGAGTCCGACTTACGGCTGAGGTAGTTGCATATTTCCTCTTGCTAGCAATGAATGTTCGGATAGATCGGCAGATAGATGGAACTGAATATGATAATTATATATATATGTGTGTGTGTATGTGTGTGTGTTGATAGATGGAAAGATAAACTGATATTGACCTAAGTTGAATAATATGTATATATATTATTCTTTCACAAAATAATATATATATATATATATATATATATATATATATATATATAAGCAGAATATCCTGAACAGAATAATATATATATGTTTATATATATATATATATATATATATATATATATATATATATATATATGTAAATGTATGTTATTCTGTTCAAGTCAATCTATCCGTCTATATATCCATCTATCGATCTCATTCTGTTGAGATCTATCTAATTCTGCACAAAACTATCTAATTTGCTCAGATCTATCTATCAATCCATTTATATATCTCTGAAATCCTGATGACATATCTGTCTATCTAATCAATGATGGACACAGATAACGGAAATGCTAAACTGATCAGCTGAAAACCGTCTTAAGGGCTTCAGAGCCTAAAAACCAAACAGGAGCTGAATTATTATTAAAAAATGGTCAGCGCATAGCAGTTATTTTGGCTTCCGCTAAATTCATAGCAATTTATCAATTTAGCATTCTGTTATCTGTGCCCATCACTGCTGCATATGAATCTGATTCTACTCCAATCCGTCTCTCTATCTATCTATCAATCTATCTAATGGAAATCGTCAATCAAAACCGTCAAAATATGCTTCTCCAGTTTTTAAGTGGGTCTATCATTTTGTCTGTCTGATCGGCTCGGATTATACCACGCATACAAACTGCATCGGTTGAGCTAAAGGACTGAAAATTTTATGCTTTGAATATCTACTTTTAAACGTATTTTTTTTTTTTTTTTTTAGTGTAGGCTCAATTGGTTTAGGTCGCGAGGATAGCCTCCGAATAGTACAGATGGAAACAACATACAAAAACAAAAGCCGGACAAAGATTCGAAGAGGGAAAACAAAGAGTTCAAATACAGATAGAAGTAGAAGACAATCCCATTTATTCTAAAAAGGAGAGTATACAACCAATGCATCCTCCCAATAGTCACTTATGGAGCTGAAACTTGGAACCTAAACAAGAGACAGACCCACAACCTGAGAAACATGCAACGTGCGCAAGAGAGAAGCATGCTCAACCTCACATAAAGAGATCACAAGACAGCACAGTTAATCAGGAAGTAAAAACTGGAGTCAGAGACATCATAAAATCCATTAGAAAACTTGAATGGTAATGGGCAGGTCATGTTGCAAGAATGGCAAACATCACAACTCACAACATGAATCCCCAGAGATCACATGCGCAACCAAGGCCGACAAAATACAAGATGGAGAAATGAACTTGACAAATTTAGAAAATACCGGCTTTGCGACGCCCATGAAAATGAAATATGGTAGATCCTAGGGAAGGTCTATGTTCAACAACAGACGATAGAAAATGATGATGATGATGATGATGATGATGATGATGATGATGATGATAAAAAAAGGGAGATTTTCGACCATGAACTTCAAGTATTAGTATCATGCATCTAAAACTCTACAGTCGTTCATAGTTGGTCGATCAGCCTTCCATCCTACGTGAACCCTGACACGCTAGCTACTTCATCTAGCTGCCCCCCTCACCAATTGGCTGCTGACAAAAAGAGCGAGAGAGAGAGAGAGAGAGAGAGAGAGAGAGAGGAAGCCCTACCAGTGTCTTTTCTCAACTGACTACTACAATTCCAATTTCCCTCTAGTTGACATTGTTGCTCAAGGTGCTTTAGTTTGAAAAGTCAACCGGTGATTAAGTAGGCAAATCAAAGCTTTTTGTAAGGGAGACTGTGATTAGCCAGCCATCCCCACAACCTATTACCGCTAAAACTAATGGTCCCCTTTTTTCTTTCTCCGATGTGGGAACACGTGTGTCACTATACATCCGTCCATCTCAATAAATTCATGTCTATTTCTCGATAAAGAAACAACGAGTATTTCCATGCACCGCTCTCTTCATGTAGGGAATATCTTGAAATAAATCAAAGATTCCCTATTTCGATTGCATTTTCAATTTTCTTGGGATTGTCTCCATATTTCATCTATGGGTGTCCTGGTTTGATTTTACAGATTTCCCAACTCCAGAGAGCCTCGACAGAATCTTTCGATCTTCTTCATTCAATGATTTTCGGAGTCCTTTGCGTTGTCTAATAACATGAATTCTCCGCTTGAGAGAGATCCTCATAACGACGTGCAGTCACGGATCTGTCCGATAGCGCAGGGTCTTTTGTCAATGGGCGACCAAGAGTGTGCCTCCGAATAAATTGGCTTTCATATAATGATAACGTGTCAGGGTATAAGTAGACAATTTGTCACACATATACATCGAATAAATAATAAATTGATATTCTTCAAAAAGGAAAAATCCAATCTCACAGTGTTCATCTCTATCTATCTATCTATCTATCTATCTTAGCTTGTTCATATATATCCATCTATTTTAGTCTGTTCACTTCTATCTAAATGTGTGTGCATGTAAATCAATTATCTATTATTCTATGTATCTATCCTAGCCTGTTCTTATGGAAGGATGAAATGGGAAAATTGCCGTTTAGACATGGCAAAGGTTAGCGCAATCGCGGTTATCATCGAAGGAAATGGGAACGGCCTTTGTTCAACTGTGAATTTACCTATAATGGCTGCTGCTGATATATCAGTTAGTTCCCATCCTATCTATCTATCCATCTATGCCTGTATCTAATTTTTCCTGTTCATTATATATACATGTATTTACAAAGTTTAGTTTATCCAAGCACAAGACCACTATTGCTAAATAACCAGTGACAATCAAAATCGCAGCAGAAGTAATATACTCACAACGGTCAGCAAGTTTAGTTTGTCAACTATCGCATCATATCATCACAGATTATTTCCATCTACCTTACCTCTCGATCTATCTATTGATATATTTCGATCATCTCATATCAATGTTCAATAAAGAAAGCAACAGGTAGTTCTATATATTGCCAGTGATTTTGGAAGAGAATCTCCTGGATTCGGCCGTGGAAAATTCATTTGGATCACAATTATATCCTCTACACGTCACAGTGATCTTTGATATACATAAAACTTGCCTCATGACCTGATCAGACAAAAGGAAATCAATACTGTGGAATGACCATATTGAAGATCAGACTTGAAACGTGTCGGAAAGAACGATTGAATCTCAAACTGGACGGATATCCCCATTAGATTTGGCAGAATCCGAATACCAAACCGAGGTATACAGTAAACAATAAAATGAGAAAAAAATGAGAAACAGAGAAAGTGATCAAAAGGCACAAAACTGAGACTTACTTAGTAAAAAAGACTAAAAGTGGAAAGAAAGAGATATCTACTAAGTGATAGTTAGTATCGATTGCGACAAATACTTTTTGTAGAATCTTCACGGAATGCTCCTTTGAATTGATTTTCAAGCAACAACAACAAAAAAAAATAAATAAATAACATGTGTAAAAATGTGGAACGGCTATTTGTCAGTGAGTTTGGAATTCACTGTGCGCATCATTCATGTGATTAGATGGGGATCCAATACTTGCAATATGGCCTACCTATTACTATTTGAGTTTTCAAATGGATTTTTCTTTTACATTTCTGACTTCCTTTTTTCTTTAATATACTCTGCTGTCTTGACATCTCTTCTTATAATGTCAAGCATGATTGCCTCTTGTGCACGTTGCATGCTATTCAGTTTTGAAAGATAATCTTTGGTTGGGTTCCATCTTTCTACTCCACAGGTAACTATCGAGAGAACACATTGGTTGTACACGTTTCTTCTCAATGCTAATGGGATCTTTTTGTTCTTGTGTATTGAGCTTGCTCTGACTAAATGTACGGTGCAACACATCTACCGAATCAGCTGGCTGAATAATTATTAGGAGTCTTTTCAGGAAAAGAGTAAGACAAGACGATGCCAACCAATCCGTACTCTTCATAGCATGCCCCGAAATGATCTTTTGAACCTTAGATTGGACAAATAAAGGAATCGTAATTGACGGCGAAAACCCGAATATCCTCCGATTTGTTGACGACATCGACATCTTCATCTGAAACTTTTGTGAAATTCTGCATAATGTTAGACAAACTGAATGGAAAAGTAAGAAAGCAGGTCTTCATATTATAACTCCAGTTAAACCGATGCAATGTGCAAGAGACATGTAAAAGATCAAGACACAACTATCAAAATTAAAAACGTATTGCCAAAGAAAGTAAAACACAACATTTACATGGGACAAAGAATCTCCAATATCATTACTAACCTTAAACTGAACTGATTCTGTGTCAGTCATTATCTTCATCGAGACTCTACGAATAAAAAGAAATGAAATAAAATTGAAGCTCAAGTCAAAAATCAATTCATTGATTTCGTTTTCATTTGATATTTTTTCTTGGTTCTTTCTTTTTGTTTTTTAATGAAAAAAATCTTATGATTCAAAGAATAATTTAGATATTGAATCGAATCAATTGGGTGGTCTTTACAAACTGATACAGTCAAAAGCACATCTGATCTAAAAACGTCCAGTTTTCAATAAACCTGGTTTTCTATGATGCTGACATCCCTACTTACCACTGCAGTGCATCGTATTTTCCATCAACGTTTTATTAATGAATGATTCATTCAGACTAATATACTCCTTCTGGTTCTTTGAATCAGAACATTTCGGTCATTTCCACCCTCTGGTCTTCCTCGGTTGTCTGTTGGGAACCTTCTGGGAATTTCGAAGCGAAACCTTTATTCAATCGACAGGATTAGATTGTTCTCATTCCACTAACCATGCAAGAGGTTATTTCGTATCATCAGCGAGTAAACATCGATGTTTTCGTGACGTCAAAAATATTCAGGATCATCCGAACTTTAACTTTTCATAGAAGCTCCCTACTTCTAGTAGAATGGGCACATCACCTTGGCTTTGGACCCACTACTCTCATCGCAGGTGTTGCAGGGTTAGTTGGACACTTTAATTGTCAGTTAGGCCCCTTTCCAGCTTATCAGTCCCGTCCAGGCTTCCGATACCTGTTATTCTTAAATGGCACTGACCAAGCTCGACGGTGGTCGACTTTTGTGATCTTACGAGATACGATGTACACAACAGGTTTTAGCCGTAACCCCATAGCCTTGTGGACGAGAGGGGTTCTCAATCCTAGTCCCTGTGCTCAGTGTTTAGCGGAGAGGCATTAAGTACAATCTTGAAAAATCCAAGGCAGAATTCTTCCTTTTCGGGATCCACTTCTCTCATTTTCTTCTCTGTATTCAACGTATTGCAGATTATTACTAATTCATTTTGGTTTATTAAGCTTCATGGAGTTGATTATTACGGAAGGGCTGCAATTGCCAAATCTCTGCTTCTGCAAATCAACTTAGAACGTTGCAAAAAAAATGGTGCAATGACCATAAGAATCGGACAATTGACCAATGAGGGATTATGTTATACTCGGATGAATCTTCTACATTATTTCCATATTTTGACCGTGTCTACATCATGATGTAATACAAAGAAGCTTATGATTTTGGACATCTCACTCCATCGGTTGAGCATGGGTTGGATCAGTGATGATTTGGTTGGCAATATCATGGAATTCTTCTAGTCCAGTAGTACCACTGAATGGCCGGGTGATTTCCCAGGACTACTTGTCAGTTTTAGCTGACCGGTTGCATTCCATGGTGAAAATACTCTTTCTCATTGGTGGCACTGTCTTTCGGGAGTATGATGCAGCAATTCACGCCACTAGAAAACTGGTTTCCAATGTATGAAAGTTGACTTCAACACTTGCATTGTCCTCTGCCATCTCCAGATCTTAATAAAATTGCGCATTTGTGGTGCCAATTGGAGCAGCAACTAAGGAACTGATTTCCGCCAATAGAGTCCCTGAAGGCAAGATTCCTCCAGATACTGTCCAAAAGCGGTGTGAATCAAATCCCCGACGTAATGCAGTCTTTTATTAATGATGAAGGAGGGCCAACTCCATATATTAATAAAGAAAAACAACCAATGCAAATTGGTAATCGAAATAGTGTTTCCTTTATTTTGTCCAACCCATATATATATATATATATATATATATTCACAGGAATAAGGAAATTGCTGTTTCATTATAATATCATCCACAGAGATGAACATTACGTTTCTATGCATTCCTTTCTTTACTAAACTTCTTATATTTTTTCACCTTTATCTTGTGAATCTATTGTCGTTACCTTCTTCCTTCCAGCCTTTTCAGTACATTCTTTTTTCTCCAGTTTTCTTATGGCTCTGGATCTGCAGAGACCGCTTTCACGGGAGTACAGTAATACACTTAACCACCTTCATCACGGTGTTGTTCGGGTCCGAGGAAACCAACTGCATTATAACCTAATTAAAAGTGCCAAAACATGTTCACGAGTCAATGAAGGCGTTGTTTTCATCAGTAAATAAATTACGAGTAAATCACTATATAATCACATGTTAGGTGATTGAAAATTGTACGCACTTTATACGAACCAAATCTATTGCTGAAATTCCGTCCTTATTTACTAGATGAGTTGACAATAATGTAAACAGAAATATTTGGGGCTCACGACCCCTCCGCCTTGAATAGTAAACTGCGCAAGAACCAACCAGACAATATCAGAGAACAAATTTGTCCTGATGAGACAATCGTTTTTAGCATTTACTCGCTGTAGCACCCTTTTCCAAATATTTTTCGTTACAAATCTAATAATGTTAAATTTCCAAAACAAATATTGATAAAAGACAGTAGAGCGGACCGTTTCTGAAAAACGGTATACTGTACAATTACACTATTGTGCAATAAAACACACACACACTAACACACACACATTCACATACACAATAAATTATCTGATACTTCACCTGCTCTAGAAGGTAGCTACCAGATGAGGTATACAGTCCTGATCCATTCGATCTTGTTGAGGCCCAACAATGACATCGTATATTCTAAAATGATTCCTGGCATGATCTCTATTTATGTTCGTTATAATGATCCTGTGCAAGACCTTCTCGTTTAGCGGTGCATTTCAGGAAGGTACCTAGAGCACTAACATAGATATTACTTCATACGATTTGAAATAGGCTTTGAAACAAATTAGACTTAACAATCGCTGTGTCTGGACAATTATGCAGAAAGAAGTATTCATTATTCAGGCAAGAAACAATCGCATGCAATTCATAGAATTGAAAATTTGGAAATCATTTGATGAAATTAGATATAATATCTGTACCTCGCATAAATGAATCACAGTCACCCGTGCTTTTACCAGAACTAATTATCTGTAAAATCATCTAAAATTATTTCAAACAAAATAAATCTTTTATCTTAAATTATTTTCAAAAAACACCAGCACCAGATCCAAGCGTTGTTGTTCGGTCCAAAATGACCATGAATGCCCAAGAACCACTTTTTTTTAATAATGAGCAAAAAATGTTTTTAGAAAGTGGATCATGGTGTACTCATGCGAATTTACAAGCACAGAGAGAAGAACCTGTAGCCGACACCGCCGGTTAGTCGGGCAGGCCATTTATCGGGTCACGGTGATTCGATAAACCTGGACCCAGGGAAATTCCACACGTGTTCTTAAATGGTATGGTTCATTATCTTATGCCTCTGCTCTTCTCTCACTCGTTAACCTTCATCTTCTCGTTCTCTCCTTTATCCTTTCCAATTTTGTTACTCGTCCATAATTTTATCAAAAGGTTTTTCAAAGATAGATTAGTTTCTTATCCAAAATTCTTCCAATCCCACATAGAATAACCTTTATTTTCTGTCCTCTCTCTCCTTACCCTCTTATTAGACTAAGTAATTTTCCTCTGCCCACTGTCTCCTTTCCTACCCATTTGTAAACTACTTTATTTTCCTTTCTATTTCCCTCACTTACTATCCCATCTTTGAACATCCTGATTCTTTTTCTCTCCTCTCTCTCTTCCTACTATCAAACTTGACTAAACTTACCATTCTCCCCGATAAAGTGTAACATTCGGATACAGGAAGAAGAAGACGACAACAACAACAACAACAACAACAACGATAACGATAATGATAATCATTTTTTAGGTGATGGTAAAGATGTATATTTTTTACTGGTGTCAGAGGTCAGCGTCGAGCTCATTCGAATATCAAATGCTGATTTTTCAAGGAAGGAAGGCTCTTTACATTTTGAATACGCGAGAAAGCAATGTTTGTACGCACATTTAAATCCATCTGGCCTTGTGCTGGACTAAACTGATATTGGTGAATGTGTGTGTGTGTGTGTGTGTGTGTGCGTGTGAAAGTTCATGGTTCGTGCACCGGCTTGGTATTTCAAATAATTGCATATTTCCCACCGGTGTCATTGACCAGGGGTCAATCCCAGATTACTGTCATAACTTTGAATGTCTTCTTAGAGCAAAGTTCAATTTTTACGACTGACGCAGCTCACTATTCCTATTTATCTTATTTTCTACCATTTGGCCTTGTTGTGTTTGGCTTTGTGTTAGATTTAGCAAAATTTGGTAAATATCAATGAAAAGAACATAGAGATATTTTTCATGGATAATTTCTTTTAAAAAAAAAGAAATAAATTCATTCATTCCTGAAGAGTACTTTTACGCCATACAGCCACATAGAGGTATCAGTAGCAGGTAGGTTTTTTACTGGAGTGGAGTGGCTAGTCTCAAAATCGAGATAGACTACCTTTCTGGACTAAATCTTTCTAATTGACCTACTACTTACCCATAGCTGTGGGAAGAAGTGGATTTCTGCCTTCCCTAAGGCTATTAGTAGGGAGTGAACGTGAACAGTCTCAGCCGAAATCGTTTTGTCGATTCTGTTTTCAGCACCGGAAACAGCAATGCCATTTCATACCTCCAATTCCAAAATATAGTCCAAGTATTTTATAATGTGAGAATACTCAGTTAATTTCCTTCCCTTTAGTCTTTTTTTTTTGTTTTACATCTGCCAATCGTGTCTATCTCTTCATCTGCACAATATCTTCAAAAATTCTGATTGAATTTCAGTGATTTATCTGCCATGCTCCGTAGCTATACATCAACATTGCACAATATCTTCCGAAGTTCTCAATTAATTTCAATGAAACTCTGTGGAAGGGTGAGTTGTGAGCTACGAAAGAATTGATTAAATGTGGGGGGGTCGATCCAGAAATTTTCTTGAACTCTTTATCGTGGCAATATATAAACTGGAAATTAATTTAGTTTTCAATGTCCATAAGATTGGCAGACGCATACGCTTCCTGACGGCTCTCTTTTTTTTCCCCTTGTTTCTCATTTTGTCGTATATCAACAAGCTACATAGGCTCCAGGGGATTTTCGGCTTTACAAACTTGGCTGCAGTTTCCAACTGCAACTCTTTGTCGGTTATTGTTTTGTCTCATTATGTTGGCTTTTATTTACATTTGTGTTGGATGCTTCAGGCAATTAAAAGCATCAGGTTTGAAGTGGTTTGGCTGCAGGCTGTCCTTTCATTAGGAATGAAAGGAATGTTTCACAAAATGGATTTTCTTGCAGGGTATCTGCACATCCATTCACACCCATGATAAATAGATCGATACATATATAGCCAATCAGCCAGCCAGCCAGCCAGCCAAACCCATTTGAAAACTGAGGAAACTGATATTTTGGTGATAGTTTTGGTTGACAGTTTCTAAAAGATATATTGATAGACAGACTATATATATATATATATATATATATATATATATATATATATATATATATATATATATGTATATATATATATATATATAAATATATATATATATATATATATATATATATATATATATATATATATATATATATATATATATATATATATATATATATGACTGAGAAATATATATAGTTCCCTAACTAAAGAAAGTACTTGATTGCGGGTCAACCTAAACTTCAAGGTGCTTTCGTACGCTTTTAAGCCGGTCTTGGATCTTTGAAAAATAAACACGTTTTCTGGTTATCGTAAGGAAAATAACCCACAAGGGATTGAAATCAATATAACCTTCCCAATAAGACGAACAGTATATTGGGCGTTATATATATGCAGGTCTCGTAGTCAAAATTGTAAGTGTAATAAGTTTTATTCATGGCCTTGGGCAAAATTCGTCCGTTTTCTCTCTCTCTCTCTCTCTCTCTCTCTCTCTCTCTCTCTCTCTCTCTCTCTCTCTCTTTCTATCTATCAATCTATCTATCTATCTATCTATCAATCTGTTTATGTACGTGTGTGTGCACGTATTCACAATTGTTGTGTATCCACATATATATACATATACACATGTATATGCATACATATTCACACACATATGCAGTATAGTTGGTCTGTTATTGGAAGTTGCATTTCATGTGTGTGTACTTTTTGTTTTTGTTTGGGTATAGTGTAATAGCAAAAATCATTACCTCTCGTGTGTTTTGTTGGGTTATTTTACTTTTAGTTTTGAGGTACGGTTCATGTAGAAGTGGGTATGTATATTTTGATTGTTTCATTATGTATATATATATATGTATGTCTCTGTGTATGTGTTTTCGATTTTTTACACTGTTTAATTATTTGTTGTTATTTTTCAGTCGATGTTTCCTTAAAATTTTGTTTGATTATTAATGAAAATCAATTGGAGTGTTTATATATTTGAGTTTAGTGTATACATATACGATATTTTTGTTGTTATTGTTCTGTTTTTTTAATTTTTTCATGTGGTTTTTAGCATGTAATTGTTTTGATGTTTGAAATTTGATGTTATCTCATTTCTCTTTAAAGCATGGATAATGGAATCAGTGGATTAGATTGAAACTCCAATCTATAAGACCATCAAATCTTCTGGAAATCCAACAGTTTGAAAAAAAAATTGATTACAATGTAACTGTGATGCTAAATTTGACCCTTTTGGTCTATCGTAGAAAACTGCAAACCCATCTTTCAATAAGAAAATGAGTCGAAATATACTCAAAAAACCACCTCAGAATGGTTTTGGGAAGAATAAGTTGAAGATAATCGAATTGCTTTCACAATCGACTGATCTAAATCCAATCGATTATTCGCAGCATTAGTTGAAGATTGCTTTTCATGAAAGGAAACCAACGAATCTGATGGGTTGGATCGATTCTGCATAGGAGGATAATCAAATATACCAGTCGAGGGGTGCACAAGCCTTATTGAAGGCTTTGGAAAATGTCCATTAGCAGAGTTCCCGGTCAAAGGAGCCACAGCTAAGTATTAGCTGAGTAGGGTCGAATGCATATGCAAAAATCATTATATAAAAAAGCTTATGATGGAAAGTAATTGATAAAGATAATTTTACCATCATCACCATTATCATCATCATCATCATCAGCAGCAGCTTTTCGGCGTTCGTTCTGTACATAGACTTTCCCCAAGATTCGCTACACTTCTTTCAGAAATTTCTGTTCGTCTCACTATCTTATATTTTGTCGGGCCCAGTTCTGAATGTGATCTCTGGCATCCACCAAGTGAGCTGTGATGTCCAGAGTTTGTCTGCCACTGTCGCAACCTCACATGCCCTTCTTATGGATTCTATGATGTCTCAGACTCCTGCTTTTTCCTCTAATATATCGGGCTGTCTTATGATCTCTCCTCGTAAGGTTGAGCGTGATTCTCAGTTTAAAAGTTAGACTTTTGGTAAGGTTCCATGATAGGTGACTATCAGGAGGATACATAGACCCTTCTTTTTAGCACTAACGTTATCATCTTGCCATCATAGGGCAATTCTTCACGTGATTTCTTCTTTATTCGAGTATGTCATGGAGATTCGTTGTCCTAGGTAGATGTAGCGGTCTACTTTCTCTTGTTCTGCATATTCGACTTTTATTGTTACGTCTTATCAATTCACATAGTAAACTGTTTCACTAGTGGTAATTAAGTGAATGAGTGAATAAGTGTCATCAAATCAAATTTGTAAGGATTAATAGGAAAGAATAAGGAAATTTAATCAATGGATTAGATAATCTTGGGTACATATATAGGATGACGCAATAATTAACGCTCTTATTTGAAATGATCTCCTGTCGTTACATAGTTAATGTATCACTCGATCTTGACTACATAAATAGAATAAACCTTTGTATAACTGGCGGATGTTTAGCTCAATGATATGGGCAACGATACAATGAAGCGGCTACCTATCGATCAAAGCCCCATTTTCTTCGATTGTTTATTCTATTCACGTTGTCTAGGCAGAGTGATGAATTAACCGTGTAATGACGGGCGATCATTCCAAATAAGAGTTTCTATATATCACCATTCATTTCTATAAAATATTGAGAGGACGCCGTTCAATTATAGGGAAAATCAAAGAGCTGCATATATCAACAAATCGGCTAAATCTTCTATTCAAACGAGTGTTGGATTTAACTTGACGTGGCTTTCGCTGCTCAACCGGGATATGTAATAGGAATCTTGGCCAAAGAAAGGAGAGAATTAATTTGGAATCGTAAAAGCGGAGCTGAAGAAGCTAGGTTTATCCTCGACAACGAATCCCCATGAAATCTTCAAAAGAAGAAATCAGACGAAGAATAGGTTGGCAAGGTTTCGGTTGAGCAAACTCAACTTTGAAGTTCAAGAAAGAAGGTTCTTTAATCAAATGCATCCTCCCGATAATCGCGCGTGGAGTTGGAACATGGAACCTAACCAAAAGACGGACCCTCAAACTGGGAACGTGCACAGGAGAGAATCATGATCATCATCACACGGAGAGACCATAAAACAACGCAGGATATTAGAGGAAAAAATAGTAGTGAGAGACAAAATAAAATCCATTCTAAAATGGTAATGGGCGTGTAATGTAGCAAGAATGCCAGACAACCGTTGGACATCACGATTCATGTATTCCCACACATATGCAAAAGTGAGGCTGGCAAAATATAAGATGGTGCGACGAACTAGAAAGTACAGGCACCGCGATGTCCACGATAGTGAGGGTTGGTGAATTTTGGAGAGGATCCGTGTCTAGCGATAGATACTAAAAGACTGTTGCTGCAACTGATGATGATTCTACATTACAAGTGTTTCTGATTATGTATGATAATGAAAAGATCTATTAGCTGCCGTTACTTGACACTACTAGAGAAAACAGTTCCTTCATTCAATCATGAATAGCACACCTGAGGAAGGCCGTAAAATATATTGGCTGAAACATCATATGGAAAATAAAAATAACAACAGGAATGAGTTCAGCTGTCATAAAAACTCGTTGACTGTCAATTACTCTTGTTTAGATTGTTCACCTTCCTTCATTTGAATTAACTCGCCTCTTTGGGGCTAATTCTGTCTCTTAGCTTAATCAATTTGGAGCCACGATTAGCGTTTGAAAACTGTAGTTAGCACCTGTGAACTTGGAAAATATTTTTTTCCTAATCAACTGTTCGAACCCCTTAATTTTTAAAAACTGATTAAGCTATAAAGAAGTTTGTTACTATGGAAATATCAAAGGAATAAACTGTAGTTGGTACCTGCAAACCTAGAATAATTCTAATTTTTGTAATAACTTGTATTAACTCAGTTTGTCCCAGAAGACTCCAATTTATCGAATTAAACTACAGAAATAGATCTATTCCTCCTCGCTAAAAGAAGAATCCGAAAATTTTGAGTTATCTGTTTCAATAAATAGAAACTCTATGGTTTATTTGTCTTTTGCCCCCATTCAAACCCCTATTTGATCACATTGAACAATGTAGTAAGGGTCATTGTAGAGCGTGTTAGAGACAGAGATAAATAAAGGAGTATGTTGGTCTCAGGTACTTTTTTATGGGTGTGTTGAATGCTCCCTTATGGCAACAGTCTTCTACTGTGGCAGTGGAATCTCTCAGAGGTACAATGCGTTCTGCCACGATGCACTGGTTGCTCGAGAATTTTGTTTCGAGAACACGACGAAGACATTGCACTGTTTCCCCGACCACCAAACTGCCTGGATCTCACTTCCGTTGAGCACTTGTGGGATGTGTTAGACAAACCAATTCATTCTGAAAAACCACATAACTAGCAGCGGTTGAAGGAACAGTCATTAACATCTCGGCACCAGATCCAAGACGTATCTTGATCGAGAGCCTGAAGAGCTGTTGCTGTGTGCACATAAAGGAATAACACCTTATCAGAGACCGTCAATCAATACTGTCACAAAAATTGCCGACATGCATTTCTCTCAGTTTTTCAAGTTGGCTGGCTGGCTCATCATCATCATTCTTTTAGTGTCCGTCGTTGGACATAGACCTTCCCAAGGATTCGTCATACTTCTTCACCTTGGGCGACGCAGAGCCGGCACTTTCTGAATTTGTCTAGCTCGTCTCACCATCAAATATTCTGCCGGCCTTGGTTGCACATGTGATCTCTGGGTATCCATGTTGTGAGTCACGATGTCCATCGGTTGTCCACCTTTCTTGTAACATGGCCAGCCCACCGCCATTTTTAATGGATTCTACGATGTCCCTGACTCTTGTCATCTCCAAGATGTACTGTGCTGTTTCGTGATCCCTACATGAGAGGTTGAGCTTAATTCTTTCATGTGCATGTTGCATGGTTCTCAATTTGCGGATCTGTCTCTTAGTTCGATTCCATGTTCTAGCTCCATAAGTAACAATTGGGAGGATGCATTGGTTATACACCTTTTTTTTTAGGATTAATGGGATCTTATTATTCTTGAAGGTTGAGCTTGGTCTCCCAAAAGTTTGCCATCCCAATGTGATTCTTCGCTTGATTTCTTCTTCTTTTAAGGGTCTCATAACCACATCGGAGATAAAAGCACTAAGATTAAAATCCAAGATACAGAACTGGAGAAAGTAGATCACTACAGCTGCCCGTCTACTCTAATTACTTCTTGTGTCAAGAGAAAAACGTTTATTTCTATATTTATCCAACCCCCTATAAGTTTTTAGTTGGGGGTTCAATTTAGCAATATTGTTTCATACTAATTTCATCCTTTAGTTTCTGTCCGCCCCTCTTTTTTTTTGTTGTTGAAAATTTTTAGTTTCATAGCAATCACTCCCAAAAAGATGAGACAAGTAACTTAACACGGTTTGCTACCAAAAACATCAATCACAAGACGGTTTCTATTGAGTGACTAACAAAACCTGTCTTTCATGCTTATTAATTCAGTCCCAAAACATTAAAACTGCCTTTTTGTTTGTTGTTGATAAGCCAATGTTTGAATCAGAATATGTCCGTTCTTCGTTAACTGGTGTAAAAAAGATAAAAATGGAATCGAATTACTGTTTGTAGATGCCCGGAGGCTTCGAGTTCGGGAAAATTATTGTCTGTCATAATTGTATTTGAATAAATTTGATATTCTGTCAATATTAAATTCTCCAATTGTCTATTCTGGAAACGTGGGAAACGGCGCGAAATTAATCGTCGGCAAGGGACTTTGCATTCATTGGAAGCTGCAAAGCGCAGGCTTTTAACGTTCAACACTTCATTGTTAAACAAAGAATCCCATGTCGTCTCTGTTGGACAGCACAAGCCACAATAAGTTGAAGATTCACACTGGTCTGATTTATTTTGCTGCTCAACGGGCACATATAAGTTCTTTGTTCTACAAAGTAAGGGATAACTGCTAAAAAAATATGTATAATACCCTTTTTTTCTACTTAGAAGTGCCAGTAAAAAAGTTCTTTTTACATACAGATTGTACATTTTTGAGAAGGACGTAGAATGAATCGACTGGACCGTGGTGAGGATGACAAAAATAACGGAAAGAACAAGTTCAATTGACAAAAAAATGTTTGAAGGCTATTTTCTTAGAATTATGGACAAAAATGCTTCCATTCACCAAGTAATTTACAGAAAGCAAAATGAAAAAATCGTCTGAGGAAGATATTTCAACGAAAAAGACGTTTTCGGGGGTATAAAATCATTTTCCCGAAATGATAACCCGAACCTTTATAATATAAAAAAAAACAATGATGTTGGACTGAGCAGTTTTTTTCACTGTATATAAAATATGAATATTTCTTGCGTTCTATCAACGGTGTGAAATTTGAAAAACGAGAGAATTGACTACTTATCGATTTTAGTATTATTCTTAATGCTATGGAAACACCTCACAAAGCAATTTTTGTTTCTGGGTAGAGAGTGTTATTTCCTAAAAGTTTTTTCTAAAAGGTATTGATAAGGACAATTATCCCTTTCAAACTCTGCTTTTGCGACTGGGGACAATGACATTTCGAAATTAACCTCATATTCCCAATTGTGCGACGGGTGAA
>OY735203.1:56982060-56992060 GCA_963457665.1 Thysanoteuthis rhombus | reverse complement strand
CTCTCTCTCTCTCTCTCACACACACACACACTCTCTGTCTTTCCATTACGTCAGCTAACTATGGTGGTACGTTAGTTACGCGGCGTGTTGGCAAGTTACTTGGCGAGCGGCCAGAACACAGGGAGGAGAGGATTCCTGCCTCGTTCAATTTCATTTTTCCATTTGAAAACTTTTACGCCATCCCAAATATAACTATCTAATGCTTGGATATTTTGCTATAGAGTAAAAGTCCGGTTTCGTCGAATCGAGAAATATCTTGAAAAAAAAGCCTACTTCATTGAGAGTTTTGATCAATGTTCCACGAACGCTATACGTCTAAACGGCAGTTTGAATCGTCAACGCTTCAACTGTAACATTTTTTTTCCTTTTTTCTTTTGATCATTTTCCGCCAATAACCAATGACAGGAAACAAAAAATCCATTGAACCACAAGCATTAACTACTTAATTCCACTCGTCTTGAGTCAAGCCTGCATTATTTATCCGGAACTGCCAAATCCGTTGATATAATTTCATTCAGTTAATTCATTATTCGACACACATGAATTACCTTATTCGGTAGCGTGAATGACCTCTCTTAGCTTAGAATATCAAGAGAAAAGGCAATTTCCTGAATTCTTCTCTTTTAGGAAGTAATTCCTTCGAGCTCTTCGCCAAGTTTTGGTCAATGCTACGCTGGACAACGGTAGTGGCGTTTTTTTTTTTCTGAACATTATTCGGGAGAAAAAGTTGGTGTCTTATATGCCTGCAAGCACGGCAGCTATTCCTGTGTTCTGTTACATTCAGTCCCGCACAAATGATTTTAATCATCAGTGGGTGACAGAGACGCAGAAAACGATGTAATAACTTTTGATGAGCGATATTTCAGTGCGGTAAAAGCAGACAATGCAAGCGCTTAATATATGAGATCATAGATTACAGTGAAGAAGAATCGTTTTTGCTATAATTCTAAAATTAAGGAACATCTTATTCTTCTATGTGACTCCAAATAAAAGTTTTCTTTCTATGTCAGGAAACAATAAAATGACACTGAAGTGATCTCTCCCGGGCACAAGCCTTGGTTGTCTATCTACCTATCTGAGAAAAAAAACACCATCTGTCTCGGTAGACAATGACAAGGTTCTGTAGTAGCCTCACCAGAGCATAAGCCCGGGCGAAGCATATGGATATCCTTAAATACTTTGTCAACTGACTCCCTGTCTCAACTTTGCTAATATAATCCAAAGAAAGGAGAGCAATTAGCTTAGCTGCTATTCACCTATAGAACTGGTGGATGGTGCGTGTGGGGATATAAATTCATGTTTTCTTCCCAAGGAGTGGAGTGAATGCAAACCGCCTTAGCCAGAGTTTGAAACCGGCTCAACGATTCAATTTTACGTACAGTCAACTGTTCGGTAACCCATATTTCCTTCATTTCAAGTATGCTTACAGTTTTAAACCGTCATCGTTAACCCAAAGGATTATTCTGGATGTGAATTCAACTCTGAAATTGTTGCGAATTACTGTTATAAAGTATCATTTATATATATATATATATATATATATATATATATATATATATATATATATATATATATATATATAAAGCAGTTTCTCCAATATGCTTATGCACCTTCAAAATTGACAGTATGTAGATTCTGATTCATGTACATCAATTTTCGATTTTTTTCGTTTTGTTCCAATATTCTTTTGAAAATTTGTACATCTCAATCTTTGGTCCATATTGTGTCAGTTTTCAAGCTGTATGAGGAAGCAAAACTAGACGTTTTTGAATGTTTCGAATACGTTATGCAATCTCTATGTTTTGCACCGACACGCCTATCGTAGCAGAATTTAATCTTTGAAAAGTTCCTGTTTGCTCTTGGTAATTGCTGAAGTTTTTATCTATCCTGATGAAGAAGATAAAAATTGATTTCCTTCTTCGTATAAGAAGCCTGATTTTATCGATGCTGCTTCAATAAATTTTGAAAAAGCTTGACGCCTTTTCTTTTTGGCTTATTTAGCTTTTATGCTCTGTACTTGATAGGAAGTCTCTTTGAATAAAATGTTCCCCATGCAGAAGTCTTCGTGATTTTTTTTCCTGCTGAATCCAAACGTCTGAAATGTTCGAACTTTCTCTGTTTTCCTCAAACCACGAATACGCTTTATAGTGTGCATTCAATAAAGATGATCGGTTTATCGTTATGAATTATTATTCATCCGTTAGTACTAGAGTGAACAGACAACTCGGAAGGCGATGTCGTGTAAAGAGATTATTCTTTGCTAAGTTCTTCAATCTTTTCTCAAGAAATTAGTTATGAATTTACGAAATGTCATATTAAATGAAAACATCATTTGTGTAAGATACGGTCTTCCAAAATCTTTCTTCTCTCTCTCTCTCTCTCTCTCTCTCTCTCTCTCTCTCTATATATATATATATATATATATATATATATATATATATATATATATATATATATATAACACTCCCCTATTCAGGGTTGAGCACTCTTTAAGTGAGGTAACTCATTTATTGTGAGGTTATGCAACACTCTTCCAACATGGAATGGAGCCAGGGGAATATATGCATTAATAAATATATCGCCTAAATTCAACCTCACTGACCGTCCAGTTCCGTGGAGTACAGAGAGGATACCAGCTTCCAGGTCTAAGGCTAAGGTTTCGATCCGGCCTCGTGGTACTTGATTGGATAATGGATAGTTTATAGCCACTCTGAAGAGTTGTATTACAACGAAGCAGCTGTCTGCAGATGCCTCAATATATATATATATATATATATATATATATATATATATATATGGGATGACTGGTGATGATGTTTTCCTGTTGTTTATAGTATCGTTTATATTTGTCATTAAATATCAAATAAAGTTATACACCTATCGAAGCTTAATTATGTATAGATTTTTGCTTAACATTGACTTTGCAGAGCTGGCTTTACTTAATTGTTATTTATTTTTTACAAATATTTTCTTTCATCTTAATTTTCAATGTTTCACTTTCCTGCACTCTCATACAGTGATCTCTTCTCTTTCGCGCCTCGAATCTTGACGTCACATTGGAAAAGCCAAGAAGTTCATTTCATATATTTTTAAGAGAGAAGTTTTCACACTTATCCTTCTATTCGAAGGATGAGGTTTTAGTTGTATCTAAGAAAAAAAAAAGAAAAAAAGCTCCGTGTGACAATTTTGTGTATGGTGTCTTAAAGTCGCAGAATTTCTTTAAAAAAAAAACTTGCTTCAAATTAGTTTTTCTCTGGTTTCTCTTTATTAGTTAATTGACGCCTTGCTGCCTGTACAGGAATGATGGTAATGCTTGATAGGCGTATGCAATTATAGACTCATATCCAATTGTAGGCTGGATTGGAAAGTGTGAGAATTTCACAAGTTGCTGATTGGAAATTTTATCATCACAGGGTGTATCAAAAGATCTTTACTCTAAAGCTCTTTTCACCTAAGCCCATCCATGACTTACCTATATAACTAGTATTTTTATTATATATATATATATTAACATTTTTGTGAAAATGTATTTGTTATAACAATGAGTTAGATAAACGAAAATAGTACTTATCATATCTAAATCATTCAATTGTTATGAACTGAAGTTAAATACTTTCATCGGTGGAGAAAAGGGGGTCAAGTAGTTAACTGAAGGAATAAGGTATGAAGAAGTCATTCAGTTTAATAAGAAGGTGGGAAAAAAAAGAAAATGAAGATAGTTTATGATGGTAAGAAGAGAGAAGAGGAAGTAAAGAGAAGCAATCTACTGAGGAGGTATGAAGGGAAAGAGGAGAAAAAGTTAGGTAGTTGGCTGAGGGGGTATGAGGGGGATAGGTAGGAATAGAACTAGTTTAATAAGAGGTTAGGAAGGGAAAGGTAAGAATGGAAATTAGGTAGTCTACTGAGGGGTAGGAAAATATGCACATATGGAACTAATCTTTGTTAGTGTAATATTAGGATAAAATCATGGACTGGCAATTTGGTTCAGATGTTATAATGGCTTACCAAAGTAATTGAATCTGGGAATTTCAAGGCATTATCTTGAATTGGACACCAAAGCCGCTGAAGCTACCAAAGAATTCGGGAAATGGAATGAAATTAGATAATAAGCGACACTACTGCCAAGGACTGTTTGCAGTGTTTCAAGTGTGGGGAAATACCGTGTACAACAACTATCTTGAAGACAAAGACAACGATTAAAATCAGGAATGCAGCACTGGAGAAAGTAGAACCATTCATCTAGCAGGGACAGCAAATCTCCATGAAATCCTCAGAAGAGAAAGATATTAAGCAAAAAATCTCTCTAAGACGTGTAGCCTTCAGTAGAGCAAGCTGGATCTTTAAGCACAAGAAAACCCCAGTAGTTTTAAAAAGAAAGATATACAATGCCTCCACCCGATAGTGAGCTGAAATGTATCTTCTAACTGGAAGACTGGCCCTCAAAATGAGAACCATTCAACGTGCACATGAGAGAATCATGCACATCACATGCAGAGATCACGAGACAGCACAACATATCAGGGAGGAAACATGTCCAATGTATGGTACAATCCATTAAAAAACTCAAATTGCAATTGGCTGGTCATATAGGAAGAATATCAGACAACCGCTTGACATCAAGGCCAATAACATGGATCCCAAAAGATCACATGTGAAACACGGACCGGCTGAATATAACATAGAGCGACATCAATGATACAGAGGTTTTGCGAATCTTGGTTGAGGTCTCAGTCCAACAATAGGTGCTAAAAGGTTTATGATGATAATGATGATGATGATGGCGATTTATCCTTCAAAATAAGGCCCAGAAGTGGGTGACTATAATTTCTCGATCGCAATGGTTTGAAATGTAAGAGGAAAATCCGATCATCAACAATCGAAAACATATATCGATGTGGAATCATAAACAGTCTGTAGATATGAAACAAGCTTTTCAGATAGGGTTTGTAAAAAACCGAAAGATTTTTTGTTTTTGTTACACTTTTTAAAAAATGCCATTGGTTCAGTCAAGGTAAATAAAGTCGTTTTATATAGTAGATAGAAACAGACTTACAGAGTGGACCAACACTTATGCATGCATGCGCGCGCGCACACACACACACACACACACACATCTATCTATCTATCTATCTATCTATATATCTATATATATATATATGTATATATATATATATATATATATATATATATATATATATATATATATATCATCATAATCATCAGTCTTTCAACGTCCGTCGTACGATATAGACCTTCCTTAGGATTCGCTGCACTTCTCTATCATGGCCATCGCGGAGCCAGTACTTCTGAATTTGCCTAGCTAGTCTCTCCATCTTATATTTTGCTGGCCTCAGTTCGGCATGTGATCTCAGGGGATCCATGTTGTGAGTCGTGATGTCCATCGGTTGTTTGCCATTCGTGCAACATGGCCATTTGAGATTTTGAATGGATTCTATGATGTCCCTGACTCTTGTCTTTTCCCGAATGTACTTGGCTGTCTTTTGGTCTCTCCATGTGAATCACAGTATAATTCTTTCATGTACACGCTGCACATATAAAGAATAAATGATAAACTGTATAATATATAGATATATTTATTAAGTGTTACTTTTGTCAAGAAAATGTTCATTATTTATAACGTGGCATTGCATTTGATATCATGGTTAATAAATCCTACAGTACACCATGCTTGATTATATCTAATTCAAAAATTCAAAAAAACTTTGAACTCTGTAGTTAACAATCTACCAAGAATTAAGTTATTGTCGAACATTTTTTTTCTTTTCATCGAATTGGATAAGTTTAAAAAAGAACAATATTTTACATAATTTTCCACTTTTTATTTTAGAATTCAAAAGTAAGTACTTTTTAAATTGAACAAAAACTTTTTTATCAAGGGATTTATCTTTAAAAGGTGTAAAACTCAATAAAAATATGATTGCAGCAAGTAAAATTAATCATCAAATTAATAAAGGACAATTTGGAAAAATTGAAAAAAATATCCAAAATTTTCAATAGGAACATTATGAATAAGTACGAAACATTTTATTGAGATCTGTAGTTTAAGTTTACTGTGATAGAGAACTTAGAAGATTAATAGAAAGATAAAAGTTATGAACAAAGAGCAATTATTTATTTACATCGACCTTTACTTTTGAAGGCACTTTCATAGCACTAAGGTCCCTTCTGGAAACTTCCAAAAATTGACATCATCGTTAGACAAAAAATTTCCCGTTGAGAGACACATTCGTTTTTTGTTTTGCTTTTTCAATTTCAAAAGCTATCATAATTGTATTTTCATTGTTTTTTTTTCTTCTGAAACAATAATTTGAACATGAAACACTCAATAGATTAAACAAAAAATGCAAAACAAACAATTTATCTCAATACAAAATGCTTCTGAATAGGAAAAAAAACTTTATCATTTATCATTTTCAGTTACCACATCCAGAAAACAATTTTTTTTTTACTGTTTTTTCTTTTTAATCTTGAACTTATTTCTCATTCAGTTTTGTCTCTGTTCTCTTTACTTTCATTCCATAAAAGTGTGGGTAATAAAAGAAGGATAACCGACGGAAAAAAAAGCTAACGTTGAAAAATGTGATCATTTACTTTGTTACTTTGATTTTTTTATGAAAGTGCACAAGCTATACTATCGTAGCTCGGTCACCTTTTGGAATACACCTTTTGTAGCATTTAGCTCAAGCCAAACTTTCACTATTGCAGCATAGGGGTCACTATCAGAATGTGCCTTTTGTGACCTCTAGTTCAAACTGGAATTTCACTTTCGTATCAGTGTTGTCCTTATCAGAATACATCTTTTGCAGCTTTCACTTAAAGCCAGTTTCACTATTGTAGCAGTGGGGTCTCCCGGAATGCACCTCTTGCAGATTTTAGTAGGAGCCAGATTTTTAATGTAGCTGTGGCGTCTTTATCGGTCACAATTTTGCTACTATGATGGAAAAGGAAAAAAGAGAGAAGGAACAATTATCATTTTTTGTCTTTTAAACAACGAAGGTACTCTCCAAGAGAATTGACCGACGTAGGGCCGGGAAAAGAGAGACTGGGTAATGTTGCATGTTTCTGCTAGTTGTTTGACGGGGTCAACATTTTTGCGTCAACTCTGAAAAAAGAATTGTGTGGAAGCTAATAAACATTAATTCGGATAAAAGAATTTCTCCGTTTTAGGTTGCTTTTTCCTTTTTTTAACTAAAGAGTTAAAGGGAAATAATTAGGTGCAATAACAGTGAAGCGTTGATTGAATGAAGCCATGTTTCCACAAAGTGGATTTTTTTGCAAGCAAACAGTCACTGATTTTATTTTGAAGAGCACGAAGGCCACACTATCTTGAAAAGCTATCACAGGCCGCAATGAGAGCTCTCACAGGTTGCGAACAGCCCTTGGGTCAAATGCTGCGAAAGCCTGTTCTAGGACTACCAATTTTAGAAAATATTTCGATGCAGTTAATATATAGTTTATAATATAAACGCATACAAAAAAAAGTCAAATAGACAAAGTTTGTCCGTTTTTTTTATTATTTATATTTGAAAATATGTATATGTCAGCCTAAATAGCGTAAAGCAGGTTTGATTCCTGTAGTAACCCTATTTTCTTTAAATGTTCATTCTACTTAAGCTGCCAAGACCAAGTGACTCATTCCCCGCGTAGCAAAGGGGGGTAATTTCAAATAGTATTTCAAATGCAACACATTCGTAAATATTCTATTGGATTATACATCCATGTCTTGATAATATATATATATATATATATATATATACAAATATATATTTATATATATACATATAAATACATATATATATATATATAAATATATATATATATATACATATAAATACATATATATATATAAATATATATATATATATATATATATATATATATATATATATATATATATATATATATATATATATATATATATATATATAGTAAAAGAATTGAAAAGATTCAACGAAAGGAAAATGAATATTCAAATGAACTCCACAAATGCATTAAATTTGAGAATTGCTTTTTTAAATTTTTTTATATTACAACACGTGTTTCGGCTATCAAGAGCTTCTTCAGGTTATTTTTCTTCTTTTTGAGTTTCTTTGAATTCTTCGTTGAGTACGTTCGTATTTAGGGGACTCGTTTTCATGAAGATAAATGCATTGTGACCGATGAAAATGTAGTCGTAATCATGGTGCTCTTATAAATTGTAGTTTTATCCCTTGGAGTGATCATGTGATTTTTAGAAATTTTCAATTATGTATATCTGTTAACGATTAGAAAAAGGGGTGCTATTTTTTAGCAGGTATATTGTCGCATCCCTCTTGTTTGACAAGAGTTTTATTTCTATATTTATTTTGAACGTTGTTGTTCTGGTGGGATGGCCTGGGTTTGTTTGTCAAATGTTTACGTTTCACTTTTGACTTATATACAAGTATATTTTGGTATCTTGCAAAGGAAAATATTTTTTCTAAAGAGTTTTACAGTTTATTGATAAGTTACTGAATAAAAATATTGAATAAGAACTTTTTTTTATGGTCTGTAACAATGGTCTGTACTTGTCTATTAAATTCAGTTCTATAATTCTTAGTACAATATTTTCATCTGTTTGATAGATTAACATTATTTTGAAGTGTCTAATACTTCATTCGAAGATATGTTTTGAAACGTATAAATTCCTGTTTCCAGGGATATTTATATTGCTTCTGTGGAGAGCTGTTCAGTTGTTTAATGAATGTGTGTAGCCTACATAATTTTCATCACAATTTATACATTCAATTACAAAGATAACATTTTTTGTGTTGCATGCTAGGTTTCTCTTAATTTCAAAAGATTTGATTGAGTGCTTGAATAAATAGAATTTCCCTTCAGAGGGTATATTGTATATTTAACATTTTTTTGGTAACATTTTCTCACCCCGTTTACAGTGAAACTCCAAAATTGGTCGATGTTAGAATTTGTTTTCAAGTTTTGGGCGAGAGTTTACTTTTGATTAGTTTGGTTGCCAATTTAGTTCCTATAGAAGTCCCCAAATTTGAATAGAATTGTTGTTATTGAATTGAAACAAATATTTTTAGAATCAGATCTATGCTGTCAATGATGAATTCATCGTTCAATCTTACATGTAGTATCTCAGGGTGTTTTTGAATCCAAAATGAAATGGCCTGTTTTCCTACATTGAAAGGTGTGTTACTGTATAGATTAGCGATGTCGAATGTTGTTCAAATGTTGCAAAATGTCGTTTAGAGTCAGTTTGGTCAGGTATGAAGTTCAGGAAATGAATGGTGTCCTTGATAAATCTTTTTACTTTTTACGGGGATGGTTGAAGTAGTATGTCAATCAGATTACTCTATCTATTTGTAGGGTACGCTGGGTCCATTAATTTAGGGTTAGGGATTTCGATGTATTTAAGGTCTTCAAAGTTTGAGATTTCGAAGAATTCCGCTTTTTGTGTCTCAATTAAATCTTTATTTTCTTCTGATCAGTGGAGCTTTGGTAGACCGTAGAAATTGCTGGTTTTTGAGTCCATATTGATCGAAGCTTTTTTTAAAATCATTTTTTCCTCGCATTCGGTACAGAACTTGCTAATTTGTGATAATTTTTTAATCTATATTTTCATCTATCGGTCGATATACTGATCGTTTGGTATTTCTTCGATTTTAGTCTGATAATATTCTCTGTCCGTGATAATTAGTACACTTTCTTTATCAGCTTCTTTTATAATGATATTATAATATTTTTCTTATATCTTTCAGGGCTTGTTTCTGTTTGGATGAGAGATTTTTGCTTACATTTGATTTCTTTTGTAATTCTGAATTCCATAGTTTTCTAAAATAGATACCTAAGTGTTTGCTTTCTTCCTTTGTTTTATCCAGTCGTAATTAAGATTAAGTCTTTACTTGGAATTCGTCTCTGTTATCGGAGTCAAACAACTTTTCTCTCAATCTAATTTTCCGTTTGAATTCATCCAGGTTTCCCTTTAATGCTGTTA
>OY735203.1:56852060-56977060 GCA_963457665.1 Thysanoteuthis rhombus | reverse complement strand
TTGATGAGGTACGTATAATGGGGGATGCGATCAAATTTGGAGTTGTGCACTAAAACAGGTTTTTGATTGGGTTATGTATTTTGTGATTTTTCTTTCATACATTTCTAGATTCACTCCTGTATGTATATGATATCTCAAAAATTTATTCATAGAAAAACTGAAAATACATTTTAAAAATAACATCTGTGTAGTATTCATATATGGGTCAATCTGGTTGCAAAGATTCTAATCTCCACTAATTGATAACTAACATATTCTAATAGACTAAGAACAGTTCATGCTGGAAAACACGTCTTAACATTTTTGGCTATAACATATTTTTTTCAAAGCATATACAAACTGACAAAATACATTGTTACAAAGTCAATAATTCTCTCTCGAATAATACATCATGCCCTCTGTACGAATATATAATTTTGCATAATATATTTATACGTTGAAGATTCATAGAACATACTTATATATATTGAATATATATATAGATGATACAGATAACCAAATATAAAAAAAAACTCTACAATACCCAGAGAAGAAACCCTTACACTCTCTAACAAAAATAAACCTAACCTGCTTAGGCAAGTCCGAGTGTCAATTCAACATTAGACTTAATAACTATAGACGCAGAATCAAATTACCCAACCATCCCAGTCCACACCCCGTAGAACTATACTTCTGCACCCCCCAGACATAATTTTCCTACAGACGCCGGATTCTAAATCAATGAAAGAAAATGCTACCACAGACATAACAAAAATTCCAGAAAGACATGAATATATGTTGATCAACAAACGTAGAACTCTCCACCCAAATGGAAGTAACACTAAACTCAACAACCCTAACCACTTGGATCATAATTTTCCCACGAATTACAACCTCATATCTACACCCTAACTGCCTCCAAGTATATCCAATATTGGGAAGTTCATGCTGTCACTCAGACCCCAACCTATAAAATCCTTCGAATGGTATTTCATCTACAAAACTCATAGCTGTCAGACTTTCCATGACCAGTAAGGATACCATGTATGAAGTTAATTGACCCCATCAACCCACCACCCGTACTATCCCCAACCTACCCACGCAATCTAATACTAAACCACCATCCTACAACCGTGGGTGCTTATGGCCCCACAAAAACCTTCTACCACTGCTACAATTATATCCTATGAGAGACCAACACAGAATTCACCATTGACCGAACAAATTACCAGACATTACAATGACCCCGAATGAATCCCCTTCCTTAAGTCCAATTTTTGTTTTCAAAGCAAAGCATCTCATGGTTAATTTATTTTCTACGGAAACCTTATCGCCACAGGAAGGTACACACACACACACACACCACATGCTACTGAAGATGGGAACACCTCCCGAAGCATGTATAGCACACCAACTAATTCATTAATGGATTAATTAATTGATTATCAAAGTCTCCATACACTCTTACTCTGGAGTCCATCTCATTCTGTTTTGTTCAAATACATACACACAAATATATATATAAATGTATTGGAAAGGGAATTTCATCGCCATGTTTGTAACCTCTTTTACACAACAGATGCAAATTGACAAGATACACCGTTCCGAAGCTTTCCTATCGAACAATATATCATGTAATCTGTTCAGACATTGGGTTTTGAGGCCCGAAATCAACTCGAGGGGATGAACTTGGCGGCCACTTCGGAAAATAACGTATAAAAGAAATCCCCGAGAAGGAAAGAAGCCGAACGTTGAAATTCTAATAATGGATGCTCTTACGCTAACAATAATATCGAATTTAGCCTGTCAACATTTATTTCCAGGCCCAATGCTAATTTGACTGGACTATAGGTGAATGTCAAAGAACCATTTCAAAGATGTCGATATTAGATAGATGGATAGATAGATATGGAGAGACTGAGATAGATAGATACTGAGAGACCTATATAGTGCCCCCCATAGAATTCATCTGTTAATATATGATGATGGTAAGTGCTACACATTACTAAGATATGAATCCCATTGAATTCTAACACATTATAGGTCATTTCATTCAAATTCATCCATAGTTTGTTGAGCCAAATACGCTTTCAGATAAATGTTTCCGGCTTGAGAATCCGCTGGTTACATTCGACATAAAAGACTCCTCAAAGTCTCTAAGAGAACTCAGAGTCGACCACACCAAACTGTTTGCATATGTATGTATGTATGTATGTATGTATGTATGTATGTATGTATGTATGTATAGTCTGTAAAGCCTTACTACTATAATCCACTTTTTTGTTTCTGCATTTACACAAAAATGAGTGATTATTTTTCTTGGGTGGGGGGTACCCTCAGTTGCTTACCACTGCACTGTTTTGGGGAATTAAAAGCAATACTGCTGTTCCACATGTGTCTCTCCGGCATTACGTATCAAATACCACCCACTCTCAAGTTATGATTTTCTTATAGATTGGTTGCTAGCTCAAATTATATCAAAAGTCTCCGTGCCTTACATATATTCATAAACTGAAAGTTGTTTTTTTTCGTCTAACATTCTTCGGAGGAAGAAACGCCATAAATAATCCATTTGTGAAAAATATGCACATATATATGAGTGTGTTTGTGTGTGTCTGTGTTATATTTATCTTGAAACTCGCTACAATCTGTCAAACTGTATTAATGTATACGAGTATATATATGTATATATATATATGTGTGTGTGTGTGTATGTGTGTGTGTTATACGTGCACACTCACTCACATATTATATATATATATATATATATATATATGCATATGTTATATGAAAGTATGAGTTTCATTTCATTGTCATTTCTTATAAATATGATTGTTTGTTATAATAGAGTGGCAATGTGATGACGTCACTACCCCCGGCAACGCCGCTGCTTCTCTCAAACAAAACATTTTCCCATTAGGAAGCAATAGCAATGGCTACGCAGTCCATCACATCTCTTTTTTAATTCTTTTTTAATGCACCAAAATCGATTGTTAGATGAAAAAAACATCATAAATCGAACGATGCAGACTTATTTTCATACCAGTAAGAAAATTGCGTTCCTGTTCGATGTGTTAATGTAATTGTAAAACCCTAAAAAATACAGAACAAGAATATTTCAACACAAAATAAGCGAATCATATTAACGCAGTGGCAGAAAATGGTTATTTATAGTGACGTATAGCCTCATGTAACTGAATTTTGTAAAATAAAATTGTTCAATTCTGTCACTGCATTAATATTTTCTCGTTTATTTGATCATGGAATATTCTTTTGGCAGAGCAAGCTCAACCTTCAAGGACAAAAAAAGCCCAATAGTCCTAAAGAGAAAAGTATACAACCGATGCATCCTTTTGATCGTCACCTATGGAGCTGAAACATGGGACTTAATCAAGAGTCTGACCTTCAAACTGGAAACCATGCAATGTGTACATGAAAGAATTATGCTCAACATCATATGTAGAAATCACAAGACAACATAACATATCTAGAAAAAAAAGCATCCCAAGACATCATAGAATCCATTAGAAAACTAGAATGGCAATGGGCTGGTAATGTTGCAAGAATATCATATAGCCGATCGACATTACAACTCATATCGTAGATCCCTAGAGATCGCATGTCGGTAGAATGCAATATATAGAGATGAAGTAAACAAGTTTAGAATGTACTGGCTCCTAGACGCCCATGATAGAGGGGTGTGGTGGATCCTGGGGAAAGTCTACGTCCGGCAAAAAACGATAACAGACAGGTGATAATGATGATGATGATGATGATGATGATGATGCGTTTTGGGTGTACGTATTTTTCTCACTGTCCCTGTTTTTTTGTTTTTTTTTTATATCAATATATATATATACAACTTTCCCAGCTATAACTACAATTGTTTAATAACACAAGAAGTGATTTTTGTAAAAAATATATGTAAGAACTGCTTCATTCTTGCAAATGTCGCTAATGGTCTGAATGGCTGAAGATGGCATAGGCAATATCCCGGAATATTACTGAAAAAGCGAATGAAGAATCGATAATATGACTAAAACCAATTAAATTTTTCAATCAGTAAAAACCAACAAGAAACAATCGTAATTCTCTGTAAGTAAAACACGATTATAAAATGATTGTTTGCCACTCTTTTGAACTTTTTGTTATGTTCCGTCAACATAAAAAGGAATTTTAATTTCCAAACAAAATAATATATATGGGGTACATGAATATGTAGGGTTACATTTAAAATATTACGTTTCTCATCGTCTCAGAAATTAGGAGATAGCCAATCAAGGGATAAATGGCCTAGTGGTCAACAATACGGATTTGGCGTCTCTCTCTCTCTCTCTCTCTCTCTCTCTCTCTCTCTCTCTCTCTCTCTCTCTCTCAAACCAGGAAAGTTCAACTTCCTGTCAAGAAACGGACAGTGTTGAGAACGTGTCCCCGAAATGTGCAGTTAGTGACTGGAGATAAACGATAACAGATAATAAATAAGTAATAAAGTTTTTCCTTTTATATCTAACAACTTTTTTTACCTTTTCATTTTAATTTTTAGTTGCCAGGCAAAGAGTCATCCAAATAATTACAAAGCTACTGAGATCGTTGTCTTTCAAGGTATTTCGACCATGCTGATAACGGATTTGGAAAAATTTGGTCATATAAGAGTCTAATTTGCATGATCAGAATAACAACCTTTTATAAGCTTCAGATTTCATCATAACCGTTCTTGCTTTGAGAAAAGAAACAGAAAATGGATGAAATTCGTGATATTTTTTTTTAAACAATCTATTACTTGATCAATCATTTTTGATGTCAAAAGCACGCCGAATGACAGAGAGACGATTAGATTGTAAATTGGGTGACTTTTCGAAGTCAGAATCTCAGAAAATGTTCTTCACTAATGAGAAAACTCTAGAATTGCTTTACCACGAATATAATGTATATTCTAATGAGCATGGTAGCGTCCCTACTAGTGCACCAATTTAAAACACTAGGTATCTGTTGCTCAAGAAATTGCTACAGATCGTTCATGCAGGAGATATCATTTGTCATTAGCACTGGCTTTAATCTACCAGCTAATTGCTCTTATCCAAAATCAATAAGTGACAGCAGACGTTTGAGTGAGGACATGGCTAACTTCTATACCATTACCTGTTCTTCTCATGTGGAAGTTCGCTGCATCACTAATGGGAGGCAAATCTTCCGGTTTTGCTTCCTGAAAGAAGAGCATTTCGCGCTTTATTTGGAGCATCATCATGACAAGCACCGTAAACATGGTTTGTTGTCTTCTGGATAACACGTTCAAGGCTTCGAGGAGATCATGTGACTCTTTATATGCTTTGTATTGAAATGCTTTTGGATGGTCGAACAGGTATGAGGCTGTGCCTTATCGAGCAATAGTGTGAAACGGGATAAGCGCTGTTTCGAAACCTTTTCGTGAGGCTTGAGAAGTTTATTAGATTGGATTATACTTCCTCAGGCATAATCCATAGATTATTGCAGAACATTTTGGAGCAGTTTGACACGAGAATCAGGAGCACGTCCGTATCTGTAGCAGCAAAAAGTTTTGTGGCTCATCTAGCATTAACTGCATGAAAAAAGCTTTCTGTCTGTCTTTTCGGGATTAGTACGAAAAGACATGATATCTTTTGGCGAATTCACCATTACTTCATTTTGAAATCCTCCTGTCGTGATCATTTGTTTGCAGGGGCTGGGATAATCAACTCTTCATAAGGGAACTGTGCAAGAATGATTTGTTTTCTTTTATAGCCTATGGTAACTGACCGCTACCGATAACACGTTGAACTTGCCGATTAGTACTTGTACCTTGTTGTCTTGTAGTGGCTTTAATCGAGTTTTTATGTTAACAGTCAAAGACAGCGTCGATCCTCTGGTATCGATTACTCATTTCATAGAACGTGTTAACGAAGGTGTTTGCTGGATCATCAAACCTATTATGAGCACATGGTCTATCTAACGTTACTACCAAACCTTGACCATCTATGATAATGCTTTCCATGCTTTCGGGACATTGATACCGCCCGTTGATATTTTGACTAAAGCTGACATGTCCAGTGCGAATGGAATCGTTCATTTCAGGAGAAGAAATAGGCACTGGCATAAATTTATGATACAATCCATTTGAAGATCATAAAAGTTTCCGAGGGTAAATGCCCTGCTTCTTTTCATTGGCTCTGTGAAGGATACATTCGTTTCTCTGCCACATGTTATTAATCTTTCTGCTACAAATCTTGAAATCTGTTGCTGGCCAAGCTCCATTCCATATACTAAATATTTTTGAATTACAGTTTTTGTCAGGTTTTTTGTCACTATACTCAACGATGTATATTCAAGGGGTTTCGTCTTTGAAGACCTTGAATCTCGTGCGTAATTTTTTATCGGCATCATCATTGTTTTTCCTAATCCTTACTGTATCTGATTCAACAACGATTGTCATATCAGACAACGTGCCATACAGTCCATGTTTTTTCCTCCGCTAAATGAGACCTAGGATTAAATGATAGGTTCCATCTATTTAACAACGATAATGTTTTAGTTATTCTCTCTATGCCCTCCAGCTTGCTTATCTGCCATTCCTGTGCATGATCCAGATTCACTTCATTGAATTATCTTGCGGTGTATTTTACAAGGTTTCTTTTTTCTGGAAGCTGTTTCATTTCAGCTGTATAGATATTGCCTCATCGGGAATAAATTAACTGATTGTAGCAGTAAAAGAATGTGACCATCCAAATGAAAGATGCAAAGTGTAAATCCCAGTTTCCCTCTCTTTGCACCCGAATGAACATGGGCTCCATGTATTGCCACCAAAACATCCTAGTACGCATCTCCTTTGGTCATCACCAAGACGTAGAATATGCATTATTCTATACTTAGATATATACTATTTCGATTCCATGAATTTGCAATACAGTGCTTGATCAACTGTAATAGTAGTATCAGCAGCAGCAGCAGTAGCAATAGCAGCGTTTTAGTGTCTGCCATTGGACATAGACCTTCCCAAGGATTTTCTGTCATAGGCGTCATGGATCCTATACTTTCTGAACATGTCTTGCTCGTGACGCTATCTTATATTTTGTTGGTCAAAATTTTGCATATGATCTCTGGGAATATACGGTGTGATTCGGGATGTCAAACAGTTGTCTGGAATTCTTGCAATATGGCCAGCCCGTAATCATTTGAACTATCTAATGGATTTTATGACATCACTGACTCCAGTTTATATATATATATATACATATATATATATATATATATATATATATATATATATATATATATATATATATACGCTGTGATATTTTTTGATCACTCCATTTGATGTTGAGCATGATTCTTTCATGTTTTCTTTACCTAGGTCTTAGTTTGCAGGTCATCATTTTGGTAACATTGCATGTTTTTGCTCAATACGAGATAATCAGGGGTGGTGCATTGGCCGTGGGTCTTTGTTTTGAAAATAATGGGATTTTCTTTTTTTGAAGGCTGAACTTGCTGTACCAAAACTTTGCCATCTTAGAGTGATCCTTCGATTGATTTCTTCTTTTTCTGAAGGTTTCATAAAGATTCGTTGACCTGGCTAGATGTAGTGGTCTACTTTTTTCAGGCCTGCGTTTTCGATTCGGATTTAGATTTTTGAGTCTTTGTCTCGTTGCCCAAATTTTTTTCGATATCGACAGACATCTCTGAACAACTGTATCCAAAGTATTGGATTCGTGAGCTGGTGCTAGTATTATGGGCATATGACCAATAAACGTTTGGTTATGATCTGTTTCTGAAATCCATAGATTAAACCATGTCTACTTGGTTTATTCTCAGGATCTTGACGATTCACCTTGAAAGCATGATCGATTGCTTACGCCTTCTTTTCACTTTCAACATTACTTTTTCCAACATCAAACCAACTCGTCCTCACTTATTCTTGAAAGACAAGAATTCATTTTCATTCGTTGATCTTTGCCGGTCATTACTCTTCGAAAATCAGTGGAACCTCTAAAGTAGATTTAAAGGTACAATTGCAAGAGAACCATGCTCACCTCCAATTGATCTTTCGTAGACTGCCATCTGTTTTGCATAAGACGTATCTTCCAGACCAGAGATCCCATCTAAGATTTCAACGTTATCTACTGAATAATGCATGGAATCAATTTGAAAAAAAAATCATGTTGTACCACCTCACCTGTAACACGATACATTGACTGTAAGGTATGGTTTTCTAGCACAGTGTCAACTTGTTTATTGCTTTTAACCAGGTGTCATGTGCGAATCTCGTCGTGTACTTCACCAAAATCTCCATTGATAAATTCCTTAACACAACGTAATCTCAAAAACATGTCAAGTATGAACTTGGCTTCATCTCTCTCATTATTAGACCACTCTTTGTAATCAAGTTTGATAAAAAAATATCATCGTGTGTCTTTAAAGCCACATCCTCATTCTCTGGTCTACACGTTTGAATGTTTACATCCTCATGATCGAATTAAGCTTCCCACACAAATCGAGAAACAGCTTGACTTTGATATTGAGTAGACAGAGAAAGCTCAATCTTCAAAATTAGAAGATTCCATTAATCCTAAAAAGAAGGGTGTACAACCAATTCATCATCTTGATTGTCACTTATAGAGCTGAAACATGGAACCTAACCAAGAGTCAGACCCACAAATTGAGAACCATGCAACGTGACCATGAGAGAATCATGCTCAACATCACATAGAGTGACTGCAAAAGAGAAGACAGGAGTCTGGAACGTCATAGAATCCATCAAAAATCTCAAAAGGCAATGGGCTGGCCATATTGCAAGAATGGCTGACAATCAATGGACATTGTGACTTACGACATGAGAACACATGCGCAACTGAGGCCGGTAGAGAATTTGATGGAAAGACAAGCTAAACAAATTTAGGAAATACTGGCTCTGCAACACCTACGATAGAGAAGTGTGGCAAATCCTGTGGAAGGTGTATGTCCAACGACGGACATCAAAAGACTGATGATGATGATGATGATGATTTCAACATTCAAAGGAGCGAAAAGGTGAAAGTTATGAAGATGATAATGTTTATCTCCAAATATTGTCCTCTTATTGAACAATGACTTAGAGATTGTGATCGATAAGTCTTCGGCCGACTCGTTTTCAAACATCTACAACCTAGATGATTAGCCCCTTTTTAGCAGCATTTCCAGGTTCTTTGCACTGTCAAACAAAGGAAAGACCTGCCTTTTCGATTTCTTTGTTCTCTTCGTAGATCTATCGGATCCCTTCAAGCAATTCAATTTCCCTTCAGATGCTATTAAATGATTTACATCTTCTTGTCTCATAGGGAGTTTATAAAAGTGCTGCTTCAAGCACACGGTCACCCAAACTAAATGCCATTACAGAAGAAAGATATCACTTCGGCAAAATATGGATTTATTCAAGTCAGTTGGATTAATAGAGCATCTTTATAGCCTAGTTGGTGGATTCTGCACGTTTGTGTCCGTTGCATCTCTTGAATTCAATGTATGATGTCCTGATTTACCCGTATCAGTGGAATGGTCAAAATATTGTTTGCGTCATACTATTCTATATGTAACGGTGAATTTATAGATTTCTTTTACTCAATCGGTAGTATCATAGTCTTTGCCAAACCGGCATCTCTTCTCAGTTGCTCTCTTTAAAGTGTTTAGTCAATGGCCACTCGCTTTCTGCATCTTCTTGTTTGCTTTTCGTTTCTGGTTGGAAAAACAAAAAGCACTTACATTTTAGTTCATTGGATTTCATTTCTTTGGATCGAAAGTTAGCTCAATGATTATATGCGATGAAAGTTACTCTTGAGCAATAAGATATGATCATCAATATTCCATTATGAAGAGACAATTTTTGAAATCTTTTTCTTACATCATTCAACGACTCAGGAAGGTTCTAATCAAATTACTTTTAAGCATATTGAAATAATCTTTTCATTCTCTATGAAATCCTCGATTTTCTTGCGGTCGCAGCCAAATCCGTTCTGAAGAAAAAAAGAAAAAGAAACGAGTAAAGAAAGAGAAGGGATTATGTGTAAGTGAGGCAGGGGTAAAATATCTGCTTCTGAGGCTGAAGCGAAGGTTTCGATCCTACCTCAATGTTGGATAGTCCATAGCCACACTGAAGAGTTGTAATACAACGAAACAGCTGTCCGTGGATAACTTAATTTTTCATATATATATATATATATATATATATATATATATATATATATATATATATATATATCATAGACAATTTTAAGAGTCCATGTGTGTATAATTAGATGTTGTGATAGAAGTGTAATATGAAAATACGTTTGCTCATTCGTGGTGGCATTTTTTTAATAGGCTGCTTCTTAGCGTCCGACAATTATTTCAGAATGCAGATACCATGAATTAATTTCCTTCCTCTTTCCAAAACCAATGATCTTTTCGAATTGAGCCAAGTGTTTTGGGATTAAAAATGAAGTAATGATCAAAAAGATTTTGAAATAATACCATGGATTCAACCTCTTTTCTATTCCCCTGACATTTCTATTCCCCTGACAAAGTTCAAGGAAATATATTAATATTTTGAACGATTTTGATCGTGCAAACCAGGCTATTATACGAACTGATTTTACTCGGATCAGGAAATTCGTAATCAAAACGGTTAAAAAATGCTAAAAAGCCACAGACTCCTACCCCCTAATGCCTCTAGATCTTTTTTATCGTGCCAATTTGGAGAAATAAGAACCCGGCTCATGTAGGTAAAAGGGTCGTGAATTCTAGTTTAACCAGGGGCGAATTCTTCATTTCCTAACCACGATATTCAACTACTGCCGTGGGTTGTAGCCTGAGTTGTGAGGATAGAAGAATAAGATGAAGAAAAATAGGAATCAAAATTGTTGATTAAAAAAGATGAAATGTTGCTCACTAAAGGTAAACGTCATTAGCAGTTGCATTTCTCTCTTTCAAAAATAATCTTAAAGGTCAATGTATTTATTTCTTTTGATGGATTCCTCTACACGCGTGCGTGACTGCCAGGGAGGAGATCCGGGGTATTCTCGTTTTTGCATTGCACATTGTTCATTATTTTTTTTTTTCTTGTGGGATTATTATAAAATATTTGAATTAATTCAAAGGATTATCCGAACAAACATTAAGCCATTTAAGCGTCACATTTTCTTTATGCACTCAAGATCTGGAAACGCTGAAAACGCATGATTTGCAAAAGACGATCCCCTGCCGGATGTGGAGGGGGGACTTGCAGAAAGCATGATGGTTATCAGCCAGCAGCTGAATTGACTATGTGAGCTCGAGTTTCGGCTTAGGCCGTTTGGCCCTTTGAGGAAGGGTTGAATCCACTTCTTCCCCAGCTGTGGTTGGAAGGGGAAGGGTAGTCCCCATGGCCTTTCAAGTCAGAGTATCTAAGAAAAGGTTACTCAAATAAAAAAAAAGTTTTTTTTAGTCGAAATGGCTGCTCCCAAGCTCCAGTGAAATGGTGTAGGTCAGCGATTCCAACCCTATTTACTACCGAAGCCGCACTTGGGATAGCTACAGTCTTATACTCCAAAAGGAGTCAGCTGATTTAAAAAATTGAAGATTATTCTTAGTTGTCACCGTTTCCTTCCAAATAAATTTTTTCTGCGCGTATACATCGATCCCGGCGATTTTTCCAAGATTCCACGCAAGAGTCTTGACCACAGTAGATTTGAGCACGCTGTTCGAGCTCTCTGGACTTTTGGATAACACTAGTGAAATAAATGCAACAATCTCAGAGATTTTCCCATTGATCAAATCGAGAAAGTTTTATATCATATTGGAAAATAAATAATTCACTTTTTATCTGAACTAGTATGACCCGTTGCTCCGCTCATGATTATTATGAGTGAACAACGATAGGCTCGGCTGTTGGCTGATGCTGATGATATAAGTGTGGCACAGTTTAAAAAGAGAGTAGGATGAGAAAGTTAGGTAGATTGATGAGAGGATAGGAATGGTGAGGAGAAAAAAAAGGTAGGTAGTTTTATAAGGAACTAGGAAGGGATAGGAAAGAAAAGAAAGTAAAGTTGTTTAATAAGAAGTTAGGAAAAGGGGTGATGAATTTACACAGTTTGATAAAAGGGCATGAAGAGAAAGAGAGCGGGGAGAAAAGTCAAGCATATTAATAAGAGGGTAGGAAAGAAGAGGGTTGATTGCTACTACTGATACTATACGTTACCGACACGGCTCCTTGATTTGAACAGCACCCACAAAGGTGTATTTTAAAAAAGAGGAACTTTAATGTTATAAATGGGATGACTAGCACAGGGTGCCCCTTGTCTAGTGAAGGTGTATCGGGCAAAATTAGACGTAAATATGATATTATTCTGCTTGTTAATACGTATAACTGTTATGTGTTCTGATGATTATTCAATCGTTGATACTGTTGTTATCTTCAGGAAAGACAAGTCACTTATATGTTTGAATTTCTTTGAGATAATCTTTCAAGATAAAACATTGAATTCCTTTCAGTTGAGGAGTCCATTATTTCAAACCATAGATATGAGATATTTTCATCAGCAAAATTCTTACATTTGAGTGGAAGAGTCGATTGTTACAACGATCAAGAAAAGCTTGGTGATCATCGCTATACGACGTTCGTCTTGATCCATTTATTTTAAATCTGATCTACTCATTGATCCAAGAGTAAGATTCCTAGGTGTATTTAAATTTCTATGAGATGTCTTTTCAGAAAAATACTGAACCAGTTTACCTTGGATAGGCCATAGTTTCAAATGCTGGATAGGGCGTATTTTTTTCGGCAGATTTGTTACCTTTGAATGAAAGAGTCCAATGATATGGAAAGAAAACAAAAAAAATCACACGTTATTTTCCCAATAGATTTTCCTCTCTTATCTTTAGTCCCTAATCTTCTTCCTCTCCAACAACATTTGTCATGTAATAAACAGGATTAAGAATGACGAGGCGGATATACTATGACTTAACGATATGCTTGTTTTATATAACAAGAATTGCATTGTACTTCCCGTCACGAGAATGTTAATTAATAGACAAATAATTATAAAATGTCGTTTTAATTCTTGTCGATCTTTATAATACAAAGTTATCAGGAGAACAGACAAAGCTGCCGAGGTTTATGATTCTGTAACATGTCTTGGCTAAGGCTTCTTTCTTCTTTCGTATAACATGCTTTACATAATCTCATGTTTCCGCTAATTATAGAAGACTGCAGTAACAATAATATTTGATTAGAATGTGATCAGATTTCGATGAACTTTTTTGTTCATCGTCTCTTCTCTTTCTCTTTTCTCTTTCTTACATTCTACTGTATCTCTCTTCCTATCTCACAATCTTTTCTTCTATTACTCGTTTCTCATCTTTCTATCTCTCTTTCTGTATATGATTTGTTTCTCTCTATTTTCTCCCATCCTCTATTCTGTCTTCTCTCTCTCTCTGTCGCTTACTATCATTTGCCTATCTCTTCTCTTCCCATCTCTTTACTCACTCTATCTCTCTTAACTGTACTCCTCTGTCTCTCTTCTCCCTTATTTGCACGTCTAAATATCTCTTCTTGTACTCTCTCTTCCCTGCTTACCTTTTTTCTCCCTCCTCTGTCACTTCTTTTCTCTAATACATCTCTTTTGGCTTTCTATCTCCTTTCTCGCACTATCTCTCTCTTCTCCTCTCTTTCTCTCTCTCCTCTCTTCATCTCTTCGTTCTGTTGCTCGTCTCTCCCTTCTCTTCCCATCTCTCTCTCTCTCTCACTCACTCTCATTTTTACTATTACTTCTCTCTTTGTCCGCTTATCTCTTTCTTATCTTTCCCCAAACTCTGTTCGCAGAGGTAATATTATAGAAAAAGAAATTCAGTCTCACTGTATCAGCTTCTGTGGCCATTGTGGAGTAGGTGTGGTACATGATATATCGAGCTCCAATGGCAAGCTACACTTGTTCAAGTCGTTTGATTATCGCCTCTTTATAAAGAATACCAAAATTTGATAGGAAGGCCGAGGAATAAACTTGCCGAAAATGTTCTAAAGAACAGAAAGATTAGTATATATATCAGCAAAAGCATATATTGAAGAAAAAATCAAACTCGAGACCCAAGACAGCACAGAAGTACGGGGATAGATATTAATAATTTGAAAAGTTTTGATATCCCGATTATTGTTTGATAGTCCATCGTTCAGACAAAGGTTATGAGATTATATTTCTAAATGTATTGAATATCAAAGTTCAGCGCTGATCGGTGATGAATGAGTAATGGCAGTGTACGTCCAATCAAGCGGTCAGATCAGGAAAAGAAAGAAGAGGGCAAAGAGACGATATATATATGTATATATATATATATATATATATATATATATATATATATATATATATAGAGAGAGAGAGAGAGAGAGAGAGAGAGAGAGAGAGGAGAGGGAGACAGTTGTACTGTAAAAAGTAGAGACAGCCTGAGTGTGTTATGCATATGTTATAGTTGATTCACACAATCATTCCAAATATGTTTCGATGCAAAGAAGCTTCATCTTTAGAAGAAAGGTCTAACATCTTCAGCTTTGGTAGAGCAGCAGATGGTTATGTAGAATCAGTAAAATGATAGTCCCCGCCCCTATTGCTGTAGGTTAGGGAACTGAATTAATAATGATCGTTGTCTTGAGAATTGGTTAATGGCTTGTGTAAGTAAGGGTCATCCAGGAGTCAGGTTTCCAAGAGGCTGGTGGTCATATGAATATGTATATGTATGTATGTATATATATATATATATATATATATATATATATATATATATATATATATATATCAGCAGTAACCGTTATAAGTACACAGTTTGACAAACATTTTTCCTATTTTCGTCCATGATCACCGTGATGGTGCAAACCTCTTCCATGTATTACTAGCAAGTTTTTCTATGTCATTGCTCAATCTTGTGTATGGTCTCTCTCTGTTGCGTTCACTAAGGAAATCTGGGGAAATCAGGTGCAGGAAATTTTGGAATAGGCCCGAGAAACGAGACAGGTGTCATCCTTGTCAGTTTTCCAGAGAGATGCAGAATGAAAATAACACAATCTTTTAGAAAAGAGAAAACCGTAAATGGACTTAAAGAAGCCCGAATGGTACAGCAAAACCAAAATTGACTTCATAATTGCTGATAAGATCATTTACAGCAATGACATTACCGTCATAAACAAGGTAGATATAGGCAGCAACCATAGAATGGCAATGTGCAGAATTAAATTTAACTTTAAAACTAAAAGGGACAAAAGGGTTCTTGAGAAGAAAAGTTTGTCCAATGAGATAGAATTAGACAACATTACCAATTTGCAGATAGCAGTAGAGAACAGATTCCAGACTTTGTGGAATAGCGATAGGAATGTAAACGAAAAGAGAAGAAGTTCAATAAAGATAATTAAGGAAGCGAAAGAGTTGGTAGGCAATGCAAATGACAGCAACAACGAAGACGAATACTCGAAAGGACTCATTAGAACTAATCAAGGGGAAGAAATAAGGTACTAACTAAAGAGAACAAAACCAAAAAGAGCAGAACTGGACATATGGATCAGCAAAAGAATAAGGAAAGGAACAAGGAAGAAAAACAAGATGATCGTAGAGGCTATCGAAAAGAGGGAAAGATTGGAAAAACGATCCTCGATAATATGTCATCCATGGCTGGCGTATCCTTTTGTCAAAACTTATCACTCTAAGATGACCCATCTCTCTCTTCATTGCAACTGGTCATAGATATCTTTTCTGTCAGTTGAGAAATACTAAAATAAACACAAACCCTTTTCACTAGATTTCATCATCATCATCATCATCAGTCTTTTAACGTCCGTCATAGGACATAAACCCTTTCAAGGATTCACCATACCTCTCTATCATCGGTGCCAATACTTTCTGAATTCGTCTCTCCATTTTGTATTCTGCCGGTCTCGGTTTCCCATGGGGATCCATGTTGAGTGTTGTGATGTACCATTGATTGTCAGCCATTCTTGCATCATGACCAGCCCATTACCATTTGAGTTTTCTTATGGATTTATTATGTCTCAGACTCCAATAATCTACAACCAATCTAGCTTTTCCTGGCTTCTTACTTTTGTCTTACATTTACTAACCCCTTTTTGTGGAATTCTGATGACCTTTCTCCTTCTCTCTCTCTCTCTCTCTCTCTCTCTCTCTCTCTCTCTCTATATATATATATATATATATATATATATATATATATATATATATATTATTCATTGGGCATCTTTTCCAAAAAGGAGAATTTAAATCCGAAGAAGTAAAACAGTGCCGGACACCGTGAAGATTTAGACATCCTTTGTCTGGACAGACAGGTTTTATTTCACGCGTGTATCCTTGCTCAATGAAAAGAAGTTTCCGTTTTGTTCTAAATAAAATTTCTGTCGGGCATTTTTCAAGAATTGAAATTTGTAAATATCATGTTTGCTTCCGTTTCATCCATGGTGATGGATCGATGAAGATGGCCGAAATGTGCACGAAAGGAAAAAAAAAGTATTCTTCGTCAGGAAAAGTCAGAAAAAAAAATGCGTAGGCTCAGAGTTAGAATGAGTGGATAAGTTAAGCAAAAGGTCAAAGAATCAGTCAAAAGTGATCGGTTTGGTCGGTGAGGTTCTTTACCATTAATTGAAAGGAAAACACGAAAAAAAAAACAAAAAAAACAAAACAAGTGCACAAAAGTACTGAAACGGAGAGACATACAAAAAGTGATATTATACGAAAGAGATATTATACGAACAAGACATAATACGAAAAAGACAAAAGCTTATGCGTGTTAGAGTATTTGTACTTATATATGCACTTCTGGACAATGACACATACGTACACAGAAAGATATGGATAGATGTTGATAAATGTTAATACAATACTTTACAATGGAAATAGACATGTTTATTGGTATAGCCAGCGATAGACAGGTACCACCAAACCTAACGACGAACAATAGAGATATATAATTGTAAGCGTTTCGGCATATATATATATATATATATATATATATATATATATATATATATATATTGATGAAAAGATCAGTCTACCTACACAGATCGATATGAAAGATCTTTTTTGCGTGACCAATATCCTTATCTTTCAATCTATTCTTATTGTGACAGAGAATTTTGAGTTTCTGAGAGCAGTTTATGAAGAGACTAAAGTAGCGGTATTGCAGTGTAGAGATATGTGCTGTAAACGGACCATTAAAACAATAGTATAAAAACAGAAAGAAGCTAAAATAGGAAACTGAGTGCCAGGTTCAAATGCAACTAGCACTAACATATTCAACTGTTTTGTTCTGCTTACCGACAGAAATATTAAAATTGTTATGGCAGAAAATAACAAAACCAGATATCTAGAATCGGATGCTATCGACACTACCATGCCCAGTGTATAGACTTGAAATATATATATATATATATATATATATATATATATATATATATATATATATATACATATATATAGAGAGAGAGAGAGGGGGGAGAGAGAAAGAGAGAGAAAGAGAGTGAGAGAGAGAGCAAAGACTATGATAAACAGTCGACTGTATAGTTATATATTCATGAATAGAATCAGATGAATATGAAAACTGGGAAAGAATAATAAATAGATATAAGCATAGATATATATATAGATAGATAGATAGATATATAGATAGATAGATAGATGGATAGATAAATTGATAGATATAAACAGACAGATAGATAGATGTACGTGTTCATGAATGTATAATTATTCAATTATCAATTACGTATATGATTGTCCAATTTCGTCTAATTCCAAGACATCTCCAATTTTTGTCTTCGTTTCATACCACAAAAGATTTGATACTTGACAATCGACCTTTCCTGAGAACAGAGCTGCTTGTCTCCATACTTCTGTCTCTACCTCTCTTCATGTGTCAAAGGTCTCGAATAATTCGGCGCCAGGGTCTTGGTCACAAGCCTGAATGAATATTCTTTCAAATGCTGCAAAAAAAAAAAAAAAGTCTATATTCATTCCCCGGTAAACAACATTGAATTCACAAATATAAATAATAGTTTTTTTTAGGTGAAGATTTGTTGATGTTGGTGGTGATGGTTGTTTTTTGGGGGAATATTTCTGTTTCTCGTTCAGGTTAACATGAGACATAATTTCTTCCCTCACCATACTTTTTATAGAAAGTTGATTTTCTTCTAAATCAAGCATAGAAGGATATATGTTTATATATATATATATATATATATATATATATATATATATATATATATATATATATATATATATATATATATCACCTACCATAAGTATTTGAACAAACAGCCATGCCATGTTGCTTATAATTGCTCTATTTTGAGAGTTTGAATTCGGATGGACTAATTTTTTCAATCAACAAGGCATGAATTTAGTCATGTCTTGTGGTTCCAAGTGCAAATTTTGGGGGAATTTTTGTTGAATCCTCCTAAAATCTTGTTTAGAATAGATCACAGAGATTAGAAAAGTGAACTCACATTGCTATACAGAAGAGTTGCCAAACATGTGTGTTAATTTCGGACCTGCTATTACAAATCCATAATTGCTCAGAATTGAAACAGATTTGTTGTGAGAAGAAATGCTATCGAAAGAACGCCTTCAGTGCATGATATCCAGAATTTCGTCATGGTCCACATGTTCGATTCATTTATCGAACTTCGTTCGGTATATAAGGAGAAAGTACGTTATGGTCCACGTGTTGGTCGGATTTATCGAACTCTGTTCGGTACGTCCGAAGTCAAGTACACGCGTATTTTAATGGCACAAGAGAGAGGATGTCACAGATGATGACCGTCGTCGATACCAATACACAACATGAACTGGTGAGAATATTCAAAAAATTGAACAAATTGTTTTCCGGTAAATATCCCAGTGTTGATTTGTCCATTCTTTATGTTTTTGAGCTCTCTTATTGGTTCTCAATGTCATAAGCATTCAAAGTTCATCATCTTTGACAACTTCCCAATCTTGTTGAAAAGTTTTGTGCGATTTGACGTGCATTTCTCATGATTATAGCCTGATTTTCCTCTATTCACAGTTTATTAAGTCACTGTCTATTGAATCAATACAATGCATTTAAGCTATGACAAACTCTTTTGATAACCCATAACCATGTTTCCCAGGTTACATAAACAGCCAGTTAGAGAATGAATAATCTCAAAGACAACACATCCAATGATACCCAAAGGGCATAACCAATAATGACCAGTGCTTGACATGTTCCCTCGCACAGTTCGGTGTAGAATCCTTGGAAATCGATTGACCGTCTTTTTAAAGAGGGTTTGAGTGCATTAAAGAATATAGCGAAGGTTATATTTTAAGAAAAAAGCCAAAGAAGTCAATATTCTTTGAAAATCGAGCAGTGCAGCTTGCCAAGATATTTAGTATAAAAGGATTAACTTTAAAACAGTACTTGTCAAAAATCACAATGTGAGGATTACTAAACAACACTGCAGTCCATTGGGTAAGCCTTTTAGAAAATAAACGAGGGAGATTACTCTCTTTCATTCAGTCGTTATCGCCACTGAGAAATCTGTCACTATTGTGTAGATTGGGGCTAGTGCAAACACTGACCCCACACTATTATCAAGGTGCTGATCACCCGGATTTTTTTTTTCATTCTCCAAATCAGCGCCTCTCAGTGGTACCTTAATTTAATACCGCTGGCTACAATGTACTCACGGGTCTCTAGAAGACAAACAGAATCAGATAACATAAATCAAATGCAAGCCACATCAACAGTGATAGCAGGAATAAAACGAACTGAAACTTCTATGAGGAAAACCAAACAACGTTTTTTTATATGGTGACCACGAAGATCTTTATTGGTTTTTCTTAAATACTATCTCCTAATGACTCCACATTCGGTAGGGAAACAGAACTTAGAAATCCTGTAATATGTTTTCTATAGTATGTATTTATTCGAAGTTATGTTTATTAGGAGGTTCCATTGACACAAATATCAAACAAATACAGAATAAGCACGGTTTCTATTCTAAAAGAAACCATTTGTTCTGTACTTATATACGACTGTTTTACATACTACGCGGACTATTCGGTCTACTCGGAAAGTATCCAGTCATTTTGAGTATCTTGAGAACCAGTCGTGCGGCTTTGATTCATATTGTGAACCAAACAGAAACGGGCTTTCTGAGCATCTGTGTACAGAAACTATACCACGGGATTACTTACTCGGTAGTGGGAAGCCACTTGGTGAGCTTATGCACTGTGTAACAATAGTGTACTGCATGACTAATGTCCGAACGAGTAGAATTATTACGTCTTTGACGGGGCTCTTGGGTAAGCATCATATCACCTAGAAGTGTCATCTCCTTCCTCTTACATTCAAGATGCGTTTTCTGACTTCTCCCAAATCTAGAATCACCATTGATTCGGAGAGATTATAAAAAAAACATGACGATGCAGCTGATCCCAGAAGACGACTCCAAAGACTATTTTGAAAAGTTAGAAGGACGTTAGCATGAATGCGTGAGTTTCTGATTGGAGTACTTTGAGGGTGACCAATGCACCATTGCCCTAGGTTGGCCTTTGGTTCGTAAATATCAAGTGGCTGGATACTTTTTAGTCATACTTGGTTGACTCGTTTTTATAAAAAAAAACCTCAAATACTAGTGTACATTTTAGTTAAAAAAAAACACTTTTGAGATGAACCATCATTATACGAACAAAGTAGAAAAAAAATTGATATTGATTGAGTGTGTCTATGACTTGGAGATATAACCAATTATAACAAATTAATGAGATTTGCAGATTGTTTGAGGCTCTTCTGTAGCCTTGAATGTTCTGCTATGGACACGTGATATCACTGTTCCTTCAACTTGTTTGCTGCAATGGACAAAATAATTAAGCAAGTCGTTCGCCAGTGTAACAGATGAGATAGAGTTCATAAATCGTCAGTTCTATGTCGTGAGCAAGATAACTCGCCTTGGCAAGTCGTCAGTCAAGTTGTCACGAAAAAAAAAACAAAAAAACAAAAAACAAAACTCGTCTTGGCAAATCGGCAGTCCAGTTCAACAGACGAGATAAGTGTTTTGTTCTTTTGAAAGGAGGCGAAACCCCATGAGAAAAGAAAAAAACAAGAATCGAACTACACCAATTGAAGATGATTACTACATAAAAAAATGTGTGGATATATATAAAACAAATGTATTTGTGTATTAGAATTAATCAAGCCCTTGCATATCTGAAACATGAATCTTCATAGCTATGTAAGACTTGTCACTTTGGCTCAGTTGGTAAGAGGGCCTCTAAGGGAGTAGGGAAATGTTGTATGTATACATCGTTTTGGTTCAACGTTACAGGACAGAACAACAGCCAGAAGTTTATTCTCCTAAATTAGGTGAAGGTTCTTCTTGTAGCTGTTACTCGAACCACGGACTTGAGTTTGGTGGAAGTATGTATGCAAAATTCAAAATGATTGTACTGAAAGTAGATTTCCACAAACGTATAATATTAGTCTCTACTAAGCTTACTTTCGTGCAGCATGAAGTTAAATGAAAGGTGGATTAGGAAGATTATTTTCCGCCAATCTTCTAAATGGGGAGGCACACAACCAGAGGAAAAAATGCAGTGTAGAAGGTTGGTGCCAATCTTCCAACAGACGTTTGAAAATCAGCATTCTGAATTTTAGCTTAACCTGAGCTCGAACACCGGTTACTGGGAAGCTAGCAACTCTATAAGTCACAAAAAAAAGATCATCTCATGCTAAATATTTACTAAGCTTAGATTCATGTTGGCTTAGGAAGATAGTGTTAAGCAAGTATTCCATATGAGAAAAGACTTCGTGCCGTGAAAATCAGCATACGGAATCCTGGCTATTTACCAGGGCTCTAACACCTTTTACTATGAAGTACTCGATTGTACCAGTTACAGAGCAGATCCTCAAACTGTAATAGATATTTATTAAGCTTGGTTTGGCAAAATGCCAAATGGGAGGGGAATGAACAGGAAAAAAGGTTATTATTCCACAAAACTGGAGAAGACATGGTAAACTTGAAAATATAGGTTTTGATTAGGGTCGTTGGGGCACCACAGATATCATAGATATGTTAAAAACGAGATAGCCCGACAGAGCCCATCCTTCTCGAGGCTGGTTCGGGATCAGAGTTGTTCGTTTCTTTGACTGGCTTCCAACTTGGTTAGAGAGCCCTGACTACCTTACTATTTACCCATAGCTAGAGGGAAGAAATGGAATCATGCCTTTCATGCCCCCCACACACACCACTAGAAAGCAAGCAGCTCAATTAGCCACAACGTAAACAGTCTTAAAGTGAGATATGAAACAATTGTCAATAATGCATTATGGTCCAAATCGCTGGTTTGCTGTTCCTTTGGGTCATCCTGACACTGGCAACTCCTGGCGATACTGCTTCAAACTGAAAGGTTACTCGACTGCTTCGCTATGCGGATGAGATTAAGGGGATTAGGCAGCTTTCCGAATCCGAAGAAATGACATCAATCGTTCCGTATGTGACAATCATGTTAGCGTCACTCGTTGTAACTACGTGACACTAATCTGAATTATTTTTGATAGCAAGAAGAAGAAGAAGAAGAAGAAGAAGAAGAAGAAGAAGAAGAAGAAGAAGAAGAAGAAGAAATTAGATGTAGAATATTGAAAGAGAAACGAGGAAGGTGAAATGAAATAGGACAGGGAATATGAAAGAAAGAAAGGAAAAAGAAAAAGAGAAAGAAAGAGATCGAGTGGGCTGGTAGAGATAGAAAAATAAAGAAAGAAAGTGTATGTAAGGGACAAGAAAGGGTCCAGGCCAAAGAAAAAAAAAGAGAGAGAAAGAGATAAAAGAAAGGAAGAAAGAAAGAAAAAAAAAGAAAAGAGAAGGGCACAAAGAAATAATAATAACGTAAACATGTAGTGTAAATCACGCAAAGTAATACTTTGCAAAAAAAAACAACAAAAAAAAACAACAAAAAAAACCCCCTGAATATTGATATTCAACTTTCTTCGTGGCTTGAACTGTCGCCGTTTCCCCGTCAATGACGGTAATCATCGTTCGAATCCGGGTGAAAACCAATATTGAGAATTCTGGTTTTTAAGGCAAGCACAACACTCCCTTTGGAAGCTTGGTTAAATAAAATCACCTAACACTTATTTCACTCCATCAGACCAATTCTGTGCTTGGATAAGTTTAGTAAATTATGCTTTTGGTCGAGTTAATTTGAGAGCGCCTATACTCATCTGATCAATGTCGAATCTGACTAGTACTAGTAATGGTTGACTTCTTTGAAAAAGCAAGTACTATAAGCACTATAAGCACTTCACCTTGTGCCAGACTAAACAAAGCTTAGTAATACGGATACCTTGTGAAATAATTACTCTTCGGCTGTGACAACACTAACACATCTCTTGGTTATTTATCCGGTAACATTCACGTTTGTCTTTTGAAAATTCAAACTTATTTCGTGATCATTGTCCAACAGTCGTTGCTCACGTGACAGTTTCTGTTGAGTGACCAAGCATAACTGTTCTTGGTTATCTAAAATGTATTGTTTCATATTCTTTGGTCCTCCCTTGCAAAATCCTTCATGCAGTTAATAAAACTTTATTTGCTCTTTATCAGTTCATGACATACGTTGGTTTTTTTTTTGATAAAAATTTGATAAGCTCACTTGTCAACTTAATCAATCTTTCAACAGTGAACCTCTTAGTTATATCTTAGTTATATCGTCACTTTCATTGTCACGACCATCACTTTCATTGTTTCCTTTTTTTTGCAGTATTCGGCATCATATCTTCAATTCTTAGAGTCAGTACAGTGTTGCAAAAGAGGCATTTCTTCGTCGGCATTTTTCATTAAGCCTACTTGCTACATTCTTTGCAGCACTTCTCGTAAAACTTTTTGCATTATCAAGTATCTCACAAACAACTTTGTTCGTTTTTCATGCTCAAAATCCTGTGAAGTCCTCGTCAAGATTTTCATCAAGTGTATTTCAAACATCAAAGCAGGCTGCAACTTACAGATTGGGATTGAGGCGGGGCACTAAGGGGGTCCAGACCCCCTACTCTGTCAAAGCACAATGTAAGTTTTTAACTTAATCATAGATTAACATGAAAAAGAAAAAAATTAATTCAAAATAAGTAGATATCTTCCGAACTTATTCTTCATGTATATTTTATATATTGATTCTGTGGCTGATGGAAATGAGGATACTTTAAAAGTACGGTGGATACAACTTCTAAAGTTCCTGTTTTTTGTATGATTTATATCTACCAATGGAGACATTACCGTATACCTAGTTATATCTAGTTTCTAAAACCGTATATCTGATTGCCAAAACTCATTTTCTTTGCCTGGGGTAAATTTCTTTAATCATTTTTTTTTTTTTTACTTTTCTTTTTTGTCAAGTCTACAACTGATAAGCTTCAGCTCAAATGTAAATGAAAAATTCCAGATCACGTGTTCCGATTTTTAAAATGAGTTTCCTTTTTTGCGTATTTATTTGTAAAAATTTTTTTTTTTCGATTAGGTCCTCCCCAGCTCAAAACCCTTGATCCGCCCCAGGTTTATTCTCAAGCATTGAGACAAGATACAACTTATACCACCTTCCGTTAGCGTTGGCGCTTCTACCTTCTGTCAGTCTCAAGCACTTACAACGAAACAAAGCACGTTCCTGGTATCAAATTCTTTGATAAATGTCTCTATTGGTTTGCCAGAATTTACCATCTCTAACTCACGCTTCATGAAAAATGGGCGATACTTAGCCTTCAAAGATCGCAGTGTTCCTTGGTCTTGGATCTGGGAGGGGTTTACCGTTCGGCGGTTTGTACGCTGTATTATTTTCCTTAATATTAGGAGTTTTTTTTCTTCTTCAACATCTCCCAATCTTGAAATCGGTACAACAGATTTTAATCTCTCTAATCTCTTCCCTGTACAAAAAAAAAGAGCAACCCAAGAGCATTTTCTTCTTGGCATCAAATTGAAAAAAGTGTCAGTTTGTTCCCGCCCCGCCTCTCTTTCTCTTTCTTTCTCTCTCTCTCTCTCTCTGTCTCTCTCTTACACTCACACACACACACACTTTCTCTCACAAAAAGCTCTAGATTGCATTAGAAACCGTCCACCAAATCTGTCACCTGGACTTCTTCTCTTCTGAAGTTGGTTTTCCCATCTTGCTGGTTATGTGTGTATGCATAACGCTACATGTCACACTTATTGAGCTGGAGAAACGAAGATTTTAACATTCACCCCTTATTATGCCTTTTAGGGGATTCTCGCTTTACGTAGTAGGAGGTTTAATTTGTAATGTAAGTTTATGACAAGTTGATCCCTAAGGATTTTTTTTTTTGGTCGGAAGGCTTGTATTTTGAAAATTTTTTTTCAAGTAGTCACTGTCCAACAAGAGGCGGAGAAATCGATTTATTCATTGATAGTCTTTTTTTTTTCGAATATTTTTTAATTGTTCACTACAACACAGCATGCTGCCAAATGACATTGGTCACGTAACTGTTTGTATTGAATCTCTAAACTGTACAATTTTTTTAAGATAGAATCTTGCTTACTAAAGATTCTAAGTTCGTCTCCTGTCTTGAGCCACTAAATACTAAAATGATCTATTTTTCCCAAAACTTCCATGCTTCCGAATTATACCTAAAAAAAAACCCCAAAAAACAACGGATCCTAGCCAGCCACCCTCGCCTTCTAAAGTTGCACTGGCCACTTTTAGCCAGTTCTTTTTTCATTTCTATCCTTTTCCGCCCTGACTCCCATCCCTGTCTTTTGGGATTTACCCATGACAATGGAGGCCATCACTTGATAAGGTGTAGATCCAGTATATGTCGAAGTGTTGAAATATATATACAATCACAGCAGCTCCTTTATCAGGCTACATAAAGACTTGGACCCCCTTTCAGCTCCAGAAAAGGAGTAAGACAAGGTGATACCAGCTCACCTAAACTCTTCACAGCCTGTCTCGAGATGATCTTCAGAAGACTAGACTGGGACAGTAAAGGAATTGAAATAGACAGCGAGTATCTGAGCAACCTCAGATTTGCAGACGACATTGCCCTTTTCTCAGAGAACCTACATGACCTCCAACTAATGATAGGTAAACTAAATGAAGAGAGCAAGAAAGTCGGCCTACATGTGAACTACAAGACGAAAATCATGTGCAACAACCACACCGGAAATCAAGATCAAATTCGAGGACACAGAACTGGAGAAAGTAGATTACTACATCTACCAAGGACAACGAATCTCCATGAGACCCTTAAAAGAGGAAGAAATCATGCGAAGAATCACACTGGGATGGCAAGCCTTTGGCAGAGCAAGCTTAACCTTCAAAAATAATAAGATCCCATTAATCCAAGAAAGAAAGGTGTATAACCAATGCATCCTCCCAATAGTCACTTATGGAGCTGAAACATGGAACCTAACCAAGAGACAGACCCGTAAATTGAGAACCATGCAACGTGCACATGAAAGAATTATGCTGGGCCCCACATGGAGAGACCAGAAGACTGCACAGTACATCCGAAAAAAGACATGAGTCAGGGACATCATAGAATCTATTAAAAATCTCGCATAGCAGTGGGCTGGCCATGTTGCAAGAATGGCAGACAACTGATGGATATCGCAACTCACGACAGATCCCCTGAGATCACATGTGCAACTAAGGCCAGCAGAAATATTAGATGGAGAGACGAGCTAGACAAATACAGAAAGTACTGTCCCTGCAACGCCCATGATAGAGAAGTGTGGCGAATCTTGGTGAAGGTTTATATCCAACAACGAACGTTGAAAGTCTAGTAATGGAGAGAAAAAGACTTGAATAGATGCAACGTTAATGCAGGTACAATGTCTCATTAAATATTTTTCTATTTCTGCTACAATAAGTGTTCATGCATAAATTATATCATGAATAGGACATATATAATATAAACAAACACACACACACACACACGTATATATATGTATAACATATATATGATAAAACATATATGATATAATTGTATATTTATGAGATATATATGTATGATATGTATAATGTATGTATATAGTATGAGTATGATATAATATAAATACATAATATATATGATATATATATATATATATATAATATATATATATATATATATATATATGTATAATATATATATATATATTATATATAATGTATATATATTATGTATATATAAAGTATATATGTATATATATATATAATATATGTACATCTATACATTGAATATATATATATATAAATATATATATTATATATATATATATATATATATATATATATATATATATATATATATATATATATATATATAATTTTTGGTGACAGGAAAAGTTCCAATAAAGTGTTTTTAGCCTAATATTTGCATGCATCGATAATTCGTATGTCTATGAGATTACACTCACAAACATATACATGCCTATATAACACCATTTTAGTGAAACTTTTGACAGTACAAAGCTTACAGTGATGCTTTTTCTCTTCTGTCCTGATTCTGCACATATCACCAAGATGATCTTTTGGTGCCATGTTTGCTTATCTCTAGCCTATATTTCCCAGTTGAGGAAAAATCGTGTGCAATATGATACAAACATGAAATTCATTGTGTTTGTTCCTCAGAGATTTCTGATCAAATCTGTGCGATTAGCCATCTGAAAATCAATGATGGTGGCCATTTTTCAGCATAGTCACTGAATTGGCCTCCGAAAGTCGATTATTTCATAAGAATGTGTATAGTTGGTCAATTTGAATCTTATTGGTGTCGGTTTGTATGTTTTAAAACATACCAGAATATTTATTACTAGTTTGACAATGGTATAAAGGCTTAGTGATATAATATGACATTAGTATTCGAAAAATAAACTAGAAATGTAAATCACAGAAAAAAATGCCAATTCAACTATTTAAACGGTTTAAACTGCTGGAAGCGTGGGTGAATGTTCAAAACTATCCATATGTGAATGTTAATCCAGCCCAGTGGTTCTGAATCAGTAGAGGGCATGCTCCCCAAGATGGGGGCTTGAGTAAATTTAAAAAGCGCGCACAAGCCTGCGAGGAAAATCAGATCATTTTCTAATTATTCTGGGAATTTTCCAAAAGGTATTTGCATAATACTACAACAAGCATAACATATTTCACCTATTTGCTGTACCCATTCAAACTAATGGTTGAGTTGAAAATGTGGGATGGGACGAGGGCAAAAGGCCCAAATGCTGAAGGGGGCGTGTTGTCTAGCCTGAAGATGGTAGCTTGGCTCCAGATTATTCCACTCTGATAAGCAGCACGCTTGGTGTGCTCTTTTGAGGCTGCCTGTTGTGGTGAAATTGAATTGGGCGACCTATGCTTGCGGGCAAGGAGATCCAATCTTGCTTTGTCTCTACCATTATACCATTCCTTCCCCTAATCTGAGTCAATCCATTCACACTTCCTGGTTGGAAGATGTGATCCTCACTGATAATGTGGCTGATGTAGTCTGCATCACAGGGTCAGCCGACCATGCGACCCTGTAAAGGAGCACACCATTTTAGGTAAGCATTTCAGCATCAATGCCCCTGGTGCAAGACCAGACTCAGTCTGTGCTACCATCAAGCATTTAACAGAGAATGATTGTGATATTGACTTTCCTGAACTCAAGGCAGACACCTGTTGTTGCTGCTGACTAAACGTTATACACTATATCAAATCTATCAAATACAATGAGAGTGATCTGAAATATATCAAAGGACAATGTATGGTGGCCTTCATATTGAAAGAACTCCACTGAGATAACTAGAATTACTGCTAAGGGCCAGCGGTTTGACCAGTTATATTGTGGGGACAGGGAAGGCCTTATCTTCTACTGCAGTCTTTCCTGCCCGTATCGTCACTAGCTGAAGACAAAACCGTCAGATCACTCCATGCAACCTATAATAATCGATGGAGGAGACATACCACGACTATTAGTAAGTCTGACCGATCAGATCTTACTTTTGAAGATTGATATAATCAAGAGATGCCATTGAGTCCACGATTCCAGGTTTGGAGTTTGGAGTTTGATGTCAGACATCAAGCTCACCATTTTCACCCTAATCCACTCATTCAGAGAAGTAGACTTTGAAGGGTATTGTGATGCACCCTCGGAACTGGCTCTTACCGCAAATAACAGTGTGAACAATATACAACGGGTCCCAGCTCACCTCCAAGACATGTTCATTAGGCAACAACATCCAGAAGTGGTCACTGAGCTTCGCAAAGCGACTATAAACCCATGAGCAAAACTATTTAGTCGTGATGGAGAAGCTATCGGATGAAAATAAATCTTTGTAATTGGATGTTAGCCGTCTCGTAGCTATAGTACGAGGATTATCAGGTGTAAGAGATTCAAATGATAGCAACAAAAATGGTGAACAGATTCCTAGAAATCTTTCTTTGAGAAGATGGAAGTGCCTTTTGTAGTATTGCAGGAAAAGGGCAACCCAGTCCAAGCTAGAAATCTTTCTTTGAGAAGATGGAAGTGCCTTTTGTAGTATTGCAGGAAAAAGGCAACCCAGTCCAGGAAGAATCTGTCGATTTACCAGCACTAGATTCAAAGAATTCTACTGACCTATCTCTCGCTGGAATGATTGGTACACATCATCAGCTGGACAAAAAAACTGTTCCAGTCATTCATGAAGGAGGCTACAGAATAGAGATGAAGGTTTATTCTATCATCGAATCGATAAGAGCACAGTTACTCTTTGAACAAGTCTCAAAATAAGGTAGAGGCTGTTCTAAGGAGAAAATGCTGGGAGATGACCGCCAATCCCTCCCACGACAATTCATCTTATGCCAGAAAAGGTATTGTGACTTTCACAAATTCTTCAAGTATGGAAACCAGTCGTTTCCTGCATTGCTCAATGACAGTTCATACTTGTCAGACGTTACAGCTGGTTTAAATTCTTGAAAAAAAAAGCAAACAAAAACAAGCAAACATTCTGAACGGACATCGGAGGTGGGTGCAGTCATCATACATGATCAAGCCCCCCCCCCCCCCGAGCACCTAGAAAACATTACAGGACTAAGCTAGAGGAAACATCATCCAGAACGTGCAATCTTACTGTGCCAAGTACAAAAGAGCGGACAGCGTGTCTAGTGTGTAAAAGTAAATCAAGTCTGAAACCTGAAGGAAGGTCAGAGAGGAAAACACGAAATGAGAAAACAGTGATAAGAGCCAGTAGCGCACCAAATAAATGGGTAAGCAACAAGATTAGGCTGTGTGGAGGACATTTTTTTGTCATAAAGGTAGAAGATGCAATTAGCAATACAAAGACACACCAACAGATTTTAGCAAGTTCACCGTCGTCCAAGTAAATGATACCGACGTCCTTGTCATTGCAATATCTACACTGGCATCCATACAGGATCTTGGTCTGGGCCAAGGATTCAATGTAAGAAGGATCCCAGTCCATGAAGTAGTTCCTGTAACAGGGCCCAGAAAAGCCAGTGGAATGCTATGCTTTCATGCGTTCAGTAAATGTGATGTACCCAACTCCCGTAATAAGGAGACAGCATGGCAGACATGGAACCTGGGGTTTTTGAAACACACGCCAATCTCAACAATCATCCAAAAAATCAGATATCTTGACTCACAACGACTGGAGAGAATTACATATCAAGTGCTACTACTCGCGTGGACGAAGTAAGACTGGTTCTTTAATCCACAAGCATAAGCCGTTTTCATCGACTCAGAGAGCACGCTTGGCGTGCAGTTAATCAGATCGTAATCATCTGGGTCCAAGCAACCATCCCCAGGCCAGACACGAGCGGTTCTGCTGATTGGAGTGGACGTAGGAAGGAGAAACATGACAGATATTTTGGTTGACATCACCCCAGAATGTATCCAGCTGTCAGGAACTGGTCAAGTGTTCCTGTGAGGAAGCAATTGGAAATTGGAAATGCAAGTGATTCACCTCAAGGTTCTCGTGCATATAATTCTGTAGCTGTCGATAGAACTGTGGTTGTTAACTTTTTATTACCACAGTCCCCTTTAGTATTTGTACTGTGTCTCCGCATCTCTCTCGCATCATCAACCAAGCAATTAGTTTGAAATAAGTACGGCAAATATGTGAAAAAATATTCATATATCATGTTTATTACAATGTTATGTCAATACTTGCTGAAGTAATTCCTCAAATGATTACAGAAATTCTTACTTTTTTCTGATGAGTCTAGTGTCCTTGCATAAAATAACCCAGGCCCCGTTAGGGTAACATTCCTCCTGGTTAAGAATCTATGAGCAAGAATAATATTCACTTATGCCTTGTTTTGAACACTCGACCAATCTTTCAGCAGTTCAAACTAAGTACAGTTTTTTTTTTACTGATTCTTTCCTTTTCTTTTTTGTTACTTTTACATATTCCAACATGTTTAAAAAAAAATTGACACCAGGATCATTCGAATCCATCGACTACGCAAATTTCTTTGAGAAAAATCAATTTTAAGGTGCCAGTTCCGTCGCCATATTGAAAAATGTCTGCCATCTTGGATCTTCAGATGACTAATCGGGAAGAATTGATTAAAAACATCTGGAGAACAAACACACCAAAATTTCATGCTTGTACCATAATGTGTACAATTCAATTTAGATATTGATTTCATCTGCTATCTATCACCGGTAATGTCACACCCTCCAATTTCCTGCTCGAACAGTTTACTGTCCGACATTTGCCGGTCAAACAATTCATATACCGACATTTCCCGGTCGCATTTGCCTGGTCGGACAATTTACCGGCCGACAACATTTCCCGGTTGTATTTTCCTGGTCAACAATTTACTGGATTAGGATATTTTCCTCCTGTATTTTCCGGTCAACAATTTCCCATTGAAGGTGTTGCGGTGAGCATTTACTGTAATCCAAGTCCGACTTGCTTCACTAGAGCACCGTACTTTCTCGCAAACACCTTCCCAGATCCATGCGTCTCACAAGGAGTTCGACTTTCCATATTTTGTTATTTTATCCATAGCTGAAGGGTGATGGATCCATACCTATTCTCAAGAGAATCAGTGTGAAGTGAAAATAGATTGTCACAACGAGAGTTTGAACTCAGTTCGTCGATTCCAATTTCCTTTCTGATAACCTCGACTTCATAACAAATATCGTATTCTATAATAATAATAACAATGATAATGATGATAATAATAATAATGATGATAATAATAATAATAATAATGATAATAATGATAATAATGATAATAAAAATAATAATAATGATAATGATAATAATAGTAATAATAATGGTAATGATAATAATAATAACAATAATAATAACGATAATAATAACGATAATAATAATACTGAAAAACAGCAAAGGATACCACTTCTCTAAAACAAAAGGAAAGGTCAACCACTTAATGTACATGGACGATATTAAATTGTTTGCAAAAAACAGGGGAGAGCTTGAAACTCTGTTCAACGAAGTAAGGGAATATAGTGAGGACATAGGAATGGAGTTTGGGATAGAAAAATGCGCAATCATGGTGATGCATAAAGGAAGGCTTTCAATGACTGAGGGAATAGAACTTCCGGACAACAACAAGATTAGGGCATTGACTGCACAAGACCGATACAAGTACCTAGGTGTCCTTGAATGTGACACGATAAAACGGGAAGAGATGAAGGAGAAAATTAAGAGAGAATACCTCAGAAGGATAAGGAAAATATTAGAAACCAAATTAAATAGCAGAAATCTAATAAAAGGAATGAACACCTGGGCTGTGTCAGTAGTTAGGTATACAGGACCATTTCTAGGATGGACAAAGGAAGAGCTCCAATCAATGGATAGGCGAACAAGGAAACTTATGACGATGCATAAAGCATTACACCCTAGGGATGATACAGATAGACTATACGTTAAGAGAAAAGAAGGTGGTAGGGGGCTCATCAGCATAGAAGATTGTGTCCAGAGAGCTAAAGTAGTCCTAGATAGATATGTGCAAACAAATAGTGAATAAATCATAAAGAGCGCGAGGGATAGTGCAACAAACAATAAAGTAGAAAACAATGGAACAGTACAGCAAACTAGAAAAGAAAAGTGGGAAGGGAAAAAATTGTACGGCGAGTTTAAAAGACAGATAAAAGATATAGTAGACGAGAAATCATGGACGTGGTTACGAAAGGGAAACCTTAAGAGAGAAACAGAATCGCTCATCATGGCAGCCCAAAACAAAAGCATAAAGACAAACTACATAAAAGCAAAAATCGACAGAACACAGACAAACAGCAAATGCCGCATGTGCGGTGAAAGAGATGAGACAGTAAACCACATAACTAGTGAATGTAGTCAGCTCGCCCAGAAGGAGTATAAGCATAGACACGATAGAGTAGCAACGATGATACACTGGGAACTAAGTAAACAAATGGGATTCAACCATGGGGAAAAGTGGTATCAGCACAAGCCAGAGGCAGTTTTGGAGAATGACAACCACAAACTACTGTGGGACTTTGACATCCAAACTGACCACCTCATCCAGGCAAGAAGGCCGGACTTAGTAATAGTAGACAAAAAAAGGAAGGCCTGCCAAATAGTAGACGTTGCTGTACCTGCAGACCATAGAGTAAAAAAGAAGGAGGGTGAAAAAAGGGAAAAATACCAGGACCTAGCAAGGGAGTTAAGGAAAATGTGGAACATGAAAACCAGGGTAGTACCGGTCATAGTGGGCGCACTAGGAACTGTCCCCAAAACGCTGAGGGAGAGACTGGAGGAGATCGGGATTAGGGGGAGGATAGAGACCGTACAGACCACAGCGCTACTTGGAACTGCACGGATACTGAGGAAGGTGCTAGAGATATAAGCACTGCAACGAATAGTAGCTCTGTCATGATATGCGAAAGAGGGAGGAGACGTTAGCTGAGGACCTGAGGAGACTTATTGTCACTCAGCCTTCAGCGATAACCACTGGGCAACCGGTGTGAAACTGTAAATCGTAGAATTACTGCGACCTATGAGTAATAGGAGAGGAGGGCTGGAGACTTGAGGAGACTTGCTGTCATTCAAACTCCAGCGGTTACCACCAGGCAACTGGTGTGAGATTCCGAAATGATAATAATAATAATGATAATAATAATAATATCCGTACCTACTAGTTAATTTTGAATTATTTTCAATGAAAATTCAATTGAAAGGCAAATTTTGAGTGTGTTTTTGTTTTTGTTTTGTTTTGTTTTGTTTTTTTTTTTTCCTCGCATGAACACGAATTCTTCTTAAGCAAAATCCATCTTTAAACGTTTCTACCTGAGGAGAAGATCAAGGTTTCCGTATGTGAAGAGGCGGGAAAATCTTATTGTTCACTCGGTTTGTTTAATGTCAGCAAGCGATACTAGTTGGATGATCTCATCCAACATTCTGTTAAATGCTCAGAGGTTCCATTTCTGGAATGTCTCATGAGATTAAAAAAAAACAGATCTAAACATTACTCTGCTTTCTCTAATTTCCCTGTTTTTATTCTACCCCCTCTCTCTCACTCTTGTTGGGTATTTTCATTCCTCTTTCTCTCCCTTCTCCCTTTCATCTCCTTCTCTCACTCTCTCTCTGCGTGCTTACCAGTGAATTTGAAGATTAAAAAATCTTTTTTCAAGACTAAGATCTAGAAAAGCAATCGTATAATTCTTTTTCTAGATAAACATGAATTATTTCAAAATAAACCTTATCTTTAAACGTTTTGCCTTTAGAGAACAGTTATTTTCCGTAAATGAGATTTTAATTACAGCTGACACTTTCTGAAGCATAGGTTCACAACCACTCTACTGAGGTTTCTGCATTAAGTATGCATTGTGGGGAGGTGTTGCAAGCCCCCAGATCAACCTTCCATCTTTAACCAAGGCCCTTTTTTCACTTTTTGAGGTTAAAATTGGAGTAGGATATTTTTTCAATTGGTGCAGAATTCAAGGGAATATATATATATATATTTTTTTTTCATTTTAGAGATCAAAATCGAGGTGGATGATTTTTTTTCTCCATTTTCAAGGGTTAAAATCGACGGGGATTTTTTCCGCTTTTAGTTCTCAGAATCGGGAGATTATGTTTGTTTCCACATTCCGGTGATTTCTCTTTTTTTTTCTTGCTTATATGCGTCAAAATCAAAAGAACCAAAATATAAGATGTTCGTTTTATTACTCAGGACCAACTATAATTACTGCCAATCGGTAGGTTTTCCTCTCTTAAAGTAATTCCTTTTAATTTGACTGTTTTACTGGGCTGAAAAGGCCCAAATTACTCAAGTGAAGTATCAAGTGAAATTAAACAATCACAAACAAACCTCAAACTCCATCCGCCGATTCTGTTTTCCGTGCTAGTAACCATACCCCATTCTGCATCTCCTTCCATATACGAGGATGAGCAGAAATCATGTTATTTTACTGCTTTGGAAATGTCAGTGAAGTGAAACTGGTTGGATAACCACATCAAACGTTTTGTTAAACGCCAAGAGATTTAAGTTACTAAAGTTTCATTAGATTTTTAAAAAATGGGAAGTGTGAGAGAGTTCAATGGAGTCTCTGACACTAATTCTATTTTCATTCGCAGACACAAACTAAAAATGGAACCACATATCAAAAACTCATATACATACGTGCGTTTTGTGGGTATACAAATTTATACATACATATATATATATATATATATATATATATATATATATATATATATATATATATGTATATATATATATATATACATATATATATATTTATATATATATACACACATATATACATATATGCACATATAATTACTCACACACACATATATATATATAGAGAGAGATGTTGAGTAGTAGACAATCGGCATGAAACTTTTTTTATACACGTCTGTTTACATATGGTGTATTACTGATATCGACCATTCTTTATACACACACACACACACACACACACACATATATATATATATATACATATATATATATATATATATATATATATATATATATATATATATATAGTACAGATCAGGTTAGCAATACTGCATGATATAAAGCAGCGTCTGATATGTGATGGATTTATCGTCTGCCCAGAGAGGGCAGAAACATGAACTAGTTCGTTTAGCGAATGCACATCCTATTATATATATATATATATATATATATATATATATATATATATATATATATATATATATATATATATATATATATATATATGCAACATCTGTATTCTTAGGATTTTGCACTCGTTGTATTTGGATCAAGTGCGCAATGATTAATAAAAAAAGAAATTTCATTTGGAACCAATGTACGTGTATATATCATTTTGATGAAAACACGGACAGGCAACCGAAATAAGAGGAATAAGGGAGAGGATGATATGATATAGACAAAGAATGAGAGAAGAACAGAGATGAGATAATACATAATCTCAATTGTCAACAGTCGGGTTCAGCGAGTTTAAAATACTTTTTTCCCAGTTAATAAGACGAACGTTTCGTTTTCCAATAGAATTTCTAACTCTACTTCAAATCACGACTGTTGGTATGAAGGTTAATGTGGGGTTCATCTTTTATTATTATCTCAAACTAAAAGATTACTTGGGAGAAAAACTCTTCAATAATTGTTCTCTTTATCAAATAAACACGAATCATTTTAAAGCAAAATCCATCTTTAAACGATCTGTCTGAGAGGGAGAGTGAAAAATCTGGTTGTTCCCCGGCTTTGTTTAATGTCAACGAAGCGAGACTGGTTGCTTAATCTCATTTTACATGTTTTTGAATGCTCTCAGCTTCCACTTCGAAAATGTTTCATTGGATTAAAAACATTCGGTTGGAAAAGCGGGTGCGCATTCATTCATATAATTCATAAGTTTCCCTATTGATTGGTTCTTTGCTAAATTTATTCTATCATTTTTTTTTTTACTTTACTCTTTTATCAATTTTAGTGCAAAAGGCTACAATTCAAACGTTAATTGAAAAATGCAGAATCACGTATTACTTTCTTGTTTTTGATGTTCGGAAAATTATTTTCCCCCCAACGAATTTATTTGTAATTTCTTTCCAATTGAACCCCCCCCCCCGTGCTCAAGGTCCTGGATCCTCCTCTGAATTATTTTTAAACAAAATTCACCATAATGTATCTTTGCCTCAGACAAAGGGTTAGTTTCTGTGTGTGAGTAGGGGGTGGGGGAAGGAATCTCGTTGTTCACTTGCATTGGATTGGATTATCTCATTCTACATTCTGTTAAACGCCCAGAGCTTCCATTTCTGTAACATTTCGTTTGATGAAAAGAAATGAATCGAGAAAAAGTTCAATCAAGTCACTTTGCTTTACTCTATGAAAACAAAAAATGAAAATAGTACTATATTACATATTTTCACAAAACTATACATACGTATATTCTTATACGTATAACACACACACACACGTGTGTATATATATATATATATATATATATATATATATATATATATATGTGTGTATATATATATATATATATATATATATATATATATATATATATATATATCACATGTTCTGTATAAGGTGAGTGAGAAATTAGAACAAAATTTGCAATCTTTGCGATTGGATCAGGTGCTTAATATATCCAAACGAAGATAATTTCATTTTCAAGATATCCGCCCTCGCAGACTAAAAATAGAAAAACATATTGCGTACACACAAGGCTATTCAAACGTGTGTTTTGAACTACAATAGTAGCAATAATGATAATAATGATAATGATAATATTAATAATAAACATAATAATGATAATAATAACAATAACAATAATGATATATATACATACACTCACTCACATATATATATATGGACATATATATATTTATGAATTTGCATGTATATATATACGTAAATTTTCATATATATAAATTTACATGAATATACTTATATAAAATTTACGTATATATATATATATATATATGTATATATATATATATATATATATATATATATATATATATATATATATGTGTGTGTGTGTGTGTGTGTGTACCGATCTGCAATTGTTTTGAGCAAACCCTGACCCCTGATATAGCAGGCATCCTCTTTCTCTTTCTCCAACGACCCACTCTTCCACATATCCCAATACCATAACATCTGACATCTCAACTTTATATACCATCATATCCAATCCTGGGTCTGGGAACGCTCGAAAATTTATCACTTATAGACTTATTGCAAATGCTTTGCGCCATATTGGCTTACGATATTTTTTTGTGGGAACACTGTATTTTTCGTTAGCGGAACAAGCATACATACATACATATATATATATACATATATATATATATATATATATATATATATATATATATATATATATATATATATATATATATATATAGATAGATAGATATATATGCAATGTGTCTGTATATGAGGGGTTGCAGGTATGTAAGGAATTAGAATGAATCTGGTATTCTTTGTGATTGGATCAGGTGCGAGAAAAATCTAATAAAACAATCGGTTTCTCAAGTAATTTGCTTTCCCTGAGAAACTAAGGAATAATTTTACAAATGAGAATCTAAACAAGTATATCGTTTGACAATGTTATGTTCCTACCACTTGTATGATAGATAGATATGGACAGGCTGGCGTGGATAGATAGATAAATCGATATGAACAAACTGAGATAGATCGATATGAACATTCTACAATATATATATATATATATATATATCGAGAGAGAGAGAGAGAGAGAGAGAGAGAGAGAGAGAGAGAGAAATATGAGGTGAAGACAAATAGCTACGTGGGGCGACTATCAAGAGTGCAACTATTAGGCTGCGACAAATGAGAGGGACAATCGAGCGGGAGAGATGAGGCTTGACGACAATAGTCACACAACGATGAAGTTAAGAATGAGAATGTATAAAAGTGTATACATAGTGTCTATCTATTCAATTCATTAATGATAGACGTACGTTAGGTACTTTTTTGTCGCTCAGTTACAAGTGTTGTTGGTTTGTAGTAAGGGTCACTCTTTTGTGATCAGATCCCTACAACATAAGCGTCAACCTTGTGATTGGACACCTACAACATGAACCCTTTTGAATAGATTTTCTATTGTCTGACGCTCAAATGTCTCATGCTTTAATGTCGCGACGCTCAATAATCCCTACTCAGTTGTTGCTGCTCAATAGTCGCCGCTAGATAGATAAATTACTTGTTAACATGCAGTGCTGTTTTGATCATCTCAATAAATATTATTTTATTACTTAGAGTCGAATAGTAAAATTAGTAAATTATAAGTGAAAATGCAATATATGACAGTAAACAGACCTTGTGACATGACAATTTATTTCAGATCCCACCCAACTTCCATGCTCTGTTCAAGTGCTAATTCCTATCCGTCCAGGAGCTGAGATCACATCATTTCTATTTTTCGGCGCCCAGGGTTTGATCGGTGGCCCTAGTGGATCAAAGTGCGAGAAATCCAAATATACAAGTCTTACAATTGTCAACCAAGGCATTATGTGAAAATTGAAAGGTTATATCCAATATATGGCAAAGATTAGAGTGACAAGATAGAGTTGAAGAGGAATATAAATGAGAATATCTCACCAAATATTTACTTAAAATCAATAAATCATACCTTAAAATACTGTTGTTAAATTGACTTGATAAGTCGCCAACTCATTGCATCCTTCCTGCATTGAACTAGGTCAGTCACAGTCAAAATGTCACAAAAACCATGTAAACATTTCCTTCCAGAGAGAATGTTTCAATACGTGTATACTTCACAATTACAGTCAAATGGAAATAAGAGCATCCGATATTTCAGTGAGTTCTGTTCCAATGAATGTGTCAATGTTACTGCCCTCATGTAAATCAAAGCTATCATTTGAATCTTTTTCTCTTTTATTCAATCATCTGCACAAATCAAATCCCCCTCAGTATTGTCCGCGATTCCTTAATCATTTGATCACCTCCAAAGCAAATAATCTTGAAAGATCCATTTTCTACCTGTCAACAACATTTGGTTGCATCCCTAGGTGAGTCAGCAGGAGAATTTTTTGTGGTTGGTAATTTTCCAAAGCCTTGTCACAGTATTGGTTCAAGAGAGAACAGACTTCGGCAGAGGTAATGGGCTTGAATATGTAACTTTGAGTTCTGCCACTGGTTTTGACTCCTTATTTGGTGCAAATATTTGCCTGAACTTTACAGATCGTGCATCAGCAACATTTGTAAATTCGGCTTTTCCATAAGTGTCACAGATGAACCTTTCTATTCCCTTCAATAAATCTTCACTTGGCAAAGCATCTTCCCAAACTGTGACTTTAGAAAAACTCCCTGCAGAATTTAACTTATCCTTGTCTCACAAACGCTGCCGCCTGATACAAAGCTCTACTGGGGTTTCATAGTGACTCTCTATCAGAAACACAGCGAGATTTTTTTTTATCAATCCTCAATATCAATACTTCCAGAAGAAATGCGTCGCCATTTTTAACAATGGCCCGGTGTGTATAGTCATCAAGATGGCGTCTTAACTAGCTGCAAAATACTTATAAAGTTCAATTTTGTGGAAAGATAAAGCGTGTTGCAAGGAAAAAATTATCAAATTCAGGAGCAGGTCCAGAAATTTGTTTTTGATTGTGAGATATTTGTACATATTTTTTGTTTTTTTCCCCCGTATATTTCTATATTCAATGTCTGTCCACAGAATATCTCCGAAAGTTCTTTATGAATTTCAATGAAATTTTGTGGCGAGGTGGGCCAAGACATGGAGAAATGCTTGGGTGGAGCCAGGAATTTTTCTGAATAGTGTGTACCGCTTTTAGTATGTCATAGATTTTAGTGTATCATTGATCATACTCCAGAAAAAAAAAAAGAAATGTTGAGAAACCTTTGTTGTAATTATTGAAATATAAAGTGTTTTTAAGCGAAATAACGCGGCTATCAATTATTACGCCATTTTAAGAATTATACGTTTTCAATGGTCAAACTATGATCGTATTTCGATGTGTTATCAAGTACACTTAATGCTACAAACCATTGTTGAAAAACCTAATGTGGGGTGAATAATGAACGAGTTCAAAGCTTTGATCATGTATATAACGTCACCTATATATGTCTCGAATGACATTGGAAGATTTGAGGTGACTTTCGTTGTTACCCCTTTTGTAAAACTTGGATTCCTGGGTTGTGTGTTTAGTCCGATCAACGTGACTCACACAGAGGGTGTACATGTAAGTGGATATATAAAAAAACGTTCATGTCTAACTCCATCTCAGTTGCCAGATGAACAAGCCGTCTAAACAAATCCCTCATCCCTTTTACTTCCAGTATTTTCTGATCTGCTGCGTGGACTTTTTCCTTCACTGCTTCATTCGCAAGATTATTGACCTTCCTCCGATGGATACCATTTTTCAAGTTTACTGCATCCTGTAAGCAAGCTTATCTGAATTCCTCATAGTATAACTCTCCTGCTGTTCTGAAACTGAGTAACGCATTTTCAACCTCAACGGAGGCTATTCTCCAGTTTCAATCTTGTATAGATTTCCAGAATCATCCCTAACAAATGGATATCAAGAATTCTCTATACACTCAACTTGTCTCTTTCAATTTTACCTCCCATTTTGTCTGTATGGGCATCTTCAATCATAGCAGAAAACAAACACGATGCATGCGTAAAATATGAAGATCATCCGTTGTACAAGTCCTGCAGCAAAAAAGTTGTACAAATACCATATCAATATATGCCATTCAGTAAGCAGACGTGGTACCCTGTCCACCTTTTCTTGCCTTGGCTATTAAATCATCATAATTAGATAGAACATGGTCAACTTGTGCATCACTTTCTAGCCATTCAGGAGCAAGCTTTCGAAATCTGTAGGCAGACGTTCATCTACTTATTTTTCTGAAGTTCGACCTGTACGCAAATGGGTGAATGACGTTCGTAACTGTTCATATTATCTTTGTGTTGTTTTTTCAAATGCATAAATAATGTTTTTTTTTTACGCCTTTGGGTTATTTCCAAACGTACATGTAATGTGGCTAACCGGTTGAATAACGCTTTTCTGTAAACAATGCAAAATGACCTTAACTTGAAGAATATGTCTACTGCAAACATCCCAGACAAATTAATTTCACGGTAAAGGATTTATAAAACCGATCGTTTATTTCGCTTTTGTACACAAACGAAAGTTCAAGTCAGATTGGAATCCCACATTGAGAGACCCTTATCAATTTAACACTTTATGGATTTTACAAAATCATAATTCATTGAAAACTGACTTTTTAATTAATTTATACCTTCTTCTTTATAATAATATTATGTGGAAAATCCTGACCGGGCAAATAGCAGAGAGAATATACATGTCAATGGATAGAAGGGGGCTACTACCAGAAGAACAGAAAGGGTGTAGGATAGGAACCAAAGGGGCAAACGATTTACTCTACATAGACCAGATGATCTTAAAAGAAGTAAGGAAAAGGAGAAAGAATATCGCAATGGGATGGATAGATTACAAAAAGGCATACGATATGATTCCACATAGCTGGATACTCGAATGCCTTAGAATGTTCAAAATTAGCGAACCGGTGGTTAAATTCATTGGTAATTCAATGAAAGACTGGAAAGTAGATTTGACAGCCGCAGGGGACAAACTAGCCGAGGTAGGGATAAAAAGGGGGATCTTCCAAGGAGACTCGTTGTCCCCACTATTATTTGTTCTAACAATGATACCGCTTAACAGAATCCTGAAAAACAGCAAAGGATACCACTTCTCTAAAACAAAAGGAAAGGTCAACCACTTAATGTACATGGACGATATTAAATTGTTTGCGAAAAACAGGGGAGAGCTTGAGACTCTGTTCAACGAAGTAAGGGAATATAGTGAGGACATAGGAATGGAGTTTGGGATAGAAAAATGCGCAATCATGGTGATGCACAAAGGAAGGCTTTCAATGACTGAGGGAATTGAACTTCCGGACAACAACAAGATTAGGGCATTGACTGCACAAGACCGATACAAGTACCTAGGTGTCCTTGAATGTGACACGATAAAACGGGAAGAGATGAAGGAGAAGATTAAGAGGGAATACCTTAGAAGGATAAGGAAAATATTAGAAACCAAATTGAATAGCAGAAATCTAATAAAAGGAATGAACACCTGGGCTGTGTCAGTAGTTAGGTATACAGGACCATTCCTAGGATGGACAAAGGAAGAGCTCCAATCAATGGATAGGCGAACAAGGAAACTTATGACGATGCATAAAGCATTACACCCTAGGGATGATACAGATAGACTATACGTTAAGAGAAAAGAAGGTGGTAGGGGGCTCATCAGCATAGAAGATTGTGTCCAGAGAGCTAAAGTAGTCCTAGATAGATATGTGCAAACAAATAGTGAAGAAATCATAAAGAGCGCGAGGGATAGTGCAACAAACAAAGTAGAAAGCAATGGAACGGTACAGCAAACTAGAAAAGAAAAGTGGGAAGGGAAAAAATTGTACGGCGAGTTTAAAAGACAGATAAAAGATATAGCAGACGAGAAATCATGGACGTGGTTACGAAAGGGAAACCTTAAGAGAGAAACAGAATCGCTCATCATGGCAGCCCAAAACAAAAGCATAAGGACAAACTACATAAAAGCAAAAATCGACAGAACACAGACAAACAGCAAATGCCGCATGTGCGGTGAAAGAGATGAGACAGTAAACCACATAACTAGTGAATGTAGTCAACTCGCCCAGAAGGAGTATAAGCATAGACACGATAGAGTAGCAACGATGATACACTGGGAACTAAGTAAACAAATGGGATTCAACCATGGGGAAAAGTGGTATCAGCACAAGCCAGAGGCAGTTTTGGAGAATGACAACCACAAACTACTGTGGGACTTTGACATCCAAACTGACCACCTCATCCAGGCAAGAAGGCCGGACTTAGTAATAGTAGACAAAAAAAGGAAGGCCTGCCAAATAGTAGACGTTGCTGTACCTGCAGACCATAGAGTAAAAAAGAAGGAGGGTGAAAAAAGGGAAAAATACCAGGACCTAGCAAGGGAGTTGAAGAAAATGTGGAACATGAAAACCAGGGTAGTACCGGTCATAGTGGGAGCACTAGGAACTGTCCCCAAAACGCTGAGGGAGAGACTGGAGGAGATCGGGATTAGGGGGAGGATAGAGACCGTACAGACCACAGCACTACTGGGAACTGCACGGGTACTGAGGAAGGTGCTAGAGATATAAGTACTGCAACGAATCGTAGCTCTGTCATGATATGCGAAAGAGAGAGGAGACGTTAGCTGAAGACCTGAGGAGACTTATTGTCACTCAGCCTTCAGCGATAACCACTGGGCAACCGGTGTGAAACTGTAAATCGCAGAATTACTGCGACCTATGAGTACTAGGAGAGGAGGGCTGGAGACTTGAGGAGACTTGCTGTCACTCAAACTCCAGCGGTTACCACCAGGCAACTGGTGTGAGATTCCAAATAATAATAATAATAATAATAATAATTATTATTATTATTATTATTATTATTATTATTATTATTATTATTATTATTATTATTATAACGACGACAACTCATTTTTTGAAGTATTAACGCTATTTTTGTGTTCAACACTTTCTGGTAACTTATTTCAATAATGTTTCACTCTTTCCTCCAAAAAGTCCAAGTTTATCAATTTTTATGGCCAAGAAAATAAATAGTTCTTCTAATTTGATAAATTTAAAAAGGAGCTACCATGATTATGAAAAGTATTCAAAAGTTTTCACCACATCTCCTCGAATCTTGCGTTCATACAAAGTAGTTATACCTAATTTAAAAAAACTTTTGCTGCATAGACCAGATGTGCCGTTAATCACTCTTTTTTGAGGTTCTCTGTTCAGCTTCTATATCCAGAATAGTTTTTTTGATTTTCATGCCTCGCTCTCGGTTCCCAAGCCTGACAACAATACTCCAAATTGTGTCTGTGGGGACATCGGGCTAGTAAGTACATTTTTACTGATGACTGTTCCTTTGAAATTAATTCATTAAAATGCAAATATAACCAAAAGTTGAAAGTGAAAAGAGACCTTTTGGGGGTGAGTCGTTTAATTGAAAAAATCTGTCAAGAATATTATATCACCATTCAAACATCGGGAAAAAGTTCACAAATTTACCCCACCAGTGAGGTCAGTTGGTACTATCTGATTGAGCAAGTTAGTTCTCTTGCTAGTAGGTGCAGATGTGATTAAGATATTGTTACAATTAGGAAATATGATTTTTAGACCAGTCAATAGAGTGTATTTGAGTAGAAAATTTAGATTTCAGGAATATAGTGACAACCTGATGAGGCGAATGGAATCCTACATGAGTGGACCTCAACGATGCATTGTAAAAAAAATGGAAGATGGAAAAAACGAACAATAAAAGAATTACAACTACACCAATGACTTGTTTGAAGTTTATTTTGTTATTTTGCAGGCTTTTTGTTTTTTCTTTTGCTTTAATGGCATATTGCAAGAATGGCAGACAACCAATGGACATTACAACTCACAACGTTGATCCCCAGAAATCACATGCACAACCGAGGCCGACAAAATACAAGATGGAGAGACGAACTAGAGAAATTCAGAAAATACTGGCTCTGCAATGCCCGTGATGGGGAAATGTGGCAAATCATGGGGAAGGTCTATGTCCAACGACAGACGTTAAAAGATTGATGATGAAGTAACCCAGCTTACAATGTACCGGCAAGCTCCAAAGACGAGGGCGACTTTACGATCTATTCAAAGAAACAGTTCTGGCATAAGCTACTTGAAATGGAGTTTATATAATGTTTAATGTCTTTTCTCATCAACATATAATACGTTATCATCAATCGCACAATACTGTGTGAACTAGACAATACTCTCTAAAAGTGTAAAAGTTACTCATCGGGATGAAAAAGAAAGTTATTCATGCAAAACATATCATGCTTACAACACGTATAACTTATACTTTGTGGGAAAATGACGAGCATTTTTCTGCTCAAAATTAGACTCAAAGTGGCGCCATCAAGTGGTGGGAGCAAAAATTGATGCAAGTTATTCAGCCTGCTTCCCGGCCCAGCGAGCCCCGGTTTCCCTCCGCAAGCGTTCTGTATGCGGTTTTCATTCCATAAAGATCATGTTAAATGTGTTTCTTAAGATATTATACACATACAAAATATACATATACATGTATATTAGTATATTACTCAGAGATATACAATAGCAGCTGTAAAATTGTTGCTGACACCATACTAATCTTAGCTTATAGATAAATTTACTTGTACGTGAATGAATAGAATATATCTATATACATTTAACATATATATAGATATAGATATATAGAAATATATCTTTTGTTCGTATATACATACATGTACGCACATAATCATATATATATATATGTGTGCATGTGCAGGTACATGCATTCGTGTACACATGAAAGACATATCAGTATTTTGTTTGTCAGAACCGTCTACTTTTTACCTGCTTCTATGCTGATAACTTCGTCGAAATTAGAAACGATTAAATAGAAATAAAAGTGACTAAGAAAACAATTTAAAAATTTCCTGTTGCAAAGTTCATTCCGTTCAATGCATACAATCTCTCAAGAAACTAAGATGCAAAAAAAAACAAAAAAAACAAGAACAAAAATAAAAACAAACTAAATATTTTTGGAGGCAAAATCTCGGAAGCGAGAGAAGTACGCACCACAAACAGGAAATATAGGGAGCGCCACCTTTGGATTGGAATAATGATTGATGTAAGATGAAGCAAAAAAAAAAAAATGCTTGGAATGATGTTTTCTTTGTCGTACTCGTTGCACATTTATTGATACTAGTGTGAAATACCTGTAGTTATACTAACGATGGAACTAAGAGTGGTTCTGTAAAGAATTATAATATATTGAGAAAAAAAAAGCCAACTGGGTAAGGATCCTCAAAGCCATATATATTCAATGGAATAAAATGATCCCTTATTTAACTGTTCGTAATACCAACCTAGAGCATTGTCAACATTGGGGTTTACGATGAAACAGTAACAGTAACAGCAGCAGCATTGCAAGTAGTAGTAGTAGTAGTAGTAGTAGTAGTGGTAGTAGTAGTAGTAGTGGTAGCAGAATTAGTAATAGTGGTTATATTAAATGTGGCCGAAATCGGCTAACACAAACATATATTCAGCGGATTTTCTTTAGCGATACCTTTGTCTTCCCCTACTCATTTGCGTACCTAACCCAGCTCCCCTCTCTCACTGTCTCTCTCTCTCTCGCACGCGCGCGCACGCTATCTCTTTCTCTATCTTTCTCACATATATCGCCACTCCAGTTCAATTTCACCTCATCTTACTTTCTTCCTTTTTATTCTTTCATCATCATCGTCGAAGAGCCAGTACTCTCTAACTTTGTCCAGTTCGTCTCTCCATCTTGTATTTTGCCGGCCTCGATTTTCCATGTGATCTCTGGGGATCCTTGTTACGAGCTGTGATGTTTTTCTAGAAAATTCTATGATGTCTCGAACTCCTGTTTTTTTTCCCCTGATATACTGTGCTGTCTTGTGATCTCATTATGTGAGCTTGAGCATGATTTTCTCATGAGCACGTTGCATGCTCCTCAGTCTGCAGGTTTGTCTTTTCGTTAGGTTCCATGTTTCAGCTCTATAGGTGATTATCGGGGGTGTATTGGATGTATACTTTTCTTTTTAGGATTAATGGGATCGTCTTGTTTTTGAAGGCTGAGCTTGCTCTACCGAAGTTTGCCATCCCAGTGTGATTCTTCGCTTGATTGACCATAGGAATTTCCACTGAGTCGAAAGCCTTCTTGAAGTCTATAAATGCTACAGTAAGTGGCATTTTGGATTCTGCTGCTTTTTCTTTCTGCTGATTTATTGAATGGAGATGATCCGTGTTCGAGTACCTTCTTCTAAAGCCAGCTTGTTCCCTTGGTTGGTTTTCATCTAGTGTTTTAGTGATCCAGTTAATGATGATTTTTGTGAAACGTTTGTATATGCAGTTGAGTGGGCTTATAGGTCTGTAGTTGTAGTAGTCTTCTGGGTTTCCTTTTTATGTAAAAGCATTATGATCGCCGTATTCCAGTCATCTGCTGTTTTAGACATAAAATGTATAAAGTAGCTAGTTTTTTTAGTGACGATCTTATCAACTTTTTGAGTAGATCAATGGTGATGTTATCTGCATCAGGGGCTTTCCTTTTTTTTTTTTTTTTTGATGACTTGTTTTACCTCTCATTGTGTAAATTCTGGGAAGTCCTTGATCTGACTGTCTACATCTTGCGTATCCTGTTTTGTAGTCCATGTCTTGAAGAGTAGAGTTCTTGATTGAATTCTCGAGCGCGTTTGACGATTCTGTCCATGGTTAGGTCTCCATTTTCTTCCGGTATGCTAGTTATTTATTTTTGTCCTATACTGAAAGCTTTGTTTATAATTTTGGAACCCCGACGTTTTTTCGAGAGTTGTTTCGATAATTGCTGTCAAGTACTTTCTTTTGTCTTGTCTTAGTTTCTTTTTGATTATTTTTTTCAGCTCGGTCTCCTCGATTTTTTCCTTTGTTGTTTTTGGTGGTTTTAGGCTTCTGCACTTATAATGAGTTTACAGGTGTCACCTGAGATTTTACTAATGGTTTGTGTATTCCTTGGTCTAAATATAGTGGCAGCTTCTATTAGATTGTGGAGTTCGTTGATGTTGGTGTTGGTGTCGTTTTCTTCGGTAAGGATTTTTTAAAATCCCTTTTTCAATCCTTGCTTGAAGGCTGGGGTGAGTCCATTTGGTATATTTAGTGGTTGCAATTTGGTATCGAACATTTTTCTGCGTTCTTTATTAGTGTTTACTTGCATCTTGCATCTTACATCTCACTGTCACTTCCTATGTTTACTTGGTTTAGAACTTGGAAATCCTTGATGGTGTCGCTTTTGTCCGTTAGAATGTAGTCGATTTCGTTTTTGCTTTCGAAGTTGGGGCTCTTCCAAGTCTTTTTTTCTATTGGGTTTCTTCATGTAGAATGTATTCATGATTTGGAAGTCGTTTGTCGTTGCAAAGTTTACGACATCCTCACCTCTATCGTTTTATATTTTCTATCCAAACTCACCAACGCAACGTTCATTTCCTTGTCCTACCTGTGCGTTGAAGTCTCCCATGATGACATAGAAATATTTTCTTGTGTCTTGCAGTAGAGAGATCAAGTCATCATAGAAGTTGTCTATTTTTTCTTCGGTTGATTGCATAACAGGAGCGTAGATTTGGATAATATTCAGTTTGTATCTCTTTGTATGGTAATGCTGGCCATGCAATATGAAACAGCTTTGAAGCCTGCCATGTTTGAGGTCTTTATTGACGAGAAAGCCTACTTTATTTTGTTTTACTTTCTCTCTTCCGTAGTTGTAAAGAAGATGTTTGCTTTTCAGTCGTCTTACTTCTTCTCCCGGTCTTCTCATTTCGCTGACGCCGATAATGTACAATTTGATATTTTTGATTTCATTCCCTAGATGGGTTAGTGAGTCTGTTAAGAATATTCTGACGTTGTAGGTGCTAATGAATAACGTTGTTCTCTTGGTATGTGTTTTGGGGTTTGGGTGGTCGTTAGTGAAGCACATCACCCCTAGCCAAGGCAAGTGATGCAGCTGGGCCTTTTGGGACCGATGACTCAGCAGGAACGGCTGGTATAATTTTCAGTGTGCAAACCATGGGGAGTGTTGGGGCGGGCCCTGTCGCTCTGGCCCACGGGGTTTGAGCAGGGGGTCGGGTCACTGCTAGTGTCGTTTCGAGTGGCTTTAAAGGTGTAAAAGGATTGAAAGGATGTAAGATAAGGCATATAGTTTTTTTTTTTTTTTAGTTATGTGGTCAATTCGGATGCGTTAGAGTAGAGACAGAATGTAAGCTGGGCCGGTTTAGCTTAGCCTATTTGAGTCTACAACGGGCTTAGCAAGGTGGGTAGTTCACACTTGAACATATCTAATATTCTTAGCTTTTTTTTTCTTTACTTAGTTGAAGTATACAGAAGTGACTATTAGAAATTGGATGTTTTATCCTTGCATACTCTTCTGGTGTGAATAGAGCGGGTATGTGTAGAGATTAAACATTTGGGGATCAGTGAAGTCAACAGAATGTAACAATCAAGCATGTATTACAATGGAAAACAGTGTTGTTAAACAAAAAATGGATTGAATGAAATTAGTAATAAATAGATAGAGAATAAAAATTAAACTAATACAATGTAACACTATTCTGAATCGGGAATTCGTATCAGCTGCCGAAATCAGATTGAACCAGTAGCCAGCGAACACATGCATACACATACCATAAGATTTGGTGTTATTCCAGGCGCTTGTATAATTCCCTGTTTATCAATGTTCCCAGCCAATTATACCCATTTTGTTACTCCTTTAGATCAATTAGCTGAATTCACTTTTATATTACAGACAGTTTCATCTATATCTTCACAGAGATGTGTACTATTATTCTATGCTTATCTATCCATCTATCAATCTATTCATCTATCTGCCTCGCTATTTATCAATCTGTTTAGGTGCAATACATTTGTTTCTAACTGCTAATAATAGTGATTTCGTTTCTTTTTTCAAGTGTCTTCTCCGCACCCCTGCTCATGGCATTTTGTTTTTGCTTATACCCTGAAATGTTCATGAGGTATTTTTCCTTCCCATGTCTGGCTTCTCGGTTTAGAATTTCCTTCTCCTGTTATAAACAATCTTTCATTAATCAGCCTCAAGAAGTCCTCTAATCCAGCGTTTCCCAAAGTTAGGTCCACGATGCTCTTAAAGCCATGTATAAAAGCTACCAGGAAAGACTATCAAAATACTCCACCCTTACCAAAGGTATTTATGCAGACCACGATTTTCTGCCTGCACAACAATGGAAACAAAAACTAATCATCGTAATAAAGTGATACAGAAGTAAGAATCCATTTCTCTACCATTTAATCAAACTTCAAAGAGATCAATAAAAATAATAAACAGGTCTGATCAATCACTCAATAGAATCCTTCACGAGACAGACGTCTCTTGGCAACATGCCATATTGAGGGTGATCAAGTAAAAAAATGGGAAAAAGGGGTGATCAATGAAGAAATTACTTCTCTTGCCTTTCGTTGGGTGGTGATAATTAGAATAAAGTCTGAATAGAAAAAAAAGGGGAAAAATCATGACCACATCGAGACACAAACTAAAAAAGCAATCAAGCATAAACTCACATTGTAAATTGAATCCCATAAATCAGCGATCATCCCCAGTGACCAATCACCTGTCAGACGCTAAGAGAAAATCGACCTATCACAAGGCATCAAGCTTTACTCTAGAATGTGACGCACGGCTTCACCTCCGTTGCATTGGTCTTTCTTTGAATTTATTTCTCTGTGTGTGTGTGTGTATGTGTGTGTGTGTGTGTGAGTTACAATGGGTCGTACAAAGCAAACCACCCTTGAAACAACTGGAGAAAAAGCTTCCAGGAAGCAGTTGCTCGTAAAAGAGCCCCGTAACCGGAGGTGTGAAGAAGCCCCATCATTACTGGTCAGGAACGGTAACTCTTCGTGAAATTGGACTTCACCAAAAGTCTGCTGGGTTTCTTATTAGAAAACTCCCATTCCAGTGCTTGTTCTGTGAGATCGCGTGAGATTCCAAGACGGATCTTCGTTTCCAAAGCTCTGCTGTACTGGCCCTTCAGGAAGCCTGCGAAATTTCATTCAGTTTGTCTTTTCGAAGACACTAACTTGCATGCCATTTAAGCTAAATATGTGACCATCATGCCTAAGTATATCCAACTTACCTGTCAAATCCGTGGCAAGGAACTTAATTCTTTTACTAGGATCCTAACTAAAAACGACTGTTTTGAGAAATGTAAAATACGCACATTCATACATGCCACAAACACACACATACACTTGTATGTATGGGAAAAAGTGACAGGCATATGCATTTAAGAATGTGGTATGTATTTATGCATGAGCACGAATGTGAATATTCGCAAATCTTGTGTGCGTGGATGTGGTGTGTAAGCAGTATCTTTGTATTTGCATGCGTATTTATGTGTATGTGTATATGTAGGTTTGTGGCCTGTAGGTGTATGTTTATGTTTTTTCATTTCTTTATGTACATTTATTTTCGATAATCTGTTGTTTGATAGAGCCGTTCTGCTGCAGCCGAAATGCAACGAAAAAGGGCGATAAAAACCTGAAATTACAGCCAATAATAACAGTCGAAAAAAAAGCAATATTTCTAAAAATTCAGGTGTACAAAAAACCCCAACAAAACATGATTTTATTTTCATGGTATAATTCAACTTTTTCGATCAATAATAAGTCTCAATTTGTTGGAAAGAAAAAAATGAAAGAGTTATTTACGTCTTTTTGATTTGAGATAAATCTTGCCTTAGAAAAGAATCGAGTCCAAAGTTCAAATTCAATATGAGTTATTTAATTCAAGAGCTATTCAATCCCCGTTAAAACGTCTGCAACAAAAATTAATTATCACAGCATCATAAATCTTAACTAAAAAAATATTGTCCGAAATGCAGTATAATTTATTAGGTAGAAATAAAATTTCCAAGAATTTTTTAAAAACTTGTGGACACAATATTGAAAAGTGGAGGTTCATTTTGGTATGACAGCAATATGATAAATTATACAGCCCACTGACGTGCCGACAGGGTGCAGGTCAAAATCTGAGGGGTGACACCATGATAACTGCCTATTTTTTTATTTTTTATTTAATAATATACGCGTTTGTTAATTTGATAAATTAAAGTCGACTTGGCCTCGTTAACCCTAACGTGATGTACAATGATTTGCTTTGAATCTTCAACTAAAGCGATAGACGATGATAACGTTCTTGCATGAAATCAATCGAAAAAGTCACTTGTTCTGTTGAAGACAACCCAATGTTGCCAAATTAATCATTTTTTGGCTATATCTGACAGAGTATTTTTTTTCTAATTTATCCTATGAAAATTTACTATTATCGAAAATCTGGCCGATTTTGAAACTGATCGGTAAGTTTGATAATAAAAGTTTTATTCTCATTGGTCTTTTATTTCAGAGTCGAAGTTATTGATAAGTGGACTTTGAATGAGTATATAAAAGATATTTAGCAATAAGGTTAGCTGGAAATAATAACTTCAACTGATTTCAGCCATTTCCAGAGAGTTTCAGATATTTATGCCTGTTGAAAACTATCAACTTGGCTCAATCTATTGCTTTATTGACAAATCTATGCTGCGATTTGCTACTTGTATTTCTAAAAAACTGCATTTTGAATTGATAAAATAATCTTCAAATCAAAGGCTGTTAATACAGGTTAGACATTCATTCTTTATTCTATCCATGCCTCTTATATTAGCATCTACCACGTACTATCAGCGCTCTCCTAAAACGATTGGAATCTATTTTTTTTTACAAGTTTTATTCTGGGGCACTATCCTAGTTTCGTGATCCAGCTTTTTACAGCTTTTAATTCAAGATCAAAGAGTGGTATCTGTTTTTTCTCACTTCAATGAAACCTGATATTTTCAACTTCAAACGTTATTATACTTGTATTTAATTGTTTCCTTCGCGAATTTCTCAGTGAGCACCTTCCTTGTATTGTGAGTACCCTCTTTTCTTTTTATTATTACGATTACATCGTAAATAGAACCCCGTTCGTAAAATTCTTGGTTTTAATGGATTGGAAACACCTAAAATTGGAAGTGAAACAATTTATTCTGGCAGAACAGCGCTTTGAAAAAAATCGAATCTTAACACAGGTTTTTCCCTCCTGAAATCAATTGTAAGATAAAAGCTTAGAGATAATTTCAAATCTACAAGACTTTTAGGAATTTGACACTTTAACAATATATCCAGCTGAGGGTTTTATGTGCGGAAATCTATATAATTATCGGATTTCAATAAAACTTGTTCCCTTACATTGAGAATTACTCTTCTGCAAAAAAAAACTTTTATGAGATTGTTGGAAGATTTTTACAAGATAAAAACACACGGAGCCGACCAACCTTTTCCAAAAATTTGTTTAACTTCGTTTTATTCTATTTTTCTCTCCCTAGAAACGGAACATCAGCAAGTTTTAAATCTAATGAAATCTGATTCTTAAATCATAAAAACAATAGTAAAGAACATACGTTTAAGATCTGGTGTCTTCTTTCTTCTTTTTTTCACTACTTGAAGGAATAACCAATTTCACTCTCAAGGATAGAAGTGGGGGTTACGTGGGCGGTACGGCATATACCTACCTCTCACTTACCAGGGTTTTTTGCCTGTTCAATGTCAGCTAATGGAGATATTACCGTAAATCTAGTTCCCAAAACCCAGCCTTACTGTATATCTGGTTTCAAGAACCCATTCCCATCACCCGAAAAAAAAACAAAAAACAAATAAACCTTCGTTAAAGATAGATTTATTCGGCAAATTCCACACCTTCCAACAACAGCTTTTAAAAGGTGTTAGAAATAAATGTCTTCTTTTTCTTGTATTTGAAGAAATTCTCCATATATTTATTGCCGCAGCAGTTACAAACTTTTATCTAATAAATCCATTTCCAAGATGTTTGTTCAGTTATATTTTCATCTTTCTTTTTAGACACAAACGATTTTAAATAATTTTAAAAAAGGTCATTTCTCCTCTCCAACTGAGTTTGTACCTTTTCCCGTGGAAATTAAAATAGACTGGGGAAATCAACTGATGAACAAGAGAAGTTATTTATGCTAGCAGAATATTCGTATTTTGGACGGGTTATACTGCTAGTTTTGAATGGAAAGAAAATTCAATTTATTCTAACAAATCAAAATACTGAGTTGATTTTTTCTACAGTGTGGAATACAAATCTTTTGAAACAATAGATATACCGATTCGAAAGAAAAACCAAATGAATGAGGTGAAGATATTTCGGGAAAATGAATACACGGATTCATAAGTAAAATGGAGATGTCAGTTTGACATAACCTCGGTTAATGATTTTAAAAAGTTAATCAGCATTCAAGCAGCAGATATCAAAAGATAAATTTCAACTATGTTTACTTGAAAAAATAATATTTTCCGCGACAGGAGAGGTAACTGTAGGTATGTGAGCTCTTTCGTCTTTCGATTTCACTTGCCTTTCTCTTTAGGGAAAAGATATATTTTCATTTTTATGAAAATCCAGGGTTAAATAAACAAAGCATGTATTTATTTTGTGAAACTTTTTATCTTTACTAGAAATTCGGCTGAGCTTATTTTTCTTTCGTTGACAAATAAAACAAAAATAAGCAAATTTTAATTTTTATTTTACTGAGTGTAAACTCTCCCTCGCAGCATACTTCAGCATATTCGCTTTTTAGATTTCTTTACGTTTTGACAGTTCTCAAGCTTTTCTTCAAGCCGACCAAGCCTACACAATCGCCGACTAAAAAAATAGATTACTTTTTTAAAACAACTTAATTCTGCGTTTCTTAAATGATTACAATGATATTCACCTGCAACTACTTGTCACGGAATTTTAATCACCCACAACTGAATTTCCTCATCTTTCTGATTAGTTTCGTCTTATTCTCCCTTGTGTATAATTTCACACAAACTTCATTTGTAATCAAAAGCGAAACAAGTAATTTTTTTGTGTTTATTCAAGTTTTTGAACATTCTTAAAAATATGAATAGAAAACTAGGAGTGACAAAAGAAAATTAACACACGAAAGTTACAATTTTTAGTTCACATAAAGATAGTGGAAAAAAGTCTTAGAACAAAGAATAACATTTTCAGAAACGACGTTTTCTTATCTTGCATGTTTACCATAAACAAGTTACTCTTTTAAGTACAGAAAAAAATGTGTGAGTAAATATAGTCATTCGCCATTCTTTCACTGATGTTTCTTTCAACACAAAATAATTTTATTCGCCCTTGGATGAATCATTTATCAGTTTAAGAAGCACTTGCTCAATTGAACTTTCCCAAATCATGGGAATGGACGACAAAAAGAACTTGAAAATAATTTTAACTTACTCAGTTTCATTTTTTGTAATGACCCACGTAGCTCGGAGTAAAACATCTGCTGATTTCAGCAAATCTCCTGATTTGCAATTTAGGAAGGAAATAATATTTTAGCCTGAACTGAAGTGATCATTCTGAATGAAATGTGAGCTTTTACTTTAGTACCAAAACCATGAAATATTGTTTGGACAAAGCTAATTTTTTTGATAATTTGGATGAAATCTAAATCTGCACCACTAAAGTCCCCTATAGCACCAGTCAATATAACAGAGTGAAAATTAGCACCACACAAGGAGACCACGTAAAAATCGGTTCCATCAAGAAGAGAATCAAAAGGAGAAATGAATAAATTAATAAATAACAGGATTTACTCCAAGATATTAAACTTCATTTACTTTTTTACTCATCATTTTCAACAGGAATTCGGTCTGCCCCGAAGTACAACCAAAATCTCTTAAATAGCCAAACGTAAGCAAATAGAGATTAGTGTCACACAATCGGGCCTCATCGAGGCATGAGGGAAAAGTTTTGACCAGATAATCTTTCCTGTTATTTTGACAAATACCCTTTGCTTAAAAGTCCTACACTTATCAAATTATTTACGTGATAGAAAACCTGAAAACATTGACACGTTCAAGATTGTCTCGAAATCACTTTTGTATTTACTCCCAAACTTGAAGTGTTTACCTGGCCTCGTAACAAGAACACTAATGTTGTTAGGTCACGGTGTCCAAAACAGGAATACAAAATGACGGCGTTTTTCATTCTTTGTATGGCTGTCAGATACAATAAGTCTGGTGCAAGACCATTTTTACAGAGCTCTATGTAGAGTTCAGTTCGCTACCAAAGTGAGTATTAAACATGTTTCACTGTGCTATAAGCAGTTGTTCCATTCATTTTGATCTAGTCTGAACCAAACAAATCGCTGACTCTGTTGAAAAATACGTGATTATCTGAGCTATAAAACAAGTCCACGTAATACCAGACGTTGAAGATAATCGTTATTCATCAATCTGTATTACTGGATAAAGTATTATGATTCGTTACCTCAGAAACTGTGGTCCGCACTGAAAGTTGTATAAAAAACAACAACTAAAATTGAGATGGAGGTAAATTCCTGCCATAGCAAAGAATTTGAAGTCCTGTAAAAAAAAATCCATCAAAGATTAGATATGGTCAGAATGAATTCTATCTATGACATCACTGGCGTATTCTTCTGGAAAACATCTAAAATACAATAGAAAAGCATCTAAAAACACCTAGATTCTGAGAGAATGTAGATGTTATTGATAAACGCGTCAGAATAAGTCCCCCAAACAAAAGAAATTTAAAAGGGGTCTGATGGAGTACTGATGTCAATTTTCAAGTCTGACAAAAAGGTATGACCAGGACCACTGGAGTAAACAGTAAACAAACACACCTACCCCTAAAAACAAGCACACTCACAGATTCAGAAAAAAAAGGATCGAGCCCCTTGTTATCCTTGATAGCTATGGTTGTTCAACGAATCAAATTTGAAAAAAAATAATGTTTTATTTTGTTTGTTGATTATTTATACTAGATGAACTATGGAAATTCCATGGGTGCTGACAACTAAGATTATCCATTATCTCATGCCTCAGCTCACATGCTTTGCCTGTATGTTCTTAATTCCCCCTTCCTTCACCTCTTATCAATACCAGTTAGCTATAACTTCTGTGTCAGATGTGACAATGACGGATACATTATTGAGATTCGGGCAATTTCGATGTAAGATTTCAAACTGGGTTTCAAGGCCGCTGAAAAATTGCTAACAGAATCGTAGAAGTGGGAGGAAATGAAACCCTAAGGCATAAAATTGATTCAAGTGTTTTAAGGGTGCTGACCCTTGAAATAGAGCCTATGGATGGACGACCATTAGTTGTTTATCATGGTAGTTTAAGGTAAAGGAAAACCCGACCGACCAGCTGAACTCAAAAAAAAAAAAAAAAAAAAAGGCCAGGAGAGTCAGGCTCATCGGAAGATACCATTTGTAGAACATTGAATAAGCTTCAAAAACATTCAAGAGCTTCCGAGTGATTGAAAAAGGAAAATACTTTTGGTGTACCCTAATTCCATGGATACTGCTCCTGGGTTTGTGTCTTTGATGAAATAAATCTTCATTGTTCTTCTGAGATCATTTTATTATTTTCTCTTTCGATTCATTGTTTCATCTAATCCGACTGAAACATTTCGTGATATTTATACTATTCTTTTCTGTTCAGTGTCCTCATGATTCCATTGTTGAATAGCTTGAATTATTTCTGTTGCTTCCTGTTTTCTTTTGTGCGTCATCAACATTGCATGTTTCTTAATTGTATATTATTCCATTTTATTTCTATTAATCCTCTCACATTATTCCTAGATATTTGTTATGTTCTTTTCCATTCAAATCTAATTTTTTCAGTTCTTCTTTTGTCAAGTTTAGAAAGGCTCACCAATGTCTTACTATAGATATTACTCATGTATATATACCTTTAATAAGGTTTCTACTGGTAAGTCTTGTTTCTGAATAAAAAAATATATACATTTGCTTATTTTTTTTTCCATCTCATTCTCCTTGCAACATTCTTGGATGTTTTCTGTGTTTTGTTCTTGTTGCTTCTTATTTGAATCTCCAACATCGAACATTTCTCAATCCTGAATTCTATACTGATATCCTGGCTCAAAAAATTCTGACTGTTTGGATCAGTTGCCTCCAGTTCATATTTACTTTTTACCAACATTTCGAAGTCATCCACATTATATAAAAAAAACATCCAGCACTTTTTTCTGTATTTTTCTGACTTCAGCTCGACTTTCGGAATCTGAATTGTCTCAATTCCTCCATTCTCTGATATCTCCAGTCTTTTGACATCAACCTTAAGGATTTTTCCTTCTTCTTCTTCTATAAAAAAAACAAAACGGGTATCTATTCTGTTTGAAGAAATCAAATAGCCAAAATTTACATTACGACAGTATAAAAATATTGTTCATGTGTTCAAAAAAAGTGGTTAGCGCTTTTCTTTTTGGCAAAGGAACCTACCTGCTTCAGGTCTTTCATACTTATGCTGCTATACCAAGACGCTTAGTGTGGAGGAAGTGTTGGTCCCAAATCCCGATTCCTCCTCCATCATGCTGAAGGCTTCCAATCTTGCATGACCGCAGGGGATGCAGGATGACAATGTAATGCAGCATCTCTCCATCATATGACATTGGATTTCTGCTAGGGTGTACTCCATTACGGCCTACGATACCTGCTATTCGTAGTCAGTCACTTATATCGGTTTTGACTAGGCTCGACGTTGCTCAACTTCCGAGATCATGCGAGAACAGGTGTGTCCAATACGATTTAGTCATTATGTGTTTTTCAGATTTATGTTCACATTTGTTATCATTATCCTCTGTACTCTTGTGCGCAACGGTGGACGATAGTGGTCACTCCAAGAGTTTGATTTTTTTTTATATCGCCTACAGGGAAACAATTATGTGAAATCAATTTCTCAAACTGGTTTCTCCCCTGATTTGACTACCATCAGAAAAAAAAAACAACAAACAAGTACGACAACAACAAGCGAGGCATAAAAGATGACAAATAATTTTGGCAGCTTGTGACATTATAACACTATTAGACTGTCAGTCAGGAATGACAGTCCCACCAAAAGAGAAATCAATTTGATCAAAACAGTTTGGCTTGAATCCTATTGTTTATCTTGATAGCATGGACATATTTTCTGAAGGTGACAGTAAGAGTCTCAATTTTCCTGTCTCTCTCAGAACGAAGTTATGTTTCTGCCAGTGTCAAGTATTGTGAATCTAGGTAGAACTCTCCACGCATATATATCGAAGCACCCCAAAGGATATAGTTTCTTGCCCCCGCTGCTCCATAATTCTGGACTGGAGAACCCGTTCAAATCTATCTATCTATTTTCTTGTTGTCGTTGTCGTCTGTTAGTATGTATTGCCCACTGGGTTTCTGCTTGAAACTTATGGTAGGTAACGATGTTATAACGTAGCACTAGCCAATGAACAGATATTATACTTTGATCCCAGCCAAAAGGGCAAAAAAAGGTGGTGTCTAAATCACTCTTTACTTCTGCTGCCACAAGAACAAGATGTGGCACAAGTTTGTAATATGAGATGGAGTAGCCCTAAAATTCGCTCCAGTCCCCACAACTAATGTTGTGAGGGCGTCAGGACATGTCCAACTCATCCCTCTTAGTTCAATGGGATAACACCATCCCAAGGCGAATTGCTTTCCTGCGAATTAAGTAATTTATCTGAGGTCCTAGGACGAATCCATACGTTTCAATACGCTTAGCACTACCGAGCCTCTGTATCACTCGCTGGCTACGATATTGTACCTGCGCACTCGGATTGAGAAAACTAGTCAACTTCCTCCGGTCCATTGGACGTGTAGGGCCAGTTTCTACACCTTTGGGAATGCCCTGGTGCAGATACTACACTCTGATCACAGCTAAAAGGCCCTATTTACCTTAACGAAAAAAAGATGTGAGGCAAGGTCGTTTTTATGTGGGATGGAGTGGAAAACCCCGTAAAATAGCTCCAGTCCTCGTAACTGAAGTCATTAAAGCGTCAGGACAAGCTCGAACTGTCCCTCTCATTGCAATGAGACAACAGAGTTCCGAGGTGAAGTGCTTCCGTGCGACTAGATCAAGTATTAATGTGAGGACGTAGGACCATAGTCCATAGGTCCTCAATGCTCTTAGCAATGCTGAGCCTGAGTAGATCCCGCTGACTACGGCATTGCACCTGCAAACTCGGTCGGAACACACCTTGCCAACCATTGAATGTCTGGGTGCAGTCTCCATACCTTTGGCTATGCCAAAAGGCATAAGAAAAGAGTAGTGTGGAAATCCACTGAATATAAGTCGGCACCCTTTTTCTATTATCTGAAGGGCTCCTTTAACAACAAGTATCGCTTCGGTCTTTAAGTTGACCGCTTTTTGTGATCTCAATTTTAGGGTCTTTGTGCTTATACAGTTTTTAAAACTCTTTTACAGATATGTTTTTGTTTAATGGAATGGCCATACCTATTAATAGGCATCCCTTTCCCTTTCTGTTCTTGATAATTATATCTTGGCAGTTGACTTTGATAGTTCGATCCATGTATGCTGGGAAATACCATGTTATTGCCACATCTTGTGTTTCAGTCACAGGTTCTCGGTGGTGTTCGTACAAATGTAATATTTGCAGCTGGCCATAGTATTTACAGATAATCCAGTGGTTGTAGTGGCTAACACTATCATGTCTAAGTCTGTTTTTTATGCGACTAGATCAGTACAACTACATATGATGAAGTCGATAGTCTCAGCTGCGCTGTTATAGAACTTGCAGAAGGGGTTGGCACCAACGTGTGCTAGGCAGTTCCTGGCAGGAAGACTCTGGTCTTGGACTGCTATGATGAATCCCACTGATGGATTTGGGTATTATCAACATCAGTATCTTTGGTGCGAATTGGTTATTGGCCGTGCGGGGGTTTCTGTTCCTGCTGTTATTTTAACATTGATAGATCTTGTCGGTTGGTTGTAGTTATTACATTTTTTACAACTTTAGTTGCAGCTTGTGAAGGGGCTTGTCTTATTCATCTCAAAAAGCCTTGGATTCCCTCACGACTAAGTGAAGCTTTCCGTGTCCTGTTTTTTTTTTATCAGAGTCAACATCCAGTTGTCAATTGCCTGCAGGTAAGCGTGTAGGCCAATGGCTGTAATTTTGTGTGACAATTCTAATTGGATCTACATTTTTTCTAGGAAGGTAGAGTCTATCTACGTAAGCTTTCAGATGGTACATTCTGTTATAGTTTCGTTGTTTTTGCGCCGATTCTGCGTATGCCAGTTATGTTCCAGATATTATTATTATCTATTATTTATTATTTATTATTTATTATTATTATTGTTGTTGTTGTTGTTAGCAGCAGCAGCTTTGATTTCAATTTATGTAAGTCACCTATCGGGTCTCAACCAGAGACCTAAGCCTAGTAGTCCGGGCTTTTGAGAGAGTGGAAAAAAAGAGTTTAGGGCGGAGACAGGGCTCCTACATATGCAGACAATACAACACTTTCCGTAACATACATCTATGCACACATAAAGTGATGTATGTTGGGTGTGGTACATACGGTGTCATTGACAAAATGTTCCTAATGTGTGCAGTGGGGGTGAGAGTTATTTTCTGTATTTTATATATGCTGGGCTTTCCAGGTAGGCTGTCGGCAAATTCACTGTCCCTTTGTTTGAATAATGTAAAGGCTCCCACAAGAGTCGGTATTTTTTGGTCCTGAGTTGCCACATTCAAATGATTTCTATTTCAATTTTATTTCTATTTTGATAGTTTCTCGAATTCCTTGACAGCAATGTGCTTGACAATCATATCTTTTAGGAGGTACGTTTTTTTTCTTAAAAGTCTTTCACTGGTTTCTTCTTCTTCTTCTTCTTCTTCTTCTTCTTCTTCTTCTTCTTCTTCTTCTTCTTCTTCTTCTTCTTCTTTTTATTATTATTATTATTATTATTATTATTATTATTATTATTATTATTATTATTATTATTATTGCACCTGATCCTCTTATTTTAAAGCATAGTAGGTTACTTAGAAGCAAGGTATCAGTTAATACTATTTTTACGAAGGTAAGTGAATGAAAGCTTCCTTTTCCTCCCTGACAGAATAAAAATAGGATTTATTGTAGGTAGACATTGGAGATGAATGGTGAAGTCAGCCTAAATCGATAGATCGACAGATTATGTTGATAGGTTCTCTGGTCATGAATCCGCTGATTGATTCGGTTTGATAGACGAGTTGTTTTCCCAACAGTATTCCTAGGGAAAAAGGGTCGCCTGAAATAAATCAATCACTTTTAACCCTCAAGCAGGAGGAGACCGTCGATCATGGAGAAAAATATTTAGTCTAGCAATGTCGTGTGGTTGAAAAAAAGTTCACTGAAAAACTCAGTCACATGGTGTTTGCTGGGGATCCAACGTGGCGACCACACACCAACAGACCATTCTCCGTTGGTGCCTGTTTCATGGCTTGATCGAGTGACCTATTAATGTAGCCCAGACTCTAGGTAATGGTTTTCTGTCAGCGCTGTTTTGGTCGTTTTCACTCCAGCTTCTTCGGGTCGAAGGCGCCCATCGCAGGATTCACAAATTGAAACTATTTGACACCAAGGCCGAGACACGTACATTGAATGCCAAATATATCAATTATTCTGTTGTATTGTCGCCTCACTGACCACGTTTCTCTGCTGGATAAGAACAGACATAACAAGAAAGATGAACATGTACAGATACTGTATGTGGTTCTAATCACACGATCGATATTATCCCTAACTAATATTTTTTTTTAATGACTACGTCCTATAGACAATGTGTGGCTGACCTGAAGTTTAACAGCACAGAGAACAAAACACGAAGAACTGAGATGAACTCTGGCTGGGACACTTTGCATTCATTAAGCACTGATGTCCCTGGGAAAAGCATGGATCTACCTCTTCCCTCGGCCACGGATAGACAGCAAGGCAGACGGAGCCCTTATATCCTATAAAGCAATCCATCTAGGTCGTCAAGCTAGCATTCCAGCCCGTAAAAAAAGACCCCTCACGATTGGCAGGAGAACAATTTGGTCGCTATGGATAGTTCGAGAAAAATGATGACGAAATCATCACCTTACATGTCCCGAGATATTTGGAGAAATTTTGATTTTACTTTGATGTGACAAAAGAAAAGAGACGTATTAACTCGTCGTTGTCGTGTACGCTTTCCGTTACTATTACGCATGCAACCCACACACTCAGAGCTAACTTGGTATGTCCACTTGAAATTAGAGCACTACACCTCATTGGTCGGTCATGATCCACCCTTGTCACCAGATAAATATATTGAGGTATCACTTTAAAAAAAAGACGGCAAATAAGTAATGATACAAAAAAATTCTCTCGATAACATCGGTACAAACTGTAATTTTTTAGTGCTGTTTATTATAAACTGAAATGGCAATGAGCTGGCCATGTTACACGAATGGCGTACAACCGATGGACTTCACGACTCACGACATGGATCCCCTGAGATCACATGCACAACCGAGGCCGGCAGAATATTTGATGGAGAGACGAGCTACACAAATACAGAAAGTACTGGCTCTGCAGCGCCCATGATAGAGAAGTGTGGCGAATCCTGGGGAAGGTTTATATCCAACGACGGACATTGAAAGGCTGATGATGAACGTTGAGAAAAAAAAGGTTGTTTTAGTGTGTTTTTTTACGATAAGATCATTAAAATTATACAGTGTTGATAAATACAAATGATATAAAATGTTATAAGCTAGGACATTATTTCAATGTATAGATAAATTTTGCATAAAAAATGTAATGTAAGTTATATATCTATATGTAAATATATAATTCCTCTGATTTATTGATTAATGTAAAACTTACTTTTTTACTTAATCTTTCAATGCCGGAAAAAGAGTTTGCGAGAATTTCCGGTTGCTGTGATTCTTTCTTGCACTACACTATCCTGGCTTTTGTCGCTCCCAAATGAACTTGTTTGGGCGAGATAGCTCGTCCTGGTAAGTCATCTGTCCACTGCCATAGGTAGGATAACCCGTCTTAAAATAGGGTGTTATTTTTTGCAAGATGACATCTCTTGGTGCTAACAAAGGAAATTTGTATATTTACTTCAGTGACAGACAATTTGTGAATTATAAAAAATTCGTGAATACATCACATTTATCAGATATCCTGTTGTAGATATTGGTTGATTTGTATGAAAACAAAACTGTTCTAAAAATGGAAGGAAAAATCCAATTTTCATCAGTTTTTTCACAACCCCCCCCCCAAAAAAAAAAACGACACCCTAGTTGCAAACTGAAGCTAATAAACTCAGCATCGAACAGTTTTATTGTAAATATTCATTCTTTTCTTCAAAAACCAGAGAATATACGACCGGGTAAGACAATCCACATACAAGCTACTTCTGTGCTTGTAAAATCTAACGTAACCTCAGAGTATGATTCCTTCTCTGCCTGCTTTTTAAATAAATCATTCTATAAAAATCAAAAGTTTTGATTCCAGATTTTAATGACACTAGGCATCGGGGAAAAATATTTCCTTTGATTTCAGACATCTGCTTCGACAATTTCAAATACAGACCTCTCCAGAAAACATAAGTGTGTTAGACATGGCTCTTATTTTACGTTTTAGAATAAGGGCCTCTTCAGTCAAAAGAAATGTTACAAAAAATAACTCCCCATGCTCAGCGTTCTTCTAATCGACTGCTAATGATGGCTGGTGTTGCCTGTCAATTACAGACCAGGCTGATGGCAGCTAATGATACTATAAGTGCGTGACACGACTCTAATTATACCTATATTTGAAATTTTAGTTTACTACTGATTTTCTTTGACCTCTCAGATTTCAGATGGACGTTTCAATATTTGAGCCAAACCTGCAAGTTTATTTTCAATTTTCGATTCATATCAATATGAATGTAAACGCTGCTACAAAAATGACGCTGATCGTAAATTGAATTATTATAAAATTAAGTTTCTGAAAGGAAAAGTTCTATGAAATATTTGATCAGTTGAATTGGAATTTCAAATCGAATTCGATCAAACAGAATTGCAAGCGATGTTCCAGCTTTGATTTCATAAAGAGACTTTCTTTGTTTCATTGCAAGACAGAATACAAAGATATTAATACTTCATTCTTTAAAAAAATGTTAGTGCAAAATACGCACCGATTAGTATCATGATCTCATCCTAAGTTAAACAATGATTTTTTTTAAGTATTCGCGATAGAAAAAAAAGTATTTTCGTTTTTTTATAGAAATTTACTTAGTTTATTTCATGTCCATATATATATATATTATTTTATCACCACTATTATTATTATTATAACTATTATTATTATTATTATCATTATTATCATTATTATAAATACTAATCAGCAGAACATTTTGTTTAAATGTTTAATGGTGGATATAAGTATCAAGATCCTGACCATTTCGAGGCATTTTCGAAATAAGACACAAAGCCACGGAAACGTGGAAGAAAATGAAACAATATCTGGCCATACAGCTCAAAACTGTTTAAAGCATTCCAGTGACTTGTCCCTAAAACCAATGTCATGTGTCGAGGCTCAAGACACAACCATCAAAATCGAAAACGCAGAACTAAAGGAAGTGGACCACTACATCTAACTGGGGAAACAAATCACAATGAAATCCTTCAGAGGGAGAAGAAATCAAGAATCATTTTAGGTTGGCGAGCTTTCTAAAAAAAAAAAAATCAACAAAAACAAGCACAACCTCAAAGAACTAGAAAATCCCATAGTTTTGGAAAGAAGAGTCTGAAACCAATCCATCTTCCTGAGAGTCACCCGCGGATCTGAAATACGGAACTGAAAAAGAAGATTGGCATTCAAACTGGAGAGATCACAGCACAGTAAAATATAAATCATAAGAAAACTCAAATGGCGGGGAACAGATCATGTTGCAAGAATGACAGGTAACCGCCGGACATCACCATTCACAAGGCATAATGTAAAATTGTAGGCATTACGGACTTGACACGTTCAGAAAGTACTGGATTTGCGACGCTTACGGTAGAGAGGTCCGGTGAATCTTGGGGAAGGTCTGTGAGTTCCAAGGTCAAAGACGTTGAATCGACATACAACAAAAATTGAATGGATTAAATGAAAAATATGTTGTAGATGAACGAAACCTCCATGAAAGGAAGAAGAAATCAAGAGAAGAATCATTCTAAAATCGCAATTCTTCGGCAGAGCAAGCTCTACCTTCAAGAACAAGAAAAATCCCATTAGTTCTAAAAAGAAAAGTATGCAATCAATGCATCCTCCTAATGATCACCTATGGAGCTGGAAGATGGAATCTAACCAAGAGACTGACTCTCAAACTGAAAACCATACAACAAGCACATGAAAATATCATGCTCAATCTCACCTGGAGAGATCACAAGACAGCTCAATATATCAGAATGAAAACGGGGATCCGAGACATCAGAGAATCAATTGGAAAACTCTAATGGCAATGGACTGGTCGAGAATGGCAGACAATGGCTGGACATTACGATTCACAACATGGATCCCCAGATATCACGTGGGAAACCGAGGCCGGTGGAATAGATGAAGAGATGGAGAGACGAACTAGAAAAGTTCATGAAGTATTGGCTCTGCGACGCCCATGATAGAGAGGTCTGATGAATTCTGGGGAAGGTTAAATTTTTAACAATGGACTGATGATGATGAGGACTGATACACGTACTCATCATCCGTTTTCCGTTCATCTGTCAATGAAGATGTTGAGATCAAAATCTGGCGTCAAAATCGCTAGATTTGTAGCTCTGAGGCAGTAAACCTACCCGTACAGAGAATATTCAGGTTTTGGAATATACCACTTTTGAAAAAAAAAAATGTACGCAGTAAACTTGAGAGATAGTTGCGACACGTTGTTTTGCCGTGACACACCGTTTGAGAACCATTGCTTAAAACAATAGCCTAGTTAAAATTTTTGTTTCGCTTTACCGATTTTAGAGCTGATTATATGAAAAAAAAACAAAAAAAAAACGAGCTAGTTTTTTTCTTTTTCTCTGCCCAGAAAAAAAAGATCCAAAACCTTTAACTTTTAGCAATCATCTTTCTTCTTTCAGTACATTCAACAGATCAAAGGTTGACAGAGATTTGACGTCACCGTCTTATAGACGCCCCCTGGTGAGATTACATAAAACTATCAACATTTACATAACACTTTCTATCTCTCTTTTTTTTTTCTCCCTTCTAAGCGAATTTTCCCTGGTAATCTTTTCAAATCGAGACCACAATCAAATGGCATAGCTGTCTCTGTCTTTCTGCGCATGCGCGCAAAAGAAAACTCAGATAACGGATCCGAATTGTAGACAATTTTCTTAATCCTTTGCCGCAGAACGCCATTATATCCAACAGGCATAATGATACGATCCGACCGACGGAAAGACGCCATCTTTTACGGGTAGATAGCAAAATGGGCGCCGGTGGGACTCAATTCCAAGTTGAAATACAACTTCCAATAATAATTATCACCTTCCAAATGTTCACGAGAGATGAGATCTTAAAAGAAGATTTTTAACCAAACCAAGTGGAAAATATTTGCAAAATGAACTAAAAAGCATTTAGAGAGTGCATGACTCAGCCAATGTTATACACAAACTAAAGGCTGAATGAAAATCAGTTCATATATGGCTATGATGCAATAGTGGTAACAGTATAAATTCCTGAATCCGCACCCAAATTAAATCAATTCTTTTCAGCACATGGATCACCCTTACAAAAAATTTCATTGAAAGTCACTGAGAGGTTTTATACACCAGGGGCAGGGCTTTATGGTGAGTGGGGCAGTTCGCTATGTAGACAAACTTTCCGTTCATCGTACGAAACAACAGCTCCGAATTATTTCGATTACTCCTTTAATGTTGTCGATTTTGATGTTTCACATCTAAATTAAATGTATAACTAATTTTAATTTTTAAATTCAAATTCAGATCGATAATTGTAGATAAAAGATTTGTAATGTCGTTTTTTTATTCATTTTTATTAGATTTCTCTAGAACCGTTAATTCAAAAAGCTCAAACTCGACACACCCGTATAAGTTCGTATAATGACCAGTTCCCGAGTAATCTCAATGCGGTAAATTTCATGGGAACCGCTGATCCAATCAAATTCAAACTCGACTCTGCAAATTGCTGCTGTAGTGACTAATATACATGGCGAATAACAATCCTACAATGGCCAGTAGTAGAGTTATCTCGGTGCAAATACACCAACAGAGATTTCTTCCGTTAGAGTTAGATATTGTGCAGACGAACAGACAGACACGATAGTATACCACTTCCAACTAGATAGGGATTTTTTTTTATCGAATTGTTATCTTTTTTATATAAATTCTGTTTTATCCCTGTATATTTTATTTACCTAAACATTTATTCAGAACCTTATAACTTTTAAGTCTCACAATTGGTGACGTCATGAATATGAATATTAATGAATAAGATTTTACACATGCTATAATGAGACATAAATATTTGCCGAATCACATTGAAAAAGTAATCATTGCTCAAAACGAGAGAAAACTCCCCGTAGAGGGTAAAAAATGACGGGGGTACATTTTCCCGGTTTTCTGTTTCTAAGGAGTCAAATGTAAAGGGAGACCCCTCTCCCTAAGTGGACTAGAGGCTTTTTCCCTCTTTTAAGAGATCAAAAGTGAAGCAAAAAATTTTTCAGCTTTAAGGCATCAAAATGTAAGGAAACGTTTCCCCTCTTTCAGGGGTCAGAAGTTAAGGGATACCTTTTCCTCCCTTTTATGGGACATTGATAATTGATGATACCCTCTACTGTTGATGGGGTCAAAAGTGAATTGAGACTTTTGTCCCTCCTTTAATGGGTCAAAAGTGAAGGTAAACTTTTCACTTTTAAAGAGTCAGAAATTAAGGGAGATTTTTCCTCCATATAATGTCAAAAGTGATAGATTTTCTACTCTTTTAAGGTATTAAAAGTGAACGGAGACTTTTCCTTTAATAAGGAGAAAAACCAGAGGGGATTCCCCCACACCCTTCAAGGGGTCAAAGGGGAGACTTTTTCCAGCTCCGAGTGATCAAAAGGTTAGGGAAACTTCCCTGTTCCCTTTAAGGGATCAAGAGTGAAAAGGGACTCACTTTTAAAGGGTCATATGTGTACAGGGGAGTTTTCCCGCCTTTCAAATGATAAAATGTGCACGGAATGTTTCTTCCCTTCTTTGGATCAATAGTTGTGGGAGACCCCTCTTTCAATGTGAAGAGAAGGTCTACATATTTTCACTTATAAAGGGTTAGACCTGAAAGGAAACTTTTTGCCTTTTTTTCAAGGGGTCAAAAGTCAGAGGATACCTTTTCTTCTCTTCATGTGACAAAAGTGAGACTTTCCGCTTTAGGGGATCAAAAGTGAAGAGATACCTTTCCTCACTTTAAGAGATAGAAAATTATCTTCCTTTTCTTTTCCTTAAAGACTTTTTCCAGCTTTGAAGGATTGAAAGCGTAGAGGAATCCGTCCGCCTCTAAGGGGTCGAGGCGAACAGGTGACTTCCTACTCCTTGAATTGGTCAATAATAATGTGAGCTTCCCCCAACCCTTGAGAGGTCAAAAGTAAACGGAGGCCTTTCCCCATCCTTCATGGTGATTAACTTGTTCCACCCCTGACGGGTCGGTAGTAAAAGTAAAAATCTTTCAACTTTTGAATGGACAGACCTGAAGGGGTCGAGTGAAGGGATACTTCACTTTATTTTTTCTTCTAGTCTGATGCACTCCAAAAAAAAAAAAAATCTCGCTGCTGTCTCCATTCCATTTTTTGGGGGTGTTAAAGTATTCATATGTTGTATATTGTCGAACTAGTTGTATTTGTTATACGTCAACGCCGAAAAACGAGATCTGTTCGGAAAGTATCCAGCCATCTGAAATTACTCTTAAAATAGCCAACCAGAGGAAATGACACTTAAATCCATTCGAAGTACACCTTTTGCTATACCACACATTCATCTTGGCATCCTTTTCAATTTTCTGGAAAAGACCTCTTTCGGGATCGCCATCAATATGTTCGCCTCAATTTTGTCCACGAACCCATCATTTTAGATCGAACTTATAGAAATTTATACACTCGAGCTACACAAACATAAAACACAAGTCTTCACTCTCCTCACTCTTCTTCCAACCAAAATAGGATTCTCAACCTTTGTGATAAAGTGAGTAAGATTACGTCCAGCTCTTTTTGCCTGGATTTTGTATGAAAAGAAATTCTTTTGAAAAGAGACAAAGAAATATTGAGCAGCTCTTACTAATGAACGGTACTCATCATCCAGCCTCGTCTTTTCACTCTTTTCTCCTTTTTTACTTCTCTCTCTCATCAATGGATAATGCCACTTCCTCAATACAGAGTTCCATCATCGTATTTATCCACATACCGATTGCAAAGCTAACATGATTTCATCTGACAATAACCAGCTGATCAAAATGGACCTGATTTTCACTTGATGATGAATGTGGGGGTGATTAGATTCGGCCTTGAAATATATATGGAGAATTCTTGAGGTCTGGGAAAGCGAAAATCCAACAATTTCAGCTTCTAAAATTACCTTTTTCAATCATGCAAGAATATTAAAGGATTGCTCTTACTTCTCCCCGAAGCAGTTTATTTCCTAAAATAAGATGGTTTTAATTTGTTGTAATGCTTCGAGAGGCTCTCAAGGAAAAAACAAACTTTAGATAAAACGTAAGTGTACGAATAGTTCTATTTCTAGTTTTTCTTCTACTAAGTAGTAGTAGTAGTAGTAGTAGTTGCTGTGGTCATGGTATCATCTGCTGTCTACAGTTGAGTTACTACCTCTTTGTACTTGTTTTAAAAAATAAACCGTACGATATAATAAAATAAAAAAGTCACTGTGGAAATATCAATAATAATTGTGGTGATTTCCCTATTACTCTCTACTCAGCTATACTTTTAAGTAACTATAATACTTTCCAGTTGAGTGATTTTTCCAAAAACCGACCGAGAACACAATTATCAAAAATATACATTAAGCTTTACAAGCGGAAACAATGTTCTCAGCTTGAGGTATTTCATCATCATCATCAGCCTTTTAGCAGCTGTCGTTGCATATAGACCATCCCAAAGATTTGACAGACATCTCTATCATGGACATTGCAGAGTTGGTATTTTCTAATCGTGTCTAGTTCGTCACACCATCTTTTTTTACCAAGCACAGTTTCGCATATGATCTCTGGGGATTCACGTTCTGAATTGTCGTGTCCAGCGGTTCGCAATCACCGAGAAAGTTTGTTCACTTCGGAAGTACTTGGTATCTTGTCACCGAGAATCCAGTATCACAAGATTTCACTTTACAGAAATGATTACAGTACCTGATAGACACTAGCTGCTCGCAAAACGCTCGTTTTTTTTTTCTAGTGCACAATCAAAAAAAAAAAAAAAAAAGAAAAAGACACTATTGTGTTATCGATAAGAATTTAATCATTTCCCATCAGTGGCACTCGAGATTTTTGTTTGACGGCACACTAAGAAATATATATGACTAACGTGGCATACCAATTCTTTACTCTTTTGAAATATGGATATACGTATATAGTATATATGTGGCCAAATTCAAGGCACGAACTATATATATATATATATATATATACTTTTTTTAGAAATAATGTTCGAAAAACAGGAGAGACAAGGCGTGTACAGCAAGACGACTTACTGTAAAAATGGAATTAATGAAAGAAAACATTTCAGTACTGAATGCTGATATATCTACTCATTGCTCTTCCCCCTTCCATCCGTTGTTAGAATGGTTGAGATCTCGGAAAATCTAGTTATAAAACTTCTACGTTGACAGTTTTTTTGGCAGAAGCGGGACAGGCATAACACCTGCACTGGACACATTCAAGACTCGAAATACATGTTTAGGATACACTTGCGACTCACTATTATACCACAGCGCACGGTTTGAGAACCACTGTCCTGTACTCTACCCCGAGCCATACCAGTGAGAACACATGATACCTCTAAAATGAAGTCATTTTTAAAAGCGGCTCCAAGAGGCAGTAGAGAGTAAAGAAGACAACATAATTATTTACACGGGAATAACATTTAGAACTGCTGCGTATACGGTAATTTTAAGTAGCGGCTGGTTAAAACGTTTTACGAAAAGTGGTATTTAAAGCGATGAGTGAACTTTGCCAACGGTATTTGGTGGTGGTGGTGGTGTGTGGCAGGAAGGGGTGGTGGCTCAAAGAGGAATTTCCACCGCCTTCTAAGCAAAAGGAAAAAAATGTGTTTTCTTTTTTATGGTCGGTGAATTTGTTCCGATAAAAGACCACGAATTTATTCAGTTGCAATAAAACACTATCTCTGCGGTCGGAAATGCGGTCAGGAAACAATGTCACTGCGTGCAAGGAACAGTTATATGAAATCGTTAGGTCAAAAACATTATTTATTTGACAAAAAATTGAAAAAAAATTACATGAAAATTGTCAATTGCGTAAGTTAATCACTGAGCTGACCCGTCATTTCTCGGGACAGATATCAACAAGTCTAAAGTTTTTTTACAATTTATTATCAATAAAAAAAAACAATAATAAAAAGGGAAAACATTACCTTCACATCAGAAGGAGAGGAATCATGGCAGAAGCACACATATCTAGCTCTGTCTGGCACAACACCACAAAAGAGGAGCATCCAGGAGGATTTAACTCACTACACTAACAAATTGGCATCCAAAATAGATACTAAGCTTAGATCCTTCTTGCAAAGGAGCTGAATAAGTTATGCGCTGAGCGAGAATTCAAATCACTAAAAATGTCCTACGAGATGAGCTTGCTCACTGTCGCTGTACAGCAGTGTGTCCCGAATCAGAATCGAACTAGCTATAGCTTTGAAGATTACCTTGCTATCCATCGCTCTAAGGGAGGCGCCCTGATATATTACTCATGCAGAAGTGTTTCTGGCTCATTGCCACACCAATGGGATACTGAATGAAAAAAAAACACTCAGTAAATAGGTTGATCACTGTCGTTGTACGGCACTCATCCAAAAAACAAAAAAAAAAAAAAAAAAAAAACAAGAATAGTTATTTACCACGTCTGGTACAATACCACAATAGTGGTGCACTTAGTAAAGATCAAAGACATTACAATAAAGAATGGTCTGCAATGGTTTACTAACAACCATCACATTGTAGCGGATGCCTAAAGTACACTCTAGGAAGATCTTTCTGACCCAGTGAGGATGATTAGGGAATGATCTGCAACTGTTGTCTGCTAGATATCGCTCCACAACAGATGCCCAAAGCATTTTATGTAGATATTTCAGCGGTCTACTTTATTCTGATAAAAGACCAACTCATTATACAAGCGATGATCTCCAATGCTAGGTTTCTAACTGTCGCTCTACGGCAGATATCTTAAGGAATGTGACATATTTACGAAGCTCTACATATTCCTGTTTATAACCGGAACAAATCGGCTCGATGTGAACACTGAACGGACTGGCATTCTCAACATCGCTCTACCGAGGACAAATATGGAGATTTTTTTCGGGTATACTGACACCTGTCTTGTTTAAACCAGGTGAGTATCTCTGGTCACCACAATCACTTAGCATCACCACCCATCTTTGCATCTTGCTTTTCTTCTGAAAAATACGATGTTGACCCTCACTAATCCAGTAAGCTTGGGACCAGATAGGTGCCGGAGAAGTAAAATTTCCGAAACGGTGAAGTTTAGGTTGGAAAAAAAGGGAAATAATACATATATTATATCATATTACCGATACCGATGTAACGTACATGGGCATAAACCAGGTTTGGATCTATTTTTTTTCATACTAATAGCACAAAAATCGACGATAAAATTAATTTTTATACGAGTTTCGGTTCTTTTTCCCTCAGGTCTGGATTTTCCGCGGAATTTTTTTCTTCATACCTACAAGAAGAATAGACCCGAATCACCGTCCCGAGCTATCGAAGCTATCAGACTAGTGAATCCCAGATTAGCGAAGTTCGACCTGTATTTGAAAATGAATGGATTACAACGAAAAAATAATCCTTAATTAAAGAAAAAAAAAAGGATTGATGTTCTGGTTAAAAATTGGATTAAGGAGGGCGAAGTGGTTGACGCCAAGTCTCTTCCCTCGTCATGTTGTTTTGCGCCAACTTTAAGACTAGAAATGACTGGCGTGAGGACTGGATGCTTGGAGTTCAGTGTCTATATCAAATGAATTTGCATGGAATGATATAAAGTACTGGCATCCTGAATTAGTAAATAATTCTACAGTTCTGATTTTCAATGTTTTGCACTCAGACTTTTGCACAAAAAGATACTCATACTTAACCATCTTGCGAACAGCTCGAAGGCAAATCTACCTACAAACACTCAAAAACTTACCGCCCTTACTCTATCCACAATAGAAAAAAGTAACTTATTTGTTGGGTTACGAAAAGGTTCTTAAAGTTTTTGTCATTAAAAGACATTATTTTAGTTTTCAATAACTTAATTCTAAAATGATTTTGATCTTATTGCAGAAGCAGTAATATCAGCGAATATCTAAAGAAAAAAAAACAAACTTGAATCCCCCCAATGAAAAAAAAAATTAAATTCTTGAAGACTGCAAAACTCACCTTGAGCGTTTTCTTTTTGTTCAGGTAGATAACAAGTTCTAAGAGGACAAATTCACCTGAACGATAGTTGATGATTGTGAAAGAGGAAAAGAAACAAAACATGAAAAACGATGAATACGCTGTTCAATGAGGTGAATATCGGAACCTTTAAAAACTGTATTATTTTTACTTAATAACCCAAACGAACTTATTCACTTTACAAACACACACTCTCTCTTCTGCTCTCCCTCTCTTATTCACTTATCTACATGCACAAACCGTATCACCAGCTACCTACGTCCACATCCCAGCTATCCACCAGCCCAAAAAACAACAATCATTCGCTCACACGCGTACACATAACTCAAGCATCTTCCGTGTACACACACATTTGCTTAGTCGTGATTAGACAGATAACGCGTTCAGCCATTATCAAGATCAGGGAAAGAAACTGTAGTGATATTCGTTATTGATGATAATACCATAAATGATAACCACAAAAAGACTTCAGGGTCAAACTTCTCATTGACTCTATTGCAGCAGCCTGTACACGTGACGTACGCACTGAGAGAAGAAAACTCAACTATTCGAGCCACAAGTCCGAATGATTGACCCCCCCCCCAAAAAAAAGAAATCTGTTTTCTCTACTCGTTAAGGGGAAGGTGTATGTGAAATTACAAGTTCCTACGATGGGTACTTGGGGCTAAGAAGATTGGAAAAGAATTTAAAAGAAAAGGATTTCTCTTTTTTCCCCCTCCTCTTTCTCTTTCTTTTTTCTCTGTCCTCTACCATCTCTCTCTCTCTCTCTCTTTCCCTTTCTTTCTTTTTCTGTCTCTTTCTTTTTTTCTTTCCCTATTTTTTTCTTTCATTCTTCCTTCCGTTGATCAATAGCGTAGGAATAGGATCTGTCTCTCCCTTGTTCCTTTTTCAATTCATCATTCATTTTTTACAATCTTTTCACTTTCTTTTAATCTTAAACCGGAAGTCTGAACTTGGCATCAATTTGTTAGGATAGGAAAATAGCCACCTCCAACAATAAAAGGATTTCGATAAAAATACAATAAAGCTGTTTTATTAAAATCAAATGCCTCAAAACTAAACCAAATGGAACAGATATTGACGGACATGATTATACAAAAAGGGCAAAATTTACTTCTGTCAACTAAGTAGGAAAACGTATATGTATTCGCTCATGTTAGTTCGTCTGTGCAAAAGTTCTGGATGAATTTCTGTGATATGATGTACAAAGGTGGGCATTGGGCTCAGGAAGATTTGATTGAATTTTAGGGTGGATCACAGATTTTTTTTAATGAGAGATCAGCAGCAGAAGTAGCCGTTATAAACTGGACGAAAGCTTTTCCAAATCTTGCATGCGATTGCACTGACCTCTGTCGAGTTTTACCGGCAAACCTATCTATCTCATCCGTCCATCCTGAATCTGTTTTTTTTTTTTTTTTCGTTCGTACTTTCTCATGGGTGTTAATCTTTTAATAGTCCAACTGTTGTCTCTTTTCATGACTTCATAGATGATTTTTCTTACTAATTTTGCCGAGGCAGACTCTCACAGATTGGACAAGTTACCTCGAGGTGGTCACCTTTGTGAATGGGAAGTTCTAAGTCAGATCCTTCGCGGGAATTTCTCTTCGGTTCTTCATTCTTAATATGAAATTCCTAGAATATTGCTTTTCTCCGATGGATTATTTTCCGCCAAGAATTAACTGGGATATTTACAGCTTTGGGTGAAGCATTCGTCTTTGGCTCATGTGAAGGACGTTTACCATTAGCAAGCATTCCATACAAACGCTGCTTAGGGATCCTTTCATCACTCATTCTTGCTGGATGACAACCCCACCGTGGCCTTTGCTTCAGGACAGTGGCTTCAATACAATCATATTGACACCTCGCAAGCACCTCGATATCACTCATGTGCATTTCCAAAAGCATTCCTGTAACCTTGGGCCAATATTATTGGTGAAAGCGCTCCAGCTGTTTTTTTTATAAAGACGATAGGTCACCCATGTATCACATCCATTAAGTAAAGAAATCAGTGTACAAGCATTGTGCACTTTATCTTTGTTCCTTGTGATATGCTGTGTTGTTCCCAAAGGTGTTGTTATTGCTTTCCAAATGACTCACTGGCTTTTATTTTGATCCTATAGGTGATTCCATTGCCAATGGTACAGAACCCGCTGACTGTGCTTCCGAGATACACAAATGTGTCTATCACATACATTGACAATTGCCAGGTGCACACGCCACACACACAAACACACACACACACACATTCTTATGCCTTCATGTTTCTTCAAGCAATATCTGCTGGAGTTCACTATTAATTTCAATAATGTTTTGTAGAAAGGTTGGTCATGGGCTGGAGGAGAGCTCATTAAATTTTGGGGTGGTTCCTCAGATATATTCTCAATCGAGAGATATTTCCCTTCATTCATTCATTCATATTCATCTGACTGTCCATGCAATGTCGCCAAAAGTTCTCAATGAATATCAATAGCATTTTGTGGAAGGGTGGACAATAAGATGAGTAAAAATTGATTAAATTTAGAGGTGGATCAAGGAAATCCCTTCAACGGGAGAGAAAAAATTGTTTATATATTAAGACAATAGTCTGAAATATGGGAGATCGAATGTTACAGTTACCTCCCCCAAATCGTAGCTATATATGAATGCATTCTAATTCATTTTTAGTTTATATATGGCATTGACAGAGGTATTTAGTCGCCAAGTGCTTTCTAGTTATATGGCTGTGGCAATTTTAGTTGGTGAGAAAAATAAAGTATTTGTCCGGTGCTTACTTGTGAGCATTCTCAAAATCACACCTGCCTATTTTATACAGTTGCTAATTGCATGAATCGACCAAGAGTAGAATTAAATAAAAATCGCTTCAACTAAAAAAAACATGGGAAAAAGGGTATGGCACTTATAGACACTCATCAAAAAGCGAGCAAGTTCAAAACAACGGACAGAAAACTGAATCGAAGAACATGAATAATCAAATAATTCAATTTACAGCTTCAATTGCTGATAAAGTTAACTATCTTGATTTGAATTAGTAATTTGTTTCTTGATAAAAATTCATGGACCTAGGACCTTCTTAGTGAGTCCCAACCAAAACCTAAGCCAATACTTTAAAAGTACGAATCTCCGATTGAATAGGATTTTTTTCTCACCGAAAAAAGAACCTAGATGCTGGGTCTTTATTATTTGACTACGCCAAGATAACAAAAACCCCAATCCTAACTCTAACGAGATAGCTCGACTGAGCCCATTCCTCTTCAGGCTAGTTAGGAATCAGAATGTCCGTCTCTTATACTGGTTGCCAATCATAGCTAAAGGGCCCAGTCAGTCTCAGTATTTATCCATGGCTGTGGGGACAGGATGGAGACGGATTCTTCCGCTCCTCAAAGGCATCACAGACAATTGAACAAAAGCTGCCATTGACCACGCCACGATAACGAAAACCTTAATCCTAACTCTGGCGAGATAGCCTGATGGAGCCCGTTCCCCTTCTGGCTGGTTAAGGATCAGAATGTCCGTCTCTTAGACTGGTTGCTAGTCATAGCCAAAGGGCCCAGTCTGTCCTAGTATTTACCAATGGCTGTGTGTGTGCAGGATGGAGACAGATTCATCCGTTTCTCAAAGGCATTAGAGAGATCTGAATAAAAATTGTCCAAGCCGAAGTTTGAAAAACTGAATGAAAATGTTAAATATCGAGTAATATACATATTATAACAATTAATCATGATAATAATTAAATAGTTGAGTCATCCACAGACAGCAGTTTCGTTGTATTACAACTCTTCGGTGTGGCTATAGACTATCCATTATCTCATCCAGTAACACAAGGTAGGATCGAAACCTTCGCCTCAGAGACTGGCATTTTACCTTTGCCCTACGCAGAACTGGACGGTCAGTAAAGCTGAAATTAAGCGATATATTTACTTATGTACAATTCCCCATCCATAAGAGTGCCCAATTCCAGAGTAGGAAGAGCTTTGCCTATGGCTTATAATGAACGAGTTACCTTACTTGAAGAGTGCTCAATCCTGAATAAGGGAGCGTTAGTTAAAATAATAATTAATGCGAAAGTTTTAATTTTCCATATTTCTCTCTCGATCGAAAAAAAGAAATTTGGATCAATCCCTTAATTTAATCAAATTAACCCCTGGCCCACTCTTCCACAAAACGTCATTGAAATCCTTTCAGGACTTTTGGGAGACAGACCATTCAAGCTCCAGGGAATGAAAGACTCATATTCCCAACTTCTTCGTCAGAGATTGATCTGGCAATTGGAGATGTCCTCCCTCACGATCAAGAAGACTCTCCGCCGCTGACATTGGAGTTACGTTATGGCAAGGTGTGTCGGTTAATGGCAAAACGCGCACACGTACACGAAAGAAACGGACGGGGGCGTTGGCACACGTGAGAGACTAACACACGCCCCTTTCATTTGCATGTGTTAGAACTCAACGAATAAACACCTATTCACACTCTCTGTCTCTGTCTCTCACTCCCCCCCTCTCTCTCTTTCAGTCTCCCCGTCTCTCTCTCTCTCTCTCTCTCTCTCTCACGTTGAATTAAAAAAAAAATGTCTAAATTTCTTTGAAGAGGTATGCTCATTATTACATTCTAATTTACTCAGATTCAAGTGTCTACTTGATGTATGTGGTAATTTCGAACAGGAATCTCTATCCAATCCTACATGGATAAAAGCGTTGGTTAAGCATATGTATTAACCAGTCTAGCGGTTGCGGGTTCAATTCCTGGGTCAGGTAGTGCAGAAAAAAAGTCATATACTCTGGTTCAGTGGAAGAAGTGGACAAGCTGATCTAAGATAGATTAAACAACGAGTCACTTGGAATGGACGATGGAATGAGAACTATAAAACCCCGTGGATAGAATAAAGGTTTCGGTTCGAAATTCCCAGGTTATGCTGAAACGCTGTGGGGATGATGACTCCAATCCGAGTGAACCATTGGATAACCGGCTGCAGCAGGGTCAAACTCCAGGCCTACTTCGATCACGACTTGAGGTGATTACTGCAACTTTTGTATTGAATAGATAATAAATGAATCCGTCGGTATATGAGACTTGTCAGTTTGGTTCAGTTGGTGAGAGAGTCGCCTTTCAATCACGTGGTCGGTATTTCGAATCACGGTAAGGGAATCTTATGAAAAAAAAAATTGTGTTTGTCTGGTTTAACACGATGTGATTGACAAGCAGTGAAGAGTTAACTCCCCTAACTTCCAGTAATGATTGTTCTGGTTGTTCTTGTAACGGGGAAAACGTTAACTCGAACTTGGACCGGGGTTTGCCAATAAGTTTTCTGTACGAACAAACTAATCCACACTTTCATCTAGGGAGCCCACCGTAGCGCTACTTGTAGCGAGTACTAGTTGCCAGTGTAGTCCGTTTGATTCTCTTTGGGTATTCTGCATTTTCGACCTTGTGCCTGACTAAGCCATACCAAGTAAATACGCAATAGAAAGGTGTCACACCGTTTGGTAGTGGTTATCAAGATCATCTGCACGACTGATAATTTTGCTGTGGGTTCGATCCTCGGTGAGGGCCCCACAAGTATAACTAAGTGTACTAAGCTACGCGGAGTTAGTATCGATTAGTTCTTTCATGTAACTCCACTAACCGCTTTTTCTCTATCAATACAAACCTATGACCCGTTGTTTCGCTGACAGTCATCATAAGTATACAAAAACAGGCACGGCTGATGGCTGCTACTGATATTATAAGTGTGACAGACACGGCTCTTATCATATTTAAATATGTGATTTATAAAGCTTAGTTTTGTGTGGCATGAAGCCAAAACTGTTGTGAGAGAAGGAAGATAGCATTACGTCAAGGTCCTATTTAATGCCCTTTCTGAATTTTTTTTCATATTCACCGTAGTTTGACACAAGGCCAACAATAGCGGAGCACACAATGAAGATTGGACTTTCGGAATCCTGGCATTTATCTGGGCTCGAACCCTGGTCTCCGGAGGAATTTGTACCAACTTCAGTCACGAGGCAGTCCACACGTGATTGTACCAACTCATTATAGCCCAAAAAGACTGGCTTGTTAACCATCGCTCCATGACATGTGCCCGCAGGCTTTGTTCTACCCTCTTCGTTTACTGATTAATGCAGTTTTCTCCAAACGTCTTCAATATTCGAGACCACACCAACCCCCACTCTCATGAAAGAAAGAAAAAAAGAAGAAAAAAAAGAAGAAAAGAAATCGCAGCACAGATTAAAATACAAATGAAGAATTCCTAGTTTACTCACGCGGCAGATATAACCCATTTAAATTAAGGCCAAATAAAGTGCATATTCGGATCGGCGTTACTGTTACCGGTAGAGAAAACGTAAAAGAAACATTAGTCAGATTCTGGGAACCGGTGAAAATTTTTTTTTTGGGGGGGGGGGTTCGTTTTTTGTTTTTTTTTTACTGTTATTCTTTGTGTGCAGAGGGAAAGCCCGCATTCGGCAAGGGAAGGAAATTTTGAAAAAGGCAGTAAAGAAAACTGTTGTAATGGTAATGAATGCATTAATTAACAAAAGGAAGAAGAGACCAAGTGAAGTGACTTGGCGGAAAAGAAAAAATAATAATAAAAGAGTCATCTGGTGTGATATCTAAGTAAGCAAAACATGAAGAAGCGAACCAACAAGTCCCTCTCGACGGAAGAACGGAAGAGAAAAAATGTTGAGACGGACGACGAAAGCGGTCTGTAGTATTTGCTATTGTGTCGAATACATGTGGTTCGCGTAGCGTGAGTTCAGCTCCTTTCTCTCTCTCTCGTTCTAGAAGAACGTCGTGCATCAGTTCACTTCACTGTCCGGATAGATAGATAGATAGATAGATAGATAGATAGATATGAACAGTCCTAACTAACAGACTGAAATATATGGAGAGAGAGATAGAGAGTGAGAGAGAGGTTTTTATGCACCCTACAAACGAACTTAGATAGGCCCTTGAAGCACACAAAACAGATAGATGGATAGATATAAACAGTCTTAACGGACTCAAATAGATGGATAAAGAGAGAGAGAGAGAGAGAGAGAGAGAGAGAGAGAGAGAGAGAGAGAGAGAGAGAGAGAGAGAGAAAGCAAGATTTTAAGTACCCTACAAGCGAACCTAGCTCGGCCCTTGAAGCACACAACAAAACATAGATAGATAGATAGATAGATATGAACAGTCCTAACAGACTGAAATAGATGGATAAAGGGTGAGAGAGAGAGGGGGGGCAGTTTTTATGCACCTTACAAATGAACCAGGATGGGCCCTTGAAGCACACACAACAGATAGATAGATAGATAGATGAATACGAACAGTCCCAACAGACTGAAATGGATGGAGAGAGAGAGAAAGAGAGAGAGAGAAAGAGAGAGAGAGAGAGAGAGAGAGAGAGAAGCCTTTTTTTATGCACCCTACAAGTGAACCCAGATAGGCCCTTGAAGCACACAACAAACCTATAAATAAGAACAAAGTTCCTAGAATACAATAATCGAGTGTGTGCGCGCGCTCGCACGTGCGCGTGTGTGTGTGTGTGTGTGCGTGCGTGTGTGTATGCTTGTGTGTATGTGTGTGTGTGTGTGTGTGTGTGTGTGTGTGTGTGTGTGTGCAAATTTGCAGGTTCCGCCTGGGACACACGAAACCCTTGCACCGGCCCGGTCTGCAAATGGAAACGAAAGAGAAATCTACCATCACTGATACGATCAGATTTTGCAAGAACATCTGGCTGTTAAATACTTACCGTAGTACTTAAAACAAAGAGAGATAATTGTCTAAAGGATATTTTTGAGATGGCTTAACGAACTAGTGTTGGCTCCGCGACGCCCGTGATAGAGATGTCCGGGAAGGTCTCCGTCTCACGACGAACGCTGCAAGGCTGATGATCCCTCACTGTAGAACATAAATAAACGAGATAATACTTCACTCGACAGGGCGCCCGCGTTCAGGTTGGTTGGGGCGCCCAGGAACGATAGGAACGACCCTGTGTTGAAGTGGTTACTCACGACATGTTGCCGACCTCTTCCAGATCCTCTACTCCGAACTTGGAACGATGGAAGCACATAACGGTCATAATTGAATCTATTGCAAGAGGCATTCGGCTATTGGAAAATTGTTATTTCAGCTTCGGGTGTATGCGGGTGTGCAAATGATAAAAACGTGTGAATAATTTATCTCTCCTGCTTCTGTCTGTTAGTCTGTCTGTCTGTCTGTCTGTCTGTCTCTGTCCGTCTCTCTCCATTTTATCCTCTCTCTAGCTCTGCCCAAATTAATGGGTTCAAAACTAACTCACCGATGGAATCCTTCCAGACCTATCAACACATTCATTTACAAATAACCTATATCATTTCATTATCTGTCTATCTATCTATCTATCTCATTACATATCTATCTATGCTTGATTTCATATCTATCTATCTATCTGTGTCATTTCACATTTATTTATCTATTTACGTATCTGTCTATCTCGTTTAATATCTATCTATCTATCAACCTGTCTGTCTCTCATTACATATCTATCTGTCTACCTCATTTCTTATCTATCTAAAAATGTATCCATCTCATTTCACATCTATCTATCTAACTTCATATCCGTCTATCTCATTTCATCTCTCTCTCATCTTACACCAATCTATCTATCTATCTATCTATTTATCTATCTACATATCTATCTATCTATTTACCTATCTATCTATCTATTTATCTGACTTTCACTCCCCTTTTTCATCACTGTAATTAGCTTACTTCGCAAACCACCACTTCATGACATGCTAACCCTAACCCTAACCCAGCTTTGACGCCCCTGTCCCGTCAGTTCTTACTAGCACTCTTACGACTCCGCACGCCCACCCTCGTATACTATCCTGCGCAAGGTCACAAGGCGGGGATGAGGGTGGAGGGTGCAAAAGAATTTTGGATTCATTTCAAGTGCGCTTTTTTTTTACATTTTGCTCAAAGACTTTCGATAACCCCCTTCCGATTACAATAAAATGTGCCCATGCAGTTCATCGTCTATTTTATTCAATTTCCACATGAAAAGGTTGCTAAATATTGGCTTCTTTAAAGAGAGAAAGGCATTCTTCACTTCGTCAACCAGCGGCTAATAAATGAACTATGTGTGTAAGGGAAGAATTGTATTACAAGGGCCGATTCAGGATTTTGAGCAGGGGTTTCGAGAGAAGAATTTCATGTTTACAAATATGTACGTAAAAGAGCGAACGAATTTGGAACATCAAAAAACAAGTAACTGTTGTTATCCGGCCTTTTTTACTTACATTTTGGTTTTATTTTCTTTAACACTATAATTAAGGAGTTAAGTAAAACGACTAATCATTTACGCGAGAACAAATATTTATAAAATATAAACAATTAGACACAAGAGTTTTGTGGTAAACAAAATATCATATATATATATATATATATATATATATATGTATATATATATATATATATATACACACATATATATATATACACACATATATATATATATATATACACACACAAATATATATATATATATATGTATGTGTATATATGTATATGTGTGTGTATATATATATACATATGTATATATATATATATACATATGTATATATATATATATACATATATATATATATGTATATATATGTATACATATATATATATATATGTATATATATGTATACATATATATATATATATGTATATATATGTATACATATATATATATATATGTATATATATGTATACATATATATATATATATGTATACATATATATATATATATGTATATATATGTATACATATATATATATATATGTATATATATGTATACATATATATATATATATATGTATGTATATGTATACATATATATATATATATGCATATATATGTATACATATATATATATATATGTATATATATGTATACATATATATATATATATATATGTATGTATATGTATACATATATATATATATATATGTATATATATGTATACATATATATATATATATGTATATATATGTATACATATATATATGTATATATATGTATACATATATATATATATATATATATGTATACATATATATATATATATGTATATATATGTATACATATATATATATATATGTATATATATGTATACATATATATATATATATGTATATATATGTATACATATATATATATATATATATGTATATATATGTATACATATATATATATATATATGTATACATATATATATGTATACATATATATATATATGTATATATATGTATACATATATATATATATATGTATATATATGTATACATATATATATATATGTATATATATGTATACATATATATATGTATATATATATATGTATACATATATATATGTATATATATATATATATATATATATATGTATGGATATATGTGTAGATATACATGTATATGTATATATATGTATACATATATATGTATGTATGTGTATGTATATGCATACATGTATATATGTATGTATATGTGTATATGTTTCTATAGATATGTATATATATGTGTATGTATATATACGTATTTATATGTGCATGTATCCATGTATGTATATATATATATGTATGTATATACATATATGTATTAATATACATGTATATATATATGTGTATGTATATACATATGTATATATATGTGTATATATATATATGTACATATATGTGTATATATATATATGTACATATATGTGTGTGTATGTATAAAAGTGTATGCGTATATATATGTGCATATATATGTATATATATATATATGTACATATGTTTGTATATATATATATGTGTATATATATATATATATATATATATATATATAAAGTTAACTGATGTCGTCAAAAAGTAATAAAAATAACAAAAACATGATGCTCGGCATTTCTTTTCTATTCAACCAGATGAATGCGAATTTTTACGCATTTGCAATAATATGAATGAGGAAGACTAAACGATAATTTAGTTGGTGTCTCCCTTGACAAAATTATAGACAGAATATTCAGGCACATACGTAAAGTATTATATAATGCGATAGGTTCTTTATGAATTAAAAAAATCAATTGTGTGTTGCCCTCATAAGAGATATCAGGACCCTTCTCACATCTGGGTCCGCGTGTCTTGTATCAAATCCAAGCTCTACGCATTTCACCTACTGCAGAAATAAATAAATAAATGAATAAATAAATAAATAAAAGGGCGGTTGTTGTTCGGCCAAGATAGATAGGTCTTGTCAGAGAAAGTTGGATTAAGAGGCTAGGCTTATGTCTTTCTATCTGAGAAGAAGTGAACACGCCCGGTCCCGGTCTGGAATACTTGATTAGACGATGACGAGCGAGAAAGTTTCAGAGGCCAGAAAAAAGGGAGATTTGTTAGAGAGTTCCTCTTTCTTAATAGCCTCTCAAACCCAAAGATAACTTTCTTTTATAAAAGGGGAGCCAAATTCTTCTTTGTCTTCCTTCTGTGCTTCTCACCCACCATCCCCGGTCGCCGTGCCATTCTCCCTCCTTCCACGAGAATCTCCAGCACCTACTCATAGCTAGTTGTAAACTTAACTAATAATGAAATAGAGGGAGTTGAACAGATAGATGGATACATAGATATAGTGTTGCCAACTCTTTAAAAAATTTTATATCCAAAATTGAGCCAAAAATCATCTAAAAATATCTAAATTCTCCAGAAAGTTATCTGAATATACGCGACGCATTATCAAGCTTTTAATCACAGCACTTCACCTCAATATATATATATGATAACTCCAAATATTAATTATATTAGATTCATTATGCCACTTACTTTTCTTGGGGCTAATCAGCTAATTAGTCGGCTGAAATCTAGGCCAGCGTCAGATACAAATTTCGCATTCCAAATACACAATTACCTCCCTTATATTCATTTACCCCCTTAGAATTTGTAAAGATTTGCATGAGAAATATAACGAAGAATTACCTCGCGAAATGCAACATGATTTATTTATTTTTCAATTTATGTTGCAATATCTTGTAAATCCCAGTTAAAAAGTCCGAAACAATCTTAAAAAATGAGAAATTGAATATAATTCAACGTTTTCAACTGATTTATAAAGCAAAACTAGATTAACATGGAAAAAGCCGGACGTACTTCGAATTTTCAAGAAAAAAAAAAAGCTACTGAAATTGTGTCAGAGGAAGAGTCCATTGTTTCAAATGGTCGGTATGAATTATTTTTGTCAGAAATATCATAACTTTTGAATGGAAAAGTTCAGAAAAAATCATATTACTCATTATATGAGTTGTTAAATCTAAACCAAAACTTTCGGTTCATGTCACCGAAAGGTCACTTTTTGATTGGGTGTCACTCACCTAGTCCATGAACTTCAGGCTGGTTCTTCCCCATTGATGGAAATCAGGGCCTAAAGTTCTACGATCTCGTCTGAAAAAAAAAAAAAAAGAAAAGATATTTAAGCCTCATCAAGAAGTACTTATTTATATCCAATATTTAAAAACAATTTCTTGCTCTTTACACACAACAAAATTGATCTAAATTTAGATAAAAAAAATATCTAAATAGCCATCCCTTGATAGATAGATAGATGAATGGATAGACAGATAGATAGATAGAGAACGAGAGAGAGAGAGAGAGAGAGAGAGAGAGGGAGAGAGAGGAGAGATAGAGGAGAGATAGAGGGTGAGGAAAATAGAGCCAGTTTCTGCCTCTAGTAACTCCTGCTCTTGCACGCACTCACAGTTAGCCGTAAGCTCGCCCGACTAATAATAAGTGAGCGAATGGAACTAACGCTCTACTCTTTTCTCTCTCTCTCTCTCTCTGTGTCATATTCTGTTTCTGCTCCCCCCTCTCTCTCTCACACGTGGAGGAGAGTAAATTAAGGCGAGCCTCTTTCACTGTTACGGCAGCGCCAGGCAAGCGCTTCAAGTTTCTCTTGAACGAAGTAAAGAATCGAGATGCACTATTGACTCATACGTGGTGCTTTCATCGTGCCGTAACGTGCTGTCGTGATTATTTTAAAGAACAAAAAAAAGAACAAAAAAAAAAACAAAACAAAAAACTAGTTACTTCGTTTACTTACATTCAACTTGGATTTGTTCTTGAGGACACGTCAGATAAAACGATCCTAAAAAAAAAAGGAAAAAACAAAGCAACCCTTCATAATTTACAATGAAATTTATTTTTTTAAACACGTTCTCTTTCATTTAACTAGGATTTTTACTTGACGCAACCGAACATCGTTTCAAGACGACGAGCTTTAAGAAGTCGACGTTAAATGTACAAAGGATAAAGAAATTACTTGGAATTGACGAAAAAGTGCTACGAAAAAAGAAGAAAAAAAAATAACAAGAGAAAAGATTTTTTGGGGGTAAAGAAAAAAAAACAAAACTTCGCCGTTGGCACCGGTGAGCGACCAATTTTCTACAGTGTGGGATATTCTCTAATTTTTCCTTAATGATAAAAAGCACACATACAAGGGAAAATACTTATTTGCATACAGTACACGTTTGCGAAACACACACGCACATCTGCGTTTAAGTGTATGTGCGTGTGGTGTGTGTGAAGGAATTATAATACAATCTTGAAACAAAAGAAATCCAGTAAGGGATTGAAAAGTCGTTTTCTCAAAGGATTTACCATCTCTGATTTCTTTTACGGAGTAACGAGATAACGGAATTTACGTATACCAGTGAGAACAGGAAGAACGAAAATATCGCAGGTGAGTCTTCGAATTGGTGTGTGCGTGAGTATGTGTGTGTATATGTTAGCGTGTACGTATCTTTGCGTGTGCGTATAGGGGTGGATCCAGGATTTTGAGTAGTGGGGTGGAGTCTCAATTGAAGGAAAAAAAACCCCCAAAAAACAAATACAGTTTTACAAATAAATTTGCGAAAAAGAATTATCAGACCTCGTTAACACGAAAGTAATACGTGATTCGGCATTATCCACTTATTGAGTTGTAGCTTTTTGGCACCAGAATTGACAGAAGAGTTGAGAGAGAGGAAAAAAAAAAAAAGGAAGGAAATCTTCTTTAGAACCAAGAGGTCTGGTTAGTCATTCAGTAGAAACTGTCATGCAACCAACGTCTTTTGGCGGTATGCCGTGTTGGGGGTGACCAATTAAAAACTGGAAGAAATGGTTGGTCAATGAAGAAGTCACTTTTCTCGCCTTCTAGTACAGTGACCACTAAAAATGTCACAATTTCAAAAACGTATGAGAAAAGCGAACAGACACGAAATAGGGGATCAATTTAAGATGAACCTACATTGCAAATCGAACCCCCTTGTAAAATTGGAAGGGATTATAAAATAAAATTAAAAAAAATCTTTTTTCTAGACAAACCAAAAGCTGAATGTCTTAATTTTCAGCCCTCTAGCTCCATTTATTCGGCCTGCACACATGGTACATATATAGACAGACAAGCTTAAAAACTTGGAGAAACCTATGTTGACGATTTCGGTGACAGTTTTGATTAACAGTTTCTAGATCGACGGAAGGCATCTTACTAATATTATCAGCTGAAAAACAAGATAGTATCTTTTTAATATCATTACGGTTAATAGCGTTTATTAGAGTGCTTCATTCATTTTTAATTGTTATTCGCCCGGGCAGGTGAAGCCTGGATCCCATCTCTTGGATCCACGCCTAGTACATCTTCGTTAACGAAGCCCAAGTTATGATTACGTATGTGCGTGTGTGTGTACACAAGTCTGTCTGTCTGTCTGTCTCTCTCTCCGTATTAGCTCCAGGTACATCTCTGCTATGTTTGCTCACTTCAGATGGTCAAAAACTTTCTCGGCAAATTTCTCCTGGACAAATCCTCCTTATAATCATTATTGCTTCATCTGTCGTATGCTTCGGGGAAGAAAAAGTTTTCTTTATGCCCCTTTCTTGCTCTCTCAAAAAATAGCGTCCGGCATTTAATTTCCAGCGAATCGTTATAGATGCAACACGTACGCTCTTCCTCCAATACCCTAATCTCTTGTACCAGCCATCACTCCAACACCCAATTACTCAGCGTAACATAACATCACCATTTTGCAGGTTTTAAACGCAACAAAGAAAAAACCCATGTCATTTATTGGTAATTTCTTCTTCGCTTTACGCCAATCACCCTGCGATAGTTTTTTTGTGTTATTTTTTTCAAAATAGGAATGCCCCACTCGCGGATAGCGAGCTGGGGTAAACCCATATGGATATTGTTACACCCGTCGTATCTAGAGGCTCCTGCTGAGTATCAAGTGACAACAAGCCCTTTCGTAAGTCATGCTCATTCTTCTGTTATTCAATGTACTTTGAATTGAATAGTTTAAATATTTACTCCGGTTGTACTTACTTCTCACCCCAATCGCATCGGTTGGCTATCGCTGGAGAACCAGTGACAGCAAGGCTCCCCAGTGATGGAGAAATTATTAATAATGCATGTACATATTCACACTGTATGTCCGGTGTTCATTGCTCGAGACTGAGTGACAGCAAGTCTCTCCAAATCCTCTGAATCTTTCTGAGCACCCTCGTAAACGCTAGCAATGCCGTTGTCAGTGTTAATCCTTTCTTGGATAGTCATTTCCTCTTCTTATTACTATCATACATAAATATATATATAAACGGATTATTATTCATGCGTTTGTTTGTATATTCACAGCTCTGTGTTTGGTGATTGTTGTAAAAACGAGTGACAGCACCTACCACTGTCTGTTTATCTCTTACTCGTATATACATGTGTGTGTGTATTTGCGTATTGTATTTTTGTGTGCACACTGAGAAAAGTTTCCTGCTCAACAGACATGTTCTTCTCCACAGTAATTTCGGGATCATTAAATATTCATAAAAGACCATGAGAAATCCAAAATGTTTTTCGTTGAATCAATATTTGATTTATAAATGAGAGCCCAAGAATGTTTATTCATACAGTACAGACAATATCTATGTTTCAAGAAAGGTATTCAAGTGTATTTGGACATGATCACGACTGTCGAATATATGAACGAGTAATAGTAGTACGTGTTGACATGTTTCTTTTACTATGCAAGTTGTGCTGTTGAAATATGTGCCTCTCGTGTAAGTCGAGAAGCCAGATATCCGGCTTGCGAGCACCACCTCGAGCCGGACGTTAATTTGTCCTCATTTATTGGGTATGACTAAAAAAAAAAAAAAAAAAAAACTCATATTAATCGTACCCAAGATATACATAAAACTGTGGGGACTGAACCCGATAGCATAAATCAACGTATCTTTTATTATGGGTAGTTGTCGTTGACGTCACTGCTCGATGAGCCGCACTGAACGTTCGAGTCACGTTGTCAACACGTCCGAGAAATTCAGTCAGCGTAAGTTCTCATTTTCAATCTAGAATGTTCTCCTTTTTAGAAATTTTGAAATATTACGTAGAAGTGGTACGTTATATGGAGTAGCTCTTGATTTCATTCACCTCGTGTCTATGTGTGTGTGTGTCTTCCCAATTCTACTATCGGTTAACTACTCCTTGGGAAGCACGTTTTAAAACAACATTGGGTGAATTTGATTAATACGTCCTAGAAGGAGAGCGCGTGTTAGGGTTAGCCCTGATTTAATCGAGTACTTTCCATCCCCGTCCAGGGTGTCTTTTATTTTTCTTCACCCCGTAACTCGATTCAGGGTCGGTCTTTGTGGCACCACAGATGATCCCATCATGGAAAGAAAGCCTGACAGACGGAGCCCATCTCTCTTCAGGCTAGTTTTGAATCGTCCCTACCCTAATCAGGTTGATAACTATGGCTATAGAACCCAGTCTACCCTACTAATTTACCCGTGGTTTAGGGCTGGGGTAGAATAGGTGGATTCATGCCTTTCCGAAAGTCGTTAGTGCTAAGTAAACACGAACTGTCTCTTCCGGGTTTTGAACTCAGCTCGCCGATTCCGTTCTCTAAGCTGGCCACTCCGCACTTCCACTGTCTGTCTATTTGTATTAATCATTTCTTTTCGCCTTTCTGTGAATTTTAGTCGGAGTCTCATTCATAGCACCGTGGAAGTATTCAAAACACAAATGGAACCATTCGTTTATTCATTTAGATGGAAATATTTCCGATCGTCTGCTTATGGCTTCCAAGCGAACTTCGGGAGAATATTTGAACTCGTTCTATAAAGACACTTGCCTTGGTCTAGTTTCACAATACTTGCAAAAGCTCTAGTTTTTATTTCATCGACGATAAATTTTAAAAGCTGTACTAAAACTAATCTTGACATTAAGAGTCCATTTCTGTTGACAGATTGTCTGGAATGAAAGAAAGAAAAGAAAAACTACTTTATATCAAGACAGAAATCTCTTTATTGTAAATTTATGACTACTTCATCCTTATTTCCGAGTTGCCTTTCTTCATCTATTCACTCGGGGCGTAGATCGACGGACTGAGTGAAGTTGTGATAAAGAATAACTCAGAAATTGAGAATTTACTCACTGTCTCTAAGATCGACAGCCTGATTTGTTTACAAATGAGATTTCATCTCTGAGTCGATACGGATTTTACAAGCCCACAGTTGTACTGTCAAACGAGATGCCTGTACAAACATAACGGATAACTTGAACTGACTGTGCTCTTACCCACATAGTAAGCTAATCCACTGTAGGTCACGACGGCCACTCATTCGTGTGGGTGGGGTTGTCTATTTTTTTTTTCCCCAAAAAAGTACACGGCTTTTCATTTTGTTAATGATCAATGCATTCTCTTTTCTATCTCACTCACTTTTCTCTCTCCCTCCTTTCTCCCCTCCATATTCCTCAGTAATAAATCAGTTCAAGTCTCTTCATATCTGTCTACCTCAGTCTGTTACTATCTGTCGATCTATCTAGTTCAGCTCATGAAGGTTTTTACTGTATATATTTTCAGGTTTGTTATTTTTCTCTACTTTGATACATGGTTTTAGGATATGACGATGTAGTCACTCACAAAATTCTTGCAGGAGTGGCATATGAATACAGACGATTGACATATATGTATAAGCATCACATCTCTTGTAAAACCATATAAATACAAGGAGCATATAAAATCGAAAAAAATATGAACGAACATCGACACACACACATACATTTGTTTTATAGTCTTCTCTTGTTGTTCTTTTGACAATGTTAATTCTTCAGTCAAATGCTTTTATTGCAATTTTAAAATTTGCCTGTTGACCTTCTCGTCTGTTGCACGCATTCGCTGAATTTCAGTTCTTTATTAATATCTTTATTTCATTGTTGGAATTTTTCATTTTGTCAACTTTTTTTTACAAACTGGAAGCCGAATTTTCCAGGCTATTCATCAGCTACATTCCTTCTTTATTGAGAAAAAATTCCTAAAACATGTTCTCCTTTTTCTCTCAACCCAAAGCTGGTTACTAATACAAACCAGCTGGACCCCGTGGAAATTCTTCCTCTCTCGCCCATCAGACTTGTGAGGGAGAAGTAATGAATGACTGAAATTAATCACAAAGTTTGTGTCTCTTTTGCTCCCATTCAAACTGAAGCACCCTCTTCTATTTAATAGTGTTCATTATATTGCAGAGGTGGGTGAAGAGGAAGAGGAAAGTAGATGAAAGATAAGAGAAGAATGAATATCAATCAGATAGCGTAACGGTCGTACATGAAAAAGCAGAATGATTTAACCATATGAATACCATTGACAATTTTTTGTGTAGATGTTTGTTCGTTTGTCACGCTATTTCGAACTGGAACGTGAAATTGAGAGATGCGATGCAATTGCAATTTAATTGCCCGACGTTGACCTTTGGGGATTGGTGTCATATACCTGAGCTACGGGTATGAAATGAATCCGGATTTTAAACCTGGAGTAATGTCATTCAATTGCATTAGGTTGCAGATATGAAAGCAACGAAAGTTGCTAGACAGACGGCCTAATTTAAAAGAAAATGTTATCGGTTGCAGATAGCTTTGATCAGCAAATTATGAATCGATTGAGTAAACATACAATGGGTTACAATTACAAAATATTTATCAATTTAATATCTAATTTCGATAATTCAATATTCCATTTTTATTAACATAAACACTCAAGTACAAGGCAGCTTCCAATATAATGAGACCAACACTTTCTGTAGCTTAAAATCGGTAATATATTTTACCATCCTATCGATGCTACTCAAAAACACTTAGTACGTAAAAACTAAAAAATACACTAAAATCACAAGCGACTGAAACTGACATGGTTCCTGGTTTTTGCTCAGTAACGTTTGGTTTCAATTTACCCACAGATCCAAATTCCTTATTTGATGGTTGGTAACCATAATACAACAAGAACATTATATATCATTTTTGACTGGTTCTGTGCTAGTAGTATAGTATTTGTCGGAATCACTTGGATCTTTTACTTATGTGAAAAAAACAAAACAAAAAAAAAAACTGCGTAGACTCATGAAATATAGCTTGTATCGATGCCAAAAAGTCTCAAATGCTTTCCTGAATATTGAACCGTATTTGTTGAGTATTTCGATCTTGGAATTTTTAATGCAGTTGGAATAATTTTCTTATTGACGTTTTTTTTTGTGACGCCACAAGTTACATCTGATCGGAAAGAATTCTTTCGATAGTTATATAAGCCTCTTCCGTAACTCTTCTACACGTTTTCTTTACTTCCTTTCAATTTGTCTCCGGCTATCTTACCTCTGTTCATAATCTATCCATCCATCTATCTATCCATCCATCTATCTATCCATCCATCTATCTATCCATCCATCCATCTATCTATCCATCCATCCATCTATCTATCCATCCATCCATCTATCTATCCATCCATCCATCTATCTATCCATCCATCCATCTATCCATCCATCCATCTATCTATCCATCTATCCATCCATCCATCTATCTATCCATCTATCCATCCATCCATCCATCTATCCATCCATCCATCTATCCATCCATCCATCTATCCATCCATCCATCTATCCATCCATCCATCTATCCATCCATCCATCTATCTATCCATCCATCCATCCATCTATCTATCTATACAATACTATTCCTATTCTATCCGCTGGATGCGTCCCAACTCGGCCAAACTGCTTGGCAACTTGTCGTAGATGAGTGCTACTCACTGAGTCAAAATAAAAACCGAAGCTTTGGAAGTGAGTTTTTAAAGGTAGGCTCTCCCCACTAGGAATCTTGACGCAATAAAATCTTCCTATTTCCACTCATTTAATCTTCTGCTGCACTAATCAAAGTTTCGTGAATGACTATCTGTCATAAATTCTTCACCTCTTTTTTGCGGCCTGCGAGCTCAGATGTAAGTGTTTTATCAGATCCCCCTCGGTCATTCATGGCCAAGGTTGAGCAAATTCCAGTCGTTTTTCCCAGACTGAACCTCCCAGTCTGTACTTGCTAGGATCGGAATAAATCCCTGATACACAAAGCATGCTAAAAGACGAGTACTGGGGAAACTAGCACGTGGGTGCCACATGAGACAGGACCTGTGTCGAATTTGTCCTCGCAGGGAGGTGAATAAATACCCTGTTCCAAATTCTTCTTACGCTGCGATAAAACCTTTTTAGAGTGATATCCTTTCTTAGCGACTGGGCATTGTAGTATTGTTCAAGAATGTGCGGCATTGAAAAGAAGGAGTGAAGTCGGTCTTGATTAATTCAAAACATACGTAGGGCTTGTCAGAAACAAAAGAAAGAGAAAAAAAAATCATGAAATTGTTACATCTGTCAGCGATGAATAGAACAGTCAGTGACTGGTGTGGATAACATGAGAGCTTAACGCTACTTAGAGAAGGAACAGATAGATATGAAGAGATTGCGATCAATCAATAGATATGAACAGAACGAAATAGATAGACATGGAGAGACCGAGATAGATAGATAAATAGATAGATAGATATGAACAGACCAAGATAGATAGATAGATAGGTATGAACAGACCAAGATAGATAGATATGAACAGACCAAGATAGATAGATAGATAGATAGGTAGATATGAAGAGACCTAGATGGATTGATGGATAGATATGAACAGACTGAGATTGATAGATATGAACAGACTGAGATTGATAGATATGAATAGACTGAGATAGATAAATGGATAGATATCAACAGAACGAGATGGATAGATATGGACAGACCGAGATAGATAGTTAGATAGATATGACACGACCGAAATGATTAAATATGAACAGACCGAGATAGATAGATAGATATGAACAGACCGAAATAGTCAAGTAGGAACAGTACCGAGATAGTTAAATTTGAACAGACAGATGGGAGTTCTTTTCTTCTGTTTCATGTCCTCTTCATCCTTTGTTTGTTTGTCCGTCTCAATCTATCTATATTTCTGTCTCCCCACACAAAGACGTATACCTATTCTTACAGCATGATTTTTCTATCAAAAAGGCCGACACCATTGTTTGCTAAGTTCGAAGAGGTATATGTATCGCTATTCACTCATGGTTTGTCCTCACAATACATCCGAAAGTTCCCAATAAATTTCGATGAAACGGGCTGAGGAAGAATTGGTTAAATTTTGGGACGGGTCCAAGATTTTTCTTTTCCATTGAAACGTATTTTTCATACATTAAGCGGTAAAGAGTAACAAATGTGGAAAATTGGAACTCTCCATCTATCTTAGCTATGTATGAACTGATTATCATTCAGCTTTTAGTCATCGTACGGAAATTGGTAGGGGTATGCACTTAACTGAATGCTATTTAGTTCATTGTAACTAAGCTTCGCTTCGTCGGGCACAAGGGTACTATTGTTGGGCAGCCGGTGAAAACGGATTCATAACAGTTATAATGCTGTCCTAGAGTAGCTTCATAATCATTGCTTAGCTGTGAGACTAAGTATCCCACGTGTGCGTCTCGTCCCATAGGGGGAGGCTATTGTGTACGTACGTGTCTATTTGTATTGGTATGATGGAAATTTCGGCTGTTGTTTGCGTCATTCAGTCGCACACTCTGAACCAAGGTTTTATTTTGAGATTACAATGGAGGAACATTATTTATTTGTTTAATAAAGATGACGAATTATGAATAAACTCGCTGAGATAGAACAAAATCTAACCAAAACTAAAACAAAGATGATTTAAGAGAATAGGTTATTAGATCTAAGACCAAAGTTTGTTTGTTTTCATGACGAGAGAGGAAGAGAAATAGAAGAAAGGAGGTCAGCTATTTAAGTACGAATAGATAGGAAAAGAACCCAGGATATCGATTACAGAAACTATATATACTAGCTGAATACTCGTTCTAACATATTCTATGGTGAGGGGGTGATTTTTGAAAGCAAGCTCAATGAAAACCTGCCTAGGCCACCCAGGAATACCTTCAGAAAATTTCATGGGGTTATGTTGAGTGATTTATGCGGTACGCTTTCATCAACAGAAGGAGGGACCTTGGTGAATTATAAGACGATACGTATACATGCGCGCACACTCATAATTTCTGTAACAGATAGTTTTTATCTATCATATATATATATATATCTCATAAAAATAGTATAACGAGGCAACTATCCTTCATTTAAGCTTATATTGTTAAAATAACAAACTCTGCCTATCTAATCCTGTTAATTTTTTCGTCAGTCATTATCAAGAAAGTGTGATAGTGACATTTAAAGAGTTATTAGCAATAATTTTTCATTTTAATTTACAAACGTAATCATAAATAAATCTATTTAAATGTATAACGGAAACAAGGGCAACGCGCTGACAATATCATCTGCGCGCGTGGACGCTACGTGCACTTGAGAGCACTCATACCGATGTCGAAAGATATTGATAATAGGTTGTTTTGCATTAATCATAAGAGCTTCAATTATTTGATCAGCACTCGATACCTACTCCAAGTCTCTCTTGGAATTGGTATTGTATAAGATCCTGGTGTTGTCCACGAGGAGCTGACGAATACTGGCCATAGGGCTGCGATTCTTCGAAAAGTGCTGGTAGATGGCGCTCTGGTTGTCAAGTTGACATGTCAAGGAGGTTATGGTAGTTTATCCTATAGAAGAGAGATTTGTGTAGTTGTTGCAGTCGTTGATACGGTTTCCCAATGGGCCTGTAAATTCATGTAAAACATTTGTCATGTATAAGACGTTTCTTTCTGGGAATGTTTTGTTATTGGTGACGAATATTTTTTCTAAAGGTTTGTACGCGAAATAGAACACGCACACACACACACACACACTCTCTCTCTCTCTCTCTCTCTCTCTCTCTCTCTCTCTCTCTCTCTCTCTATATATATATATATATATATATATATATATATATATATATATATATATATATATATATATATATATATATATATATATATAAAGCTCAACATATTCTCTCCCTAATCCTTCGTTAAGGATTAGTGCGTATCTGGCCTCTCATTATGATCACACATTTTCAACGCTTAACACCTTTTTTTATTTTGAGGAAACCAAAGAAAACTTGAAGGTGTTTAACAAACGACAACCTAGATTGGTTGACTAAATTAAATTGTGAACCCCAAAGATAATAAGGTTTCATTTTTTTCTGCTTTGATTTAACATGCAAGGCCTGTGTTCGTATGAAACAGGTCAGCCTTCTTAGTCTACTGTGCACATGTTAAACTCGGTGAGGATCACTGCTGAAAGCACCTACATTCCTCTAGTCGCTATTACATATCTCTGTGGACGAAGTTAGAATATATATATATATATATATATATATATATATATATATATATATAATATATATATATATATTCATTCGTGTCTGGCTGTCTGTTTGTCCACACAATTTCTCCAAAAGTACTCAATGATTTTCCATAACACTTCGTTGAGGGATGGTGGATAGACTAAGGTAGGAATGATTACACTTGAGGAATGATGTTTTTTTTTTTTTACTGCTTCTTTCGCTACATAAGATCTATATGTCTGTCCACACAATATATACAGAAGTTCTCAATGAACATTTCTGGAAGGTTTAGTCCTGGGATAAAGAAGAGTTGGTTGAAATTTACGGCGGATCTAGTATTTTTTTCATCTTTACCTCCCCAGAATCGTAGCTACGTATAAACTGTTTTCATACAGTGGAGACAAAGGCGTCTTCAGAGGTATGTGCTCCCTGAGCGCCTTTCAGTTATTACTACTTTTCTTTTTCTTTACAATGCTGCCGTATTTTTTCTTTTTTTATTCTGCGAGTGCTGACGAAGTCATGCCATATACTACTCCAAATACCATTACTGCAAGTGTATGTGTGCGTACGAACGTTTCTCAAACCGCGGGCGATATCATTTTACAATTCCAGACTGAGCCCGAATGGACAGGTTAGAACACGCTGGATAGAAACACGTGCGTCCTACTTGCCTTGCTCGTTTTCTTACTCGAATCGCCATCGCTTATCTCGACCGTTTTTTTTCTTTTTTTTTTTTTTTTCAATGGCACTATTTAAGAAATGCGTACAAAATATGAAAATGGCTTGGTTAGTGCACATTTTCATGAGTACGGATTGTAGTTGCTCGTTTTCGAAACATCGTGCAAGATATCACTTATTCCCCATCACCAAACGAAAAGAAGCTGAATGATAAATAAACTTGTGTCCTACATGGAAAGTTGGGAAGTCTTTATTTCTATGAGAGTTTTACCTATTTCATTACGGTCGCTTGAAGATCGCCTTTGGTTGCCATTAAGCTCGATTTAAAGGCACTTCCTATTTATTGTATTTATAAAATCAGTATTTGCAATATATATATATATATATATATATATATATATATATATATATATATATATATATATATATTAATAGATAAGGAAAACTTTTGTATTCGATGTAACTGGAGTCATCCCCCTTGAGAAATCAGATCATTATAAATTAGATTATCGGGGTGAGCGCGAACGCCGAACCAACACTATATTATTAATAATAAGAAGAATTAATTATTATTATTTTACAAATTGGACGAAGGACTTTTTTTCATACAAGTTGGATACGATGAGTTTTTTTTGCTGTGTTATGGTAACAAACACAAACATCAGATCATTATGATACAGATTTTCAATGTTTACTCCGACCAAAGCAGTGCGCATTATAAATATTGGAAAAGAAATGATGAAACTCAGATAGCGCTTACCTCTGCAAACGCCATTGTCAGGGGGAGTACTTGTGCATGGATCCGAGCCGAAATTAAATCAGTTCTTCTATAGCCTATTGTCCACCATTTTACAGAATATGAGAATTCATTGAAAACTATCGGACGTAGCGTGTGGGTAAATATGAAATTAAGCGATATTACGTCTTTCAGATGTCACCACAGCGTGGGGGTGGTGGTTAATTATGAGCTGATCCGCTCTAAAATGTGATCAGTTTCCCTGGAGCCTATTGTCGATCCCTTCATAAAATGGCATCGGAATTTATAGATATCTTTTGGAGATATTGTCAGGATAGTAAAAAGCATATACATAAATGTGATAATCCCCCCACCACCACCAAATAGCAGAAAACAGATAAAAGTCAATCAAACCTTTCTTTCTTACTCCATAGTTAATCCTTCCACAATATCACATTGAAATTCATTCATCACCTTCGGAAATATCGAGTAGACAGACTTGAAATTTTGGAGGTAAAATGTGATCTTGATATCAAATTAGAAAACGGAGGCGTAATTATGCTCAGATCCACTTGGAGATATTTTGCAAACTGGGAAAAAATCGACAGTATTATGTGTTTTTGTCAAATAATTGCAAGAAGGAGGAGACAATTGTGCATGGATCTGCTCCAGAATTTGATCAGTACTTTCGTAGCCTTTTCTTTGACCCTTTCGCAAAATATTATTGAAATACATTGAGAACTTTTGGAGATATCGAGTGGACTAACTTGAAAATATGGCAATATTATGCGTTTTGGACCTGTAGCTACCACGTTAAGGAAATAATTGTGCATGGATCCGCTCAAAAAATGTAATCAATTCTCACGTGGCCAATTTTCACCGCTTAGCTTCATGGCCCACCCTTCCTCGACATTTCGTTGAAATTCATGCTGTACTTTCAGAGATATCGTGTGGACAGAAGAACCAACGAACAAACAAACAGGCACTATTAATAACATATACCTCTTCACAACTCCGTTGACAGAGGAAAAACAAGGTAACTTCAAGTTAGAGATCTTATTATCAACGACGTGTAAGTAAAAGGACATACGATTTATCTCATATATTATTGATAGCAGCTGAGGTATTTTCACCATCATGGATATATACTTAGACAGGAATGAACTTATTATCAACGACCCTCCTCGATGCCAGGTTCAGATTTTGTAGGTCCCTCGGCAATGAGTACTAAGGGCACCCACTTATACTTTCAAAAGGTAAAAAAAGATTAAAGAAAATTTGATTTTCATAAGGGTAACTCTATTGAAATTCAGACATGTGCTCTGCGTATTTTCTCCGAAACCAATTTCTCAGTGAGTTGTAAGTTCTTGAGAGCAAGCCTGTATTAGCAGTTAGTTCTTGGACGTTGATAACTGTCATACGATATACGGATATGTATACAGTAGAATCAGTGGCTTGTTATCTACCACCCGGGCACCTCGACCGAGTTTTTGAAAGACTCACCCTGATTTTGCCCGAACCCATCGTTGAATGGAGTGAAGCGATGTTAGGTTTGGCTAAATAACTTGTATTGTTGCACTGTACTGAAATAGAAGCATTTTTGTACATTTAAACCATTTCTTGGACGCCTTCCGGTCGGCCAGTCCCACTTACGTTAAACAACGGAAATAGGAAGGAAGGAAGAGATGAAATTATTGTCCTCGAGTATCTTATCCCTCCCGAATCCCTATGCTTAGGCCTGCCTACTCAGCCCTATGGTTGATTCCCTCCATCGAGTACAATGCTTGTTTTTATCGTAATATATTTGCTACGAATATATAGAATATATTGATTGGAAACATTTTTGACTAAATAATATCACTTACACCTTGATTCGGCATTTACAAATGAAATAACTTTTCACTTAATTTCTGGAGGCTTTCCAGCTGTCGGGTGACTGCAGCGTGTGCCTTCCGTCATATGGCTTCCGTGACTAGTGACTAGCAAGATGATCGCTTTCCTACAGGAGATATTCCTGGTAGAAGTAGCAGGCCCATTGTGTGTGTGTGTGTGTGTGTGTGCGAGTCTGTGTGTATGTATATGTAACTATGTGTGCGCGCAATTACCCGATGCTAAGTGCTTTCTGCATACCTAGACCATTTCTAAATTTTATTTTTTTTTCACAGCATCTTCAAAATATCACCTCTCAACATATTTTGAAAACATTTATATCACTTTAATAGTGACTGCAAACATCAAAGGAATATCCTCACTGGACTTCTATTTTTGTCCCGTATGGATTAACAACTAGAAATTTTGATCTCTTACTGCAAAATGAATACCGAGTCCTTCTACTAAAAGCATTGGTTGATGCTCATAAAGTAACCCAAGTGTAAACTGATCTTCTTCTCAATAGGCAATGAAGAGATATTATCATAGAGATGGACTCTCGTTGCCAAAATAATTGCTGAATGAACTGAGGGACCAGGAGAGAACGATTGTTCGAAGAATCTAGTTTCAGGTGAAGCGGTGCAGTGGGTTGAGAGAGGAAATAAATAGATGGACATTGACTGGATGAGTTCTGATTTGTTGAGTTCTAACTACCATCGCTAGATTGTTTTTTTTTTTGTGTCCTTACGCTGGCAACAGCATCAGCTGTCCCTACCCTGGCTTCACGTATTATAAGTTTCTCTGTCTTGGTTTGTTCTTCGAGGTTATCGATGTGTGGAATAGACCCAGAAGCACCCAGAGAGGCCTCACTCACTTCACCATACGTTGCTAGAATGTAGACGTGGATGAATAACAATGATGCTCCATTGTGTCCGGAATGACAGGCCAAGAGGATGTGTTGGGTGGATTAAAAATCTCTGCTGACCAAGAGGGAGCTAGACTCTTCGTCAAATTCCGGTCCAAGTCTGGAGTTGACTTTATTTTTCCACCGTAACAGCCACAAGAACAATCTTCACCAAATTTAGGGGAGGAAACCCTTCACTGTTTCTCTGTCCCGTCAGGTTAAACCAAACCGATATACAAAATCATCACTTCTCAACCGCGATTTGAAATCATGGCCAAGTGATCAGTTGGCATCTATCTCACCGACTGAACCAAACTGACAAGTTTTACAAATATCAACGAAAATTTACGTATTGAATTTTTCTATTCATGAGATATTTAATACAGAAGTTGTACTAATCAGCTTCAGTCGGAATAAAAGTAGGACTGGAGTTTTGATCCTAAAACAGCTAAGCTTGTATCTATTAATATTATCACGATTAATGGTTTTTCTTGTCAATTATTCCAGTGAAATCAATCCACTAAACAATTTAAAACGAGTATCTTTCGTTCCTAAGTTGAAAATTCCGAAGATTATTAGTTGATAGATTGTAAGAGACCTGGTCAGGTCAGAGATTACTTCATGCTGTTGGTACCATGTAACTCAGTACAGCCTGTCACGTGTATTAGAATGGACATGGGCACCTCTAAGTATTACCCAGTACCCAAACACCCTCTGTGAAAACATCATGCCATATGTACTCTCAAAATAAAGAGCAAATGATATTGAGTAGAGGGAGACGCAAGAGGAGAGGCTATATTGCTTGGTTGCAAGCAAATCGAGTGTAGAAGCTTCACAAACGAAGGTGGGGCTAAAAGACGTTGAGTATTCTACTTGCTTTTACTTTCTCGTTCCTTTGCCCAGATTGGAATGCGCCCTTAAAGAGAGTTGCTCGCAGCTAGGCAACAAGTCAACCCGCTCCATTGAGTGCGTAGTGGGAGAGAAGGAAAGCAACAACAACAATAAAAAAAAAAGACAAACGTTGATATCCAAGTGACTGGTACATAGAGTGCTTTGTAACAAATAAACTATGATAAAAGGTTATTATCTGTACTATTCAGAAGAGATTATCAGCCGAAACTTGCAGTTAAAAACAACATTTTAACAGCCTGTAGAGATGTGCACTTCGCTTAGTACACTGTGCACCAGCATGTCAGCATTGAAACATAACTCGTTGGAATAAAAAAATCCGTTCAACTATGCAACTTTATGAAATATTTTAGTCAGACCCAAGTAAAATAACGTGCCGCATATAAGCAACTTTTAGTTATCATTTATGAAATCTATATAAGCCTCGTAATGTTTCGGACCAATAATACATTGGGCGCAATTTTTGTTACCCTCATGTAACCTGATCCTAATCTATGACCTAACGAAATATGTATGAGCAATCAAGTAGCAAAATGGCGGTTCGTTAATGATCGTAGAAAAACTGGGTTTCTTTTTGCATTTATTAACCGAAATTAAAATATTAGTTTTTTTTCCCCAGTAAAATCATACCTTGCAGCATGTGCAATAGTTGTGTCAGGGTCACCTCTGATGCTCGAGGCATTCCATGTACCGAGGGAATTGGAATATTTCTGGCACTACCAACACGTAGGCGTGGGGGTACCTACATTAAACTCGACCCTGTGTCACATTCTGCCCTCGTGTTGAGGTGGATAAATACCCTTTCTTAGCAGATCCGCTTTCATGATTTGCCTAGTTTCAAGGCCAACGAGCCAATCACAATGCGCCGCGTACGCGTAGCAAACATACATCCAAGGCGGCCATTTTTTTTCCAAGGATATTTTTCGCATAAACACACCCTAAACGTGCATCGTGTTCAAGAATAAAGCATTCCTTACAGAAGAAGAGGTTTCATTATTTATAATCGGCCGTTAGGAATCAGTTCCGTAAGTTGAGAAGCGAGAATTGAACTTCTTGGAAGAATTTCAAAGAATCTAGCCTCTCTGCTTTCAATAAGCAGAATCAAGAAACAAAAAACTCAACTACACCTATTTCTTCTATTTATATTATTTTTTTTTTCAGGTGGGTTCCATGCGAAACATGTACGTCAGAAGCTTTGTTGAAATAGATTGATTAGAAAAGAAAATAGATTAGAAAGATAGATAGAAACGCATGGTTTGAGATAGATAGATAGAAACAGTTTGTGATAGATAGATAAATAGAAATAAACAGCTTGAGATAGATATGAAAATAGATATGGACAGCTTAAAAGGTATTGAGAGATGGGCTGGATAGATAGGTTGTTGAACGCTGTTTAACTTATGAAGAGATTTATAAATCCAATCCAATTGCCTGAACCCATGGGCGGCACTTGTTTAAAAGATGGGGTCGGTCACGCGCAGGCAGTTCTTCACCTTGGATTATCATTAGTGTAAGCCCGAGGGCTATTCCACCTGCCACGTGGGCCTCCTGTGGACCTGTAATGGACGTGATAAACCCTCCTAAATGTTCGCTCCCCAAGCTAAGCCGTGGGGTGATCATGATGATGATGATGATGATGATCTCTCTCTCCCTCTCTGTATGTGTCTCAGTCCAATCAACCGTTTTGGCAGCGTGACAGCTATCAAGGCAAGTTGCCATCCTTGCCAAACAATCTAATCTTCGAAATCTCAGCTGAACGCTTCACGCATCTTAATAGAGATTAAGCGAACGCTGGTTTGGGATTATTCTACTCACTTAGTGAATCAAAGGATTTTTCACCGTTCGGTTCCACCCATAGATTTATTTTCTGAACAGTTCTAACAAAATGATTTTGCACTTTAGTATTCCACATTACAGTGTTACCTGTCACTGGACGGTGTTTTTAATATTGGGAATAATACACTTTTGACATTGAATCTTTGCGTCCTATTAGACATTTAGTAACACAAACGCCGAATTCTGATCTTTACAATCTTCCCATTATTCTAAATGAAAATTTACTAATAAAATCAACTGACAGTGAGAAGATCAAAACAATTATCAACCTAAACGATACCAAATTAACTCGCCAGTGAACGAACGTGTGGAAGTCCAATGGGGCGACAGGACCTGTTTTGACACGGGCAAATTCTCCCCTCGATGACAAGTAGCGACTCCTGTTGAATTTCTATGATTTGAACTTGTACTACTTCGATTATGAAGATAATGAATGAAATATCCATAGAAACCTGAAAATAGAATTTTGAAAACAATTGGTCCATAGAAGAAGGTGAAAAATAATGATTGTCAGAACATGAAAGTTCGCTTTCAGCTCGGCGAAATTCATTAATTTCTAATTGTTCTCATTTCATTCGCTATAATCATCGCCATTATAATTTGTACTCGCCTCTGAACAGACGTGCCTCCATATTACACAAGAACGGATTTAATTACGTCTACAATTGCAAGCTGGATACAAATTAATCAGGAGTTTTTTTGCTGACATGTTTTCTGTTTCATTCCTCTTAATCGATACACGTTTGATTAAAAACGTCAGACGAGGAATTTGTTTTAGTCAAACTTTTTTTCGATTACGTACGAGAGAACGGATGTCTGGATCTAATGAATTGGTAAGTTTTGTCCCGAAATGTGTGATATAGCGCTTTCGGTCACACTTCTGACCGTTATCGAGACTGGGGGAAAAACTGTATGTTGAACGATTTTCGAATATTGGAAACCTTTAAATCCATAGAAGCATCCCTGCTTGATGCTTGATCAGTGGCGTTTCAAGGGTTTCTGAACGCCCGGGGGCATAGAAAGCGTCCAGGCTAAAGACCCCGCCTAGGGGCAGTTGCGCTATATCCTCAAGGTGGGCATGATTATTAACAGGCATTATCGGCCTGAAAAATGATGCACTCCTTCACATCTACCCGTGGGTGGTGTGGTGTCTCTCGCCGTCTCTTCTTACACCCCTCCTGGCGATAAATGTTCATGAATTATTGATAAACATGAATCACTAAGCAATGATTCTTCCACAAACATACGACAAAATTGTAAGAAAAAGAAAGGCTACGAAACTCTGGAGCACTCATTATAAAATCAAGAAACCCATAACTGAACAAGACAGGTCTGGTTAGTCACACAATAGAAGCCGTTGTACGAACAATGTCTTTTGGCAGCATGCTGTGCTGGGGGTGGTCAACTGAAAAAAATGGAAAAAGGGGGTTAAGTTACTTCTCTCGCCTTTTTTGGTCAATAATCACTGAACAGCCTTGATTTAGAAATTAAAAAAATAACAAGAAAAAAACAGGCTGGCGCAAGCTAAGGGACATTTTGCATAAAACTATACAGTAAATTGAACCCCTCACACAAGAAACCTACTTTGGAGGCGGAGATTAGAAACCAAAAAAAAAACAAAAACGTTCTGTCTAGACATGATAAGAACTGAATGTTTAAATTTTCAGCCCTCTAGCTACATTGGTGCAGCTTGTATGCGTGATACATACGTAGTCATTCAGCAAGTCAATCAGGCAGACCAGCGTAAAACTGAGAGAAACGTATGGATACAGTTTTGGTTAACGGTATCTAATTTTCTTCCGTTCAAGAACTAGGATTTTAAACCCATTCAACGACTGGCAAATATTCAGTGAGGAATTTCTTTTGCATATCAGCCTATGCGTGACGTCACCACAATGCATTAATGTCAAACTCTCTGTTCAACGGTTCCCAAAATTTGAAAAACGTTTACCATCAATAGTCTTGATAATCTTGTCGGAGCGTGGCCAGAAGCGCTCGATCACACATATTTGGAAAGCATTTACATTCATTATACCCAGTCACTTGTTCTCTTGTATTTAAATAAGAAAGGTTAACTAGCAAATTAAAAAAAAAAGAAAAAGGACAACCTGTAGTTTTTAATCAGACGTGTATCAATGGAAGGTTACTACCTAAATACATACTACCTAATCTCCATGTCTTTCTCTCCTGCGAGCGGCACACCTCTGCCTCTAAGCATAGGTAGTTGTCTGTTTGAAAAAAAAAAAAATGTATTTACTTTCCTATGTCGGTCACTGATGAAAACTGAGCTGTGAAGGCCATTTACTGATCTGCAATAAAAGTGAAAATTTACGAATATGTCGACTGGCTCACTACTAACAGACCGTTCAATGAAATAGTCTGATTAATGCGATGAAACCGTGGACGCAGCAGAAGTTCTGATATCAATCCCTGGTATGAATATTAATATAGAAACAATTATCAAAAAGGAGAGGCAGAGCTCAGTCTTGTTTTTATCATTTGCTCTACATTTGCCCGGCTGCTTATTTCCCATCCTGAATTTTTCTTTCTGTCTTTTTTGGTATACATTCTTTGTGTTCTGTCTTTCGTTTCTTTCACCGCATCTTCCTTTCTCCCCTCTGTTTTCTTTCTTTCTGTCTTCTTTGATTTTGATTTTTCTTTCTTCCTTTCTTTTTTGTCTTTTTTTTTTTTGTCTTTTTCCTTCTCCATGCCGACCTCAAAACTGAAACAAATTTCATTTCGTATTAAAAGAAAAAAAAAAAAAGGACTTAGCGAAGAAAATCTTCCTTGGGAATTCGCTTTGAGATTCCAGGGTGCGTAGGAATCTTAATAAATTACACGACTGCTTGATCCAGATTTTATTTACAGAGAATTTACATGAGCTGTCTTTTCCTCTGGGGTGGTGACGTGTTCTGTTGGACCCTTGGATTACGTAACTGGTCCGTAAGAAGATCAATCAAACCATCGGACCCCTAGTGACCTTCTCACCATCATTAGGATGCGGAAGTTGTACAAACATGTCACCAGATCAGGTGATAGATCTGAGCTTCAACGAATCTCTAAGCTAGGGGTCAGGGACATGTCGAGATAGCTGATCCATCGTAAATTCTCTGTGGTGACTGTTGGCCAAACGACCTTAAAACTAAAAAGCGATTACTATTTCATTTTCCTTGATGCATTTGCTTATGGGATTGCATTGTATTACCCACCCACAGCGTTCGAGTCCAAGATATTGATTGCTGATCTTCGAGGCTGGTAGACAGACGCTCTCCAAAATTTTAAATCTTCATATTTCTACAATTTCGACCTATTATTGACGAAGTTAAATCTGGTTGATATCTACTCACGAAGATGCATGGCAGCCGTACCACGAAATAGTGGTTGGTAAGTTGGTCTAAATGGCCATTACTGCGATGTAGTGAGTACGTTCATCACTGTGTGACCCGCACCTCTGGCCTAATGACAGACTAAGCAAAGCTAAGTAAACAAGCTAAACTTAGTAGATATCTGTATATGAAGGTACATACACACTCTTTTACGGCACCCACCGGAGAGTGAGTGATATGTAACAAACTTGCCTCGCGTACTAGTGAGTCCAATCTTTTCTGGAGGTTCCCCTCTCTGACTATTGGCTAAAAGTTACCATTGCTGAGCAATATTCATTTCCCGTTCATAGTACAATGTTCGATCCTTACTTGGTGCCCTGTTTTCTGTTCTTTGTCAGATAAGATTATTGCTAGTAGAAGCCTATACAAGAAAGTGCATGCATACATTAACACTTGCGAATTCTGGCTTTGAGTCAAAATAAGCTGAGTTCTATAATAGTAAAATGCGTTGAGCCAATCATTGTTGTGCATTGTTTTCATATTGTGCAATGTCTTCAGATATAGAATTGCAAGCCGTTGACAACGGTAGATGGCCAATATAGATATCCCTGTGCCAAATTTGACGCTAGGTGACTTTGACATCTGAGAAAAATGTCCGCTTGGGGGAGACAGAAGAGACGCTCAGCTGAATGTAGCTGTCAAATGATAAATTTGAAACGAGTTCATGGCTCGGGAAAAGCAGCTCAAAAGCTAATTCAAATCTAGAAACTATCTTGTCCCTGCTATTCGAGGACTCGGGAGGATGTTGGTGTGTGTGCAGGCTTATCGGATTTTGATTATGTACACTGAGTTGTATGATCAAGAGTGATAGAACAATACCCAAGAACAAGCATAGTACTCGCACAAATGGCAAGATTATATAACATATATTTTTTAAAATAAATATATTAATTGCAAACAAGAGAAAAACACTTGATTCGAACGAAATTTTTTCGTCCAATGTACGTTGTGTTGGAAATTGTAGAACATTGTTCATCCAGAAAGTGATTACCATTTCATTTTCTTACATGCTTCAAATAATTCATAATGAAAAACACAGTGCTATTTTTCGAATGCTACTTGAACTGAGAATGGAAGGAAACCCACTATTACTACCCTCTTTAGAAATATCATGAATGAACTATTTTGGTAGTGGCTCACAAACCTTTGAATGGGATTATTCTTTTGCAGGGCTGTATAAACGCTCATTACCCACAAACAAAATTAAACAAATTAATAAAACATTTAGGTAAGTAATCAATATATTTCCATTAAAAAGAACATTTACATACGAAAAGGTATCAGGGAACTGAGGACAAATACAAGAAATATAAAACCCTCAAATTACCCCTTTGGGGGTGATTACGCATACTTCGTAAAGCGCCTTATTATGGTAACAATTCCATAGCTCATGGAACAATGTATATACAGGATGTCTCAAAATTCAATGCATACTAATTTTTTCATTCGAAAAAAAACGGACGAAAATTTAGGAAAATCGGTACATTGGAACTAGGATGTTTGTAAATTCTGTCATTTAAATTTTGCCGTGTTAAAGCGAGAAGTAATTCACGTGTGAGCTAACTGCTTCATAGCACTCCACACCAGCCAGCAATTGACAAAGGCATTCCCGATATCAGCAAGGGATGTTGGTCTAACTAACTCTGATTCTGGCCTCATGAACGGCTTTTGGTCTTGTTGGATAAAATTTGCTCGTGACGTAACCTCTCAAAAAGTAGTCGCTAACCCTAAGCTTTGACAGGCTGCGATTCTGCACTTCGGTTACAACGTTAGCGTAATGGGTTAATTGCCGAACTTGAGCGTCAAAACATTTCTCTGGCATTGTCCTATTGATTGATATCAATTTCACTGAGATTAGGCCGAAATCTTGAAAGAAAAATGATGGAAACATAGAAGCATTTTAGGACCCCCCCCCTTCTCTCTCTCTCTACACACACACACACACACACAATTTTCTTTATGGCAGGAGGATTCTTGCATCTCCCCTCCCACCTTGGGATTCTGCGCTTGATGGACCTATACACACACACACACACACGAACACACACACACACGCACACACACATATATATATATATATATGTATATATACAGACTCACACACACACACACACACATATATATATACACATACACACACACACACACACACACACACACATATATATATATATATATATATATATATATATATATATATATATATATATATATATACATATATATACACACACACACACACACACACATATATATATATATATATATATATATATATATATATATATATATATATTGTGCTTGATGGACCTATACACAGTATAGGTATAGATCCATCAAGCACAGAATCCCACGGTGGTAGGGGATTTGCAAGAATCCTCCCGCCATAAGAAAATTAATGGCACTAATGATCCATCCCGACTACCTTGCAACCGCTCTCGGAGATCGATGCTTAAGTTTTCTCTGGTAACTGCAGGTACCACGCTCATTTTCGAGTGTTACATAGAGTATTCTGTTTTATGATATAACAGGATGTATATAACCACGATGGAGTCCAAAATAGAGAGGTAAGACTGTTTTGAAGTCAAGTGGAATTTATGTCCTAAATAATAATCTATTACCCAAATTGTTGAATGGCTCTTTTGGGTATTAAAAGAATCGGCAGGGTTATTTTCTTAATTGCAAAGTTACAACTTAGAGGAATGGCGGGAAAGAAACGCAATTGTCCAGCTTCCAACGAGACGGAAAGAAATTGACCAAAATAAATTGATAAGCATGTGGATAAAAGTAGCGAACAAGGCGTGCGCGAATGGTACCACTCGGCAATTCTTATTCTAGACTCAGTGAACTGGCTGGCTCACCCACCCCTTGTTAGACTTGTAGACTCCTCTGCAGAATGAGGGTGGCATCTAGTGCCAGAATTTATGTTCTCCTTTCTTTGAGAAGATCCCTGCTTGTTTCTGGAATGAAAACAGTGGGACATCTAAGTGCAAAAATACAGCACCCTAATCTACCAGAAAGCAGTCGGCTTTCTAATGTTAGATAGGCGAGAAAGGAGGATCAGATTCTAATCTGCCAACTTTTGTTCAACTTCTACATTATTTATTGAGTTTTTTCAGAAAAAACCCAACAACGCTAATTTTGATATTGACGATCATCAATCACCAAATAAACTTTGTTTGATATGAAGATATTAGAAAAAGACCCGAGCTTCTTGTCAGAGAGATAATAATCTATATGGATCTATGCAGGGATATGAATAGACTGAGGTCGTTAGATAGAAAGAGACGGACAGAGAGGCACACAAAGCTGTGTGAATAGTCTGAGAATAATGCCTGTATATCTGCCAATTAAATTTTCTCGAAGATTTATTTGACGTTTAATTCATTACTTTTCAATCATTTGATAAAGGAAGACCAAATTCTTTTCTCCTCCACATTACTATTTCACAAAGTCTGAGAAAATGATTTCAATAATCAGGTGACCGAATAAGTTATGTGGAAGGTAGTACGCTTAACGGTTGAAGAATTCAAGAGCTTTATTTTCCCTTTGCTCTATTTTGAATAGCATCCAATGAATAGCCCTTACAAAAAAAAGTCAGCTTTTAGAATATTTCATATTTTAGAGTTTTCATCTTACTAATTTTTTTATTAAATGAGATATTGTGAAACCAGCATGAACAGTTTCTTGTACAATCATTTCCCTACATCTTGATTTTTTTCCTGTCATTTTTATCATTGCTTAATTTAAGCCATCAATTTACGACAGTGAGTAAACGATCTGAGAGTAAATTGTGAAAAAAATCAGCAGAAAATGGAGATGAATATAATAGAAAAATAAATGATGATATCAGTTCACAATACTTAATTTAGAAAAAGATATGAATGATGAGATAGTATCTTTAAAATACGCTATGTTTCGAAATCTGGCTTTCTTTACGTAGGCTGTTCATTGGATGCTATGAGAAATGAAGCAAAGGAAAAAGAGCTCGTGTTCTTAGCTGTTAATTGTGCTTCTTTACGTGCGACTTATTCGTTCAAATGATGATTGGACGAATTCTCTTATATTCCGTGGAGCAATATTGCGTAATCTGTTTGCAGCGCGTCGAAATGAAGATGGTGCTCCTGTTCCAAGCTCACTGAGGTTCCTGGAGGATAAGGAAGAAATAACCACAAAATGGTGATATACACGAGAGAAAAAAAAAATTATCTCATTTTCTGGCCTTTGATTGTAACAATTCTCAGTGGCTTCATAAAAAGCTGCGTCGTGTGTGACTCTGCTTGGTTCATTCCATCATCTACGACAGCCCTTCTCAACCGAGGTTTTGCAGAACCCTGAGGTTCCGTGGAAGGTTGTTTAGGGTTCAACGAAAATTTTTTCTTACATGAATAAAAGGTGCCTGGCATTTGATTTCTTCTGATTTTTTTTGTTCAATAAGTTGAGTTCGTTGTCTTATAGACATATTACACTAGATGCACATTTTTTTTATTTAGCTCCTAAAGGAGATCTATAGGATATACAATGATGAAATTGAAAGAATTTGGACCAAAGATTTAAAAATCTCGAAATTAGAAGTTGAAATACTTTAAAAAAGATTGAATATTGCCAAGCTATGTACGAAAATCCGAATTTTTTCGTCCAAATTCTGTCATTTTTGCAAGGGTGTATGTTCCTATGTTGAAATGAACCTTTTGTATAGAATACGTTTCGCTGTCACTGAATATACCCCAGCAGTGATGGAAACTTCGAGATACGTATGCTCCAGGAATATCGAAGGGGCTGTAAGTGCCCTTACGCTGGCGACAGCAACAACTGCCCGTGCCTGGGCTTCACATATCACAAGTTTCTCTCCCGTCTCGACCCCGACTTGGACTTAGACTTAGCTGGCCAAGTGGCATCACTCACTTCACCATACGCTATTTGCTGCATAGGTTGGGAGAGGATTCGGATTCATGCCTTTCTCAAGGGCATTATTGCCTGTCGGAGTTTGAACTTGGCTCGCCATATTCTGCATTGTCGATCGGCTACCGGTACTTCCTACGAAAGGGGTGATTTGTTAATTTGTAAAGAATAACTTCACGCATGCGCACGCGTGCTTACAAGAATGTACATGACGTATGTTGAACAAGACAAAGAAAAAAGAAAAAAAAGAAGAAAGAATCAAAGCGTGAGTGAGCAGTAAAAGAAATTAACTGAATGAACTGGGCTCAACTAAAAATAGACGCTGAGTATTTACACAGGCGATATTTTGGTTACTTAATGCGATCGATTCAACTACTGTGAAGAGGCCGGGAGAATCGCATCAATGGTTGACCTATCCGTCTCTGTGGATTTAATCGAACAGGATAGAATTTATAGAACTGATATTGAAAGAACTTCTCATGGACTGGAACGAGAATGATTCGTTGTAGAAACCAAAAAAAAAAAACAAAAAAACAACAACAAAAAAAAACTGATCCTGAGAGCTTACGTAAATGTCACAGCCCAATCGTGGAGTACACACCACACCTGTTCCCATACGATCACCGGAGTTGAGCAATGTCGATCCTGTTCAGTACCTAGATAGGTGATTGTTTGAGACAATCAAGTGCTGTAAGCTGCTGGTGATCATGAAGAAAGTGATTCATGTCGATCCCGTTAATCCTTCTCCTATGGAGGTGACTGGTCTGTACGATACGCTGATTAACGTCAGCCTTTTCCCTGAACCCTTTGACTGGCCTGGTGGTGAGCGACAAGAAATGGATTTGAAAAGTGAAGAGCCAACAAAAAATTATCAGGCAAGACTATGTAAATTTTAGAGCAAATCAAGCCCTTTATCTCCTTAACCAAAGAGTGGCTTGATACGCTTATGATTGGATTGAAGCAAAGAAAACAATAACAAAAAACAAAAAACGAATCGCTGAACCATGTCAGAATTATTTTTTACCAGAGGTGCTAATTATCACTCAATATAATGTAAATACACCTTGGGAATGCATTCAACCCTACTATCAGTCTCGTCTCTTGATATGTCGACAAACGCTTTATAACTGACGTGTTTCAATGTTATACGGAGAATAGAGTTGGTGAGTGAGCACTGGGACAAACCACACTCCTATAACTATCGAGGCATCAATAACAGTAAGCATCTGTTACACCTGATGTCAAACTTGACAGGCGTCACATAATATATTATACTAGCATATACTTCGCCCCCTTCCGTCCGTTCTGTTTTCCCTAGCGTGAAAGAAATTAACAAACCAATAAAAAATCGTGACATTGGCATCCATATAATGATATGTGTTTGTGTTGTATCATGGTTTTTTTTCTTTCTATTAATTTCACTTAATTTTCTGTGACCTTGTTCTCGATATTCCTTTTATTTTTCTGTCTATTTTGTCAGCCCAACTATATGTAAACACATTCCTTTGTCTGTCGACCCGAGGACAATCTTGCTTCGTTACCGCACATTGTTCGTCAGCTGTGTGTTAATACACACCGTTCGTCTCAATACTGTAACCTTTGTGTTATTTCCTAACTGTAAAAGAGAGTTCAATTGATTCGCGTTTTATTCACCTCAACTTGGACTTCACATTAACGTTTTTACGCCATAAAGCCAAATACTCGGATGCATTCGTTATAAGCGCGTCAATACATGTATGATGGGTGCTCGCATGTGTACGTGCGTGTGTGTCTCGAAGGGGCAATACGTTCATTGATTCGTTATTCCTTCAACTCTGTCTTCATCTTCTTTTCTATCAAATATGATATTTTAGTACTCTTTTTCACCTCAATATTGATGGTCATAGAATTTTCAAATGGGTGACACGTCTGAATTCAATTCAATCATGATTCTTATTCAACTACAAATTTGTAACCTCTTCGTTGGCAGTTGTATATGTTTTTACTCATGTTTGTCTGATTGTCCACAAATTATTCCCAAACATTCTGAATGAATTTTAATGACATTTTCTGGAAGGGTGGGTCATGGGCTAAGGAGAATTGATTAAATTTTGAGGTTGGTACGAATATCTTTCTCGATTGAGAGATACTTACAAAGTTGGATGAGGTATGTGTATTCATTCATGTTCGTCTGTTTGTCCATATCCAGAATTTCTCAATGAATTCTCATTGTATTTCATGGAAGGATAGACCATGGGCCAAGGAACTATTGATTAAATGCGAGGTGCATTGATTGATTCTATTGATATATTTCTTCCATATTCCAAGACAATAGTCCTAATTATGGAAAATCTGAACTCACACAGTCTCCTGCATCGTAGCTATAGATGAACTGATTTTCATTCAGCTTTAGTTAGAATAATGGATTTCAAAAGCAAGTGATAACTGATGAGTGCACTTATTTTTCATGTACCTGAATAGCTCTCTCCTTGTATCTCATCTAGCGCCACGTGTTTTTGCTCATAAACGCGAAGTTAGAATAGATATAAAAATGCCGACAAATGAGAGCAACAAGCTGTTAGTGAACCCGTCTATTCCAAGCTGCCTAAATGAGAACCCACCAATCCCTCCCCCCACCCTCAGCATAGACTGTCAGTCTTCTCAAAAAATATCCCTGCCATGACTAGGATTATTGGGGGGGGGGCAGTGGGAGAGAGTTGTTAATGGCGTGTAATTATATGTGATCCACTGATAAATCCTCGTGTCACCTGTCTTGATGGATAGCTCCAGAGGAGATAAAGGCCTTACTCTCCAGAGAAGGGGACCAATTTTCAAGTCAAGAATCATAGAAATGGGATGAGAATTGGTTCTGTCGGGAATTATCAAAAATAGTGGCTGTTTTTTCTCTTGTGGACCCCTTAATGTTCCCGAAGAGCATGTGCCGACCCCTAAAGATTTTCTACAAGAAATGATGATTAGGTGATAAAAGTGAAAATAGGTTATTCCGAAACTAGATTCACTTTAAAGAAATTTATAGATTCTGATATGATAGGTCAATGGGATACTTGACTTGGGATTCATTTTTCAACAAATCTCTTTGAGGTTTGGTTTAATGGTAGACAGCTGTATTCCTATATATGCTTCAGCATTCAGTAAATCATTATGATTAGATTTGCTCACAGCGTACGATCATACATGATCCACAGATAAATCTTTGTGTCACCTGCCTTTTTGGATAGATAAGGAGATAGGGACCATGTTCCCCAGAGAAAGAGACTCCAGGCTCTTTTAGTGGTAGGAAAGATTTACTATGTTTTTTGGTTGGGGAGGGGGTTGTAGGCCATAGGAGACTCAAAGCAAACTGGATAGTGCATACCAATGCCGGCGCCATTGTCACTGAAATATGAATGAAAATCAGTTCGTAAATAGCTACAATTCAGGTGTGGGCGGGGATAACTGTGAAAGCAAATCCTTAATCCACCTCACGGTTAAATCAATTTTTCGTTCGCCCATGACCTACCCAATCACTACATATCTTCGTTCGAATAGGTGAACTACGATAACATTATATTTTAAATAGCATCAAATAATGTTTTCCGTTATAAATTAACATGACCTCTTAATTTCAGACTTCTGGTGGTAGTGTTGAAGATGAGAAAGATTAATCTTTTTAATGGGATAAAACCAAGTCAAACCATAGTTAAAAATTTGTGCTCCCTATCTTCAAAATAGATTGTAAATGTTGATTAGTTGGGCCATTCGAAAGAAATGCCATACATATTGATATAAAAAACTACAATCCAACAACAACAACAATGATAATGATAATAGCTGTTTATGTGATTTAGTTAGCAGGTCGGGTGAAATATCGTGACAGGCCTGATTTGGCCAGCGGGTCATAGTTGGCCAACCCATCCACAAGATAAGAAACCTTTTTTATTTCGGGAAATTATAGGAAAAAATCTGATGAGTCAGTTCTGCGAAGAATCAGTTAAGGATTTTCTTCAAGATCGTAATTATCTCAAGTGGGTGCCGAAACCAAATCTCTTTTTTTTTTTTTTTTTTTTTTTGAGCCTTTGGTTCTGATTATTGTTCTTGTTTTGGGGTGGTGGGGTCGTATCTGTTTTTGCGATAGCATGCTCACTAGGTTCTTAGATAAAATCACAGCAATTTCCTTTCTCATCAATGATCGACACGAATTTGAGTAGTATCGAATATTTGAAACTCTCGGTGGCTTAGTCAGTCTGACTAGGAGGGGGAGGGGCAGTAGGTAGAAGGGAGTGATCTTGATAAGAAATTAGGGTAGATCTGTGTGTTTCTTCGATTCGGGGTAAAAGCTGAGCGGAATAACTGTGAGTAATATTCGGTGACTCTGCATAAAGGTGAACTTCCCCAAATATGTCCGTCGTCCCAAAGTGCACCGATTAGATTTCAAAAATCAATTTTCTCATCTTGTTTCCGAAAACTCGATCGATTTTCATATTACGATCAATTTTTATTGGATACGGAGATCCTCCTTAGGTCGTAAAAGTCCATGTACGTTCGATTTTCTTTTATATATATATATATATATATATATATCCAGCGATCGAATAAGATAGAAAAGGAAACTATGGCTACTAATCTCGCAGGTATGTTCAAGTCAAAGTGTTTTTTTTCCAATACAAATTCAGTTTCAGGGTTAGTTTCGATCAGGTGATTGAGTTGAGGAATATGCTCAAAGGACCAAAAATTAACCCAAAATATTTGAAATCTGTGGAAAATGTACCTCTCAAAAATATATTCTGCTTAAACTGATCTGAAATGCTCGGTGACTACTAACTTACACGCTGAGTCATGGTCGCCTGCTCCGGAGACCTTGAATTATATTCTAAAGGTAGGACAATGACATTCGTTGCCAAAAGTCTTATTGAAGAAGAAAGGCCTCTGTTAACACTATTCCTAGTAAAGTAAGTTACATCCAACGCACCTTTCCTCCTATTATCGATGAGGCCGTCTAACTTCTGTGATACTGAATCTTGAATATACAGGATTAGCTCAATTGATAGAACATTGACCCTGAGGGCTAAAGCTTTATCTCAAGAATTGGTGGGTCTTGTAACTGACGTGAACCCATGATATGAAATGTCTGTCTCCTGAAATATAGGATGCTGTTCCACGATTGAAACAAAGAATTCTAGTCTATAAAATTTGAAGTTCTATACTCATAGCTAGGTTAACAGCACATTTTTCGTACATGAAACACTAGCTACCGTTCCAGCACCACCCGGGATCCGAGATACCGTTATAACGAATTTATATATGATTTTAATTCAAAGTTTATTGATTATGGGAAACCAAAGATTATAGAAAAAATGGTTTTCTTGGTCTATGTTGTAATTGGCGGCATTATTTTAAAGATTTACTAATTTCAATTTTTGAAGTACTGCACTGAAATTGTCATATGCAATTGCTGCAAAATAATCTCCGACAACAGTATTGAGAGAATACGAAACAAACGTGCCGATAGTACGCGTGCGTCATCAGTGCTGTTAGAACGAGGTTCCTCTGTGGTAAGCTTGAACAAACATTTAATAAGTCGGATATGTCTCCACTATTCGAGCCAATCTAAATCCGATAATAAAGAAGAGAAAATTATAGGCACCTAATTGTGGGGCTGACAGGAGAAGTATGTTGGACGTTTGGATCCTTCTTGAATACCATGGAATTGTGCCTTAACACCAGATTTGGTTTCAGTAATTGATAAACCTAGTTCGAGGGCCAAACTCTGTTATTACAAACCTGGACACTTAGTCACTGTGAGAAACAATCAAGAAATGAGAAACAATTCATGCGACATCGTGACCTTGGTGACTTGTAAAGCGATTGGCAAATCATGAGACAGAACGTATTGGGGTGTATCAAATGTATGTATTTGAAGATTATGTAATGCTCTACATTAAGCATATTTCGATGGTACGTGCTCTTCTGAAAGTTTTCGAATGCTTGTGGTCGGGTTCAACTCATTACCGACGACTGATGGTCGTCCATTTATAGACTTCCTTCAAGGGACAACCTACTACCCTTCAAATGGTGAAACAAGTTTTCGGCATATTGTTTGAATTCCCCCACCACTAAATTGTCTCTGAAAAATCCTTATACATTGTCTATGACAGGGCCAACCCTATAGTTCCTGGACTTCAATACCATTAAAGTAGAGTATTATTTTATAATCAAGCTTAAGAAAACCTTACCTGCTCAGTTACATAACAGGCACCCTTGGCACTTTTAGTGTTGCTGATATATAAGACCGGCCTCTGATCAACAAATATAACATTAGAGACAAAAGATGCTACTGGTTAGAATCGATAGTGATATGTATATATATATATATATATATATATATATATATATATATATATATATATATATATATATAATATTAAGCCAGTAAAGTCGTAGATAGTCTTTAGATATGTACATGAAATAAGCATCTGAGTAAAGGTCTGTAAAAAAAGGGGGAAAAAATACTTTTGATACACCCCAATAGAAATGTGGACGATTCATGAGACATGGTGTCCTCGGTGACAGAGATGAAGTATTGCTAGAAGCGATTGGCAAGGCGTGAATCAGATCGAATGAAGTGGTTAGGAGTTGATGGAATTCGAGGAAGAGGTCACATACAGGTTGGATTACATCATGTACGACCAGGAGCAAGATTGCAGCCAAACATTAATAACAGTAGAGTCAGCAGTCAAGGAGGAGGTTACGGTCTGTATACGTCGATTGGTGAATGAACGCACGCACACATTCAAAGGCTGACTTTTACTTGAACATGAATTGAGACGGATATAAACATATATATATATATATATATATATATATATATATATATATATACGTGTGTGTATGTGCATATGTATAAATAGGTGTGTATATATGATATAAACATATATATATATATGTATGTGAATGATATAAACAGATTCATTTATATATATGATATAAACAGATTCATTTATATATATATATATATGATATAAACATATCTTTATATATATATATATATATACATGATATACACACACACACACACACACACATATATATATATATATATATATATATATATATATATACATATATATATATATATACATATATATATATATACGTACAGGACGTGAATAGTATGTCATCTGGTGAGGATTGCACTCACCACACTAACGGTGATCAAGTAGACAACCTTGCTCACTGTCGCAACGGTAAAAAATTAAGTATATATGTATATATGCACGTGTGTACACTTAGCTCAGCATAATAGAGCTCGGGACTCCAATAGTAAGTCGCCCGGTGATAGGTATATAACAAAATCAAACATGTAGAGACGTGCGTTTGTGGCGATCATTATCGAATGACCCAACTGTTGACCTGTTAGAGATAATTGCAGTCCAAACATCTGTAACTGTAATAACAGGCTTAGTAAATATCTTCTCCGTCTTTGATTATTTGGAGACGCCGTACTAGTATTGAAAGTTAATATTTACAAGCATTTACGTGGACAGGGCACTGGGTTCAGATGAATATCATGCAAATGCAGTAATTCAAAGTTCATGAAATCAACTCGAATCGCTACCACGGAAGGTTTCATAGTCGGCTGGAATCAAGTTTATCTATCTGCGTAGCTTTAAACCAAGTCATGGATTATTGCCAAAACAGTGCCAAATGAAAAAACCGAATCTGCCAGTCAGTGAAAACGTATGGATTTACAAAAGTATTTGGTGGGCTAGCACTTATCAAAGGCCCGTAGTGGTCCATTTCGAACACCCTTCTTATAATATTATCACCCTGAACGGAGTGAGACGGAATGAGTTTTTAAGGGCTAGCTTTTATCCAGGCGCCACGGTTGTCAATTTCGAACATCGGTTTCAGACCTCCTTGTCATAATACCTGAGCAATAGAAGGGAGTGTAATATTGGTGTAGATTTTCAAACATTTTATTCAGATTTGTATCTTATATACCAGCACATAGACCAATCAACGAATTGGCGAAATTTCCTTATTGATGAAATTTTGGCATTTTTTTTTTACATCTAATAAATAGATAGATAAATAAATAAATAAATAAATGCATCTGTAGTTTAAATTTGATGAAAATTCAATTAATCCAAACAATAATCTGAAACATCTTGAAAAAAAAAAAAATTTTACAAAAAAAAAAAAAAAAAAAGGAAAGGAAAGTAAAATCACCATTTCGGCAAAACATATGCAACAGATTTGTATACTTGATTGACTATAGGAACAACAGCTTTTTGCTGCAACTGCCTGGTTAGATAAGGTAGTTATGGGAAAGTGGTCTTCCCGAGAGAACACGCACTTTTCTCCATCAACTGGTGAGGCCAGCAATGACAAAACATTGCTGTCTGGCGATAGAGACAGGGCCAAGGGAGAAGTGTATTCATACATTTCCCGAGGGCATCAGCTCTTAGCGAACACCAACAACCTCAGCCAAAATTCAAACATGATTGCTGATGTGATTTTCCGTGTTACTGTCCCAACATGCCACACCTTAGTAAATAGTCTTCACTCAAAAATTAACCAAACTCTCGATTTTATTATTTTTTATTTGTTACTATTTGTCTTCATTTTGATAGTTGCTTTTAATCGCAACTGAACTCAGGCTGGGTTCCCTACAGCAGTGAGTTGACAGAAGATGGAGGTGAGTTGGAGTAAAAATATTATTAACGATAATTGACAATACTTCATTTAATAATATGAATGAAATGAAAACAAAATTGGAATACCTTCATATTGTTATTTATAAAACAGAAAAGGGAAAGAGTCAATTAAATTCAACGTCCAGTGGAATGACAAAAGTTAGATTATAGCGCGACCTGCAGCGAATGAATTACCTGATCCCCATCCCCGCCCCATCGTCCCATTCAACTCGCTGTGCCTTTGACCCTTCTCCTCTATCTAGGAATTGGCGGGGAGGTCTAGATCAAAAGATATAAGAACACCAGTGATACAAATTTCTTTCGTGTAGTAAGTGACTCTAACTGCGTCCACTGAATCAGAAAAAAAGACAGAAAAGAGGGGGTGGGACAAGCAATAAAGATTATTTCAGTGTTCGAGGCGTCAGTGCCAGCATTGGCAACAGATGTGGGTCTCCTCCGGTACGGTCGGTTTCATTTGGAACCATTTTCCCACGGTTCTCCTTTCGCCTCGGAAATGAGGGAAGGCAAGCATTCAGAAGGGGGAGAAACGATACGGACTGAGGTAGAGTTTGAGGACAGAGACGACGAGATGGGGCTGAAAGGGATAAGATGGGGAGCGATTACGGTAAGCACGAAGAAGCAGTAACCCCCAAAAAGAAACCAGGGGAGAACTGGCTATATATCTCAAGTGTAGGAGTAAGGCAGTGGTTCTAGAAATGTGGGTCGTGTGCCAAAAAAAAAAAAAAAAAAAAATGTATGCCACAAATATCCCCCAAGGGTGCCGCGTAATTTTTTTTCTAAACATGTATTTCGGAACTTGAACGTCTCCAGTACATCTGCTCCACGATCGTCACAGAGTTGTCGAGTGTATTTTTTGGTGTGCCGTCATATTGTAGAGTTCAAGACCACTCTTTTTGATATTATTCAGGGAAAAACTTTTGGCAAAGAACCAAATATAAAAAAAAATTGTTCAGTCATGTTGATGTCATCATAAGGCGGTGGTTCAAAGTGGTGTACTGCCACTTTCTCCAAAGTGTACTGGGTAAATCTTTCCGAATTCGTAAACATGTCTAGTATGGGTATGATGTCTGCCCTGCTTTCACCGCAGGATGCCACCGGAAATGACTACTGAAATGTTTTCGTTAAATTCATTTCAGTTTACCGTACGTCGTCTTGATGTACACTTCAAAGTTTACATGTGTCCCATTCATCATTTCTGTGTTTTTCTTACACAGTGATATATATATATATATATATATATATATATATATATATATATATATATATATATATATATATAATGTTCACTTCGCTCTAATGCCCTTGGGGAGAGAATGAATGTATCTTTTCCCGCCACAGCTATGGGTGAACTGACTGGGCTATCTAGCTATGGGAAGGTAATCATTCTAATAGAAGGGTAACTCTGATTCCCAACCAAGGAGTTGGGCTCCCTTAAAGGTGGGTTAACTTCAAAATTGACGTCCTCCCGTCAGCCCCCCCCCCCGCCACCATGCTGATGCTAGTCACGTCGCTCTCCGCTTTCCTCTGGACTACATCAGTGAGGCCGACTGGGGGGAGGGGCGTCTGACGAATGGGCATAGTGGGGTCTCCATACACTGGGCCCTGGGCATTGTAAAGATAAAACGGAGGCCATTTTTCATCACACACACACAACCCTATGTATAAATAACGCTCCCCTATTCAGGGTTGAGCAGTCTTCAAGTGAGGTAACTCGTTCATTGTAAGCATATGCCATGCTCTTCCATAGGACTTGAGCACTCTGGTGTGGATGGGGAATATATGCTAAATATATTCAACCTTACTGACCGTCCGGGTCTGAAGTGAAGGTTTCAATCCTCCCTCGTGGAACTGGATGGGATAATGAATAGTCTAAAGCCACACTGAAGAATTGTAATACATCGAAATAGCTGTCTGTGGATGACACAATTATATATATATATGTGTGTGCGTACACACATATATATATATATGGCCTAATACATACTAAGCCGTGTACATATTTTAATGGAGTAAAGCGCTTGTACACTGCATGTCGAATGTATTTCTTAGTGTGCTGTCTCACAAAAAGTATGAAAACCACTGGTTTAAAGACAGCAATAAAGAGATGGGCTGAACAGAAGAAAATGGGGGCCAGATCTGCTAGTTGAAGGACGAAAAGTGGAGATTTGTAATCAAAGTAGCCCAAAGGCCTACATACCTCTCCCCCTATTTGGGCAAATCTGTGGCGAATTTCCGGGTAAATCAAGCGTTTTGCCCCCTCTAGTAGAGAGAGTTCTCATACGCCTAGGAAATGGTCCAACATATTTCTTTAACAGATTAATACGCTTACAAAATGATACTCAATACAGTAGAGTACACTGCACAATTTT